>CM024760.1:93601154-94053512 GCA_014218235.1 Colocasia esculenta | reverse complement strand
GCCAAGTTTGCGGCTCTGAAACAGCGAGGACTGACTGTGGCCGAATATGAGGCCCAATCTCTTGTCTGTCCCGGTATGCCCACTGTAACGACCCGACCTCCCGGACCCCCGCCAGGGACCCCGAAGCTCGCATCGCCACCACGGATCCGAAGATCCGGAAGGGTTAGAAGAAATAGTCTAGTGAGATATGTACTGAATTCGAATAACTATACATATGTACATTATACAAAAGTCTGTACAACGTATCCTAAACAAAAGCACAGGTACAAGAAGAAAGGTGCAGTACTTAAAGGGCATATCCCGAGAACTTGCAAAACACAACCTCAGCTCACTCGGGTATAAGAGCTCACAACGCTCACTCTCACTGCTGTTGACAACAACACGGCGCCACAAACCGCCTCTGCAACCCGCCCGACACCGAGCTCCCGCGACGACGAGCCCCTAGCTGAAGGAAGTAGGGGGGGGAGCCTCGCGAACAAGGCACCAGTAGGGATTACCAGTCCCTCACCGGCAGAGCAGCAGGAACTCCGAAAACAGGAAACTACACTAGAAAGCTGTAAAGTGAGGAACACCTATAGCATGGTACTACTAAGCAGCGGAAGAGAACAGTACAACGCCACGACCACCAACCAAGGTCGTGACACACACACGACTCCCGCAGAAAACAACAGAGTCGGGCACAAAGCGGAACAGTGCTCAGCACACCTACCGAGACCACGAAACAACCAAGTGAGAACGACATCTCACCGCAAGCACAGCCACCTCAGACCTCTACAAGGTCGAGGGCCCACAAGCAGAACCACCCCGGACCCCGGACACACCGCCAGGTCGGGAAGCTACACACGCCGGTGCCATCATGGGCTGGCACCCAAGAATGGGACCACGGAACCCAGAGAACACCGAAGTAGGAACCACCAGAAGCACGGGTCTGCCCAAGGCCAGACCAACGACGCCCAGGGAGCTAAGCACAACAAGGCTAAAACCGCCGTGCAAGCTAGGGCAACGAGGAACACTCAGAAACGTCGTGAGGAAAACGCCATCACAACAACAACAACCAAGCCACCGCCGCTAGCAGCCAAGAGGGGGACCCGCAGTCCGCACACTCTGCTCGCTAGCCTGGCTCCTGCCTCCGCCCCCGCGCAAGGGCGAGACAGAGCCGCCACAGAAACACACAACACACGCAAACCGCAGCCTAGCCAAGTGCGGCCTCACGCCTGACACCACTTCGTGGCTCCGGAACCAACGCAGAGAGAGGTAGTGAGACAAGGGACTGTCTGGTCTACGTCAGGAAAGCACTCCGAACCCCTCGGCATTCCCAGACCCAGACAAGAGAGCTCTACAAACGACTCAACATCGCTGTCCTAACCTCGTTTTCCCTCAGCTCCAGAGTCCGCCTGTCGGCTGCCAACTCGAGCATGCTTGTAGCCCGGAGTACTCCCTCAACAGGCTCCCGAGGACGGGGGTCCCAGGCAACGGAGACAACCTCTGAACGGGACAAGCCCTCAAGTGCCAAGCACTAGGCGAAAAGGCGGGGCAGCACAACAAGAACCACGCCACACTGCTGGCTTGAAACACACGACAAGCCCAGCAAGCACGAGGCATGCACAGACCCTCAAGAGGGTCGTCGGCCAACCAACCACGTACGGAAAGCCGGAGTCTCGGAACACTACCAGCTAGCACGGAAACCCGTCGCTATGCTAATAATCGATTGACCGCCAGTCAATCGATTATTAGACAGATGCGACCCTCCTGGCACCACTGCCAGGACACGGCCACGAAGGTGTCACCTTCGGTCACTGAACGCGGGGAGGCAGCCAGCCGTGTTCCCTATCGGAAGGTCCTAAGGGCAAAGCCTGCCCTGGGGCACACGCCGACACACAAACCGGCCACGGAAACCACCAGAGGCAGCACAGGCACTGTTGTGCCCCCACAGGCCGTTGCGATGTCATCGCGACAGGGAAGGGCACCGCGATAATAGCCTTGTTGCGATGGGGCAACGTGTTGCGACAGCCTCGCTGTCGCGATGGGGAAACCAGGTCACGACAGCGACCCTTATCGCGACGCCAACCGCGCCGCGATAAGGTCGTGCCTGATCGGGGCGACGCCTCTACTGATGTCGCGACGCAACACTGCGGCCGCAACATCAGTTGGGAGGCAGACCACGGGATGCTCCATCCGGGCCGCCCAAAACCATACAAACATGCACACACGGGGAGGGGAGCATGGGGAAAGCTGTAAAGCTAACTACAAAACCCCGAGGACTCCCGATCACCCAGATTGGGAAGGGCACAAGAAATCCCTACCTTTCACGAAGAACTAACCCACGAGGGGCCCTTCACGTCGGTTGGCCACCTCCTCCTCGCTCCACGCACGCGCCACGACGCCGCCACGAGCCCGCCGACACCACCACGCTCCGATCGCCGGAGGGGAGCCTCCCCACCACCGGAGAAGAGGGAAAAAGGGAAGAAGAGGAGAGAGAGGGGGAAGGGGTAGCTGGCCTATGCCTTAAGCCCCCGGCACCCAGAACGCGACGGCCTGCCCTGTCGCATTACGGACCTTAACGCGATGGGCCAACGAACCGCGACAAGAACGCGCCCTACAAGGGCGCCGCAACAACGCGACAAGCCGTACTGACACTCCTGCCACCCTGACAGGCGTCAGACGACCGGACAGCACAACACGACAAAACACTATCGCGGCCCATTGACCGGGCGCTACAAGAACGCGACGGGCAACCCGGGCGCGATAAGAACGTGATGCACAGACTCACCGCGACACAGATGACTGTCACATTGGGCACCCCCGATGCGACACTAACGCATCGCCCAGCCTGGACGCGTCAGTGGCCAGTCATCCCAGACGCCAGATGGAAAGCCGGGAAGCCGGGTCTTACATTCTACCCCCCTTAAATAAATTTGTCCTCGAAATTGGGACAAGCCCAGAAGATCCTGAGGCACGAAACAAAACATAGGGAGAAAATGCAAGACCAATGCGAATAGCCACTAAGTCTCAACACGACTTCCACGTGGCAACAATCGCACCACCAAACACGCGCGGAACTCACGAAGTCGGAAAACCAATGGCTCACACAATGGGTTCCAAGCACACGGAGAGCACAAAATAAAAAACCCAACGGCTCACCACATGCTCCAACACACCTGGAGCACCAAGCTGAGGAACCAACGGCTCACTCCAGCCACACGTGGGGAGCCCAAACGGAACGACAACCCCACTGTTGCCGAGCGACGCCAAAATTGACCCAACAGAGAAAAACGCCAGCCGAAAACTACACGGCTGCAGCCACCAACAGACCTTGCTGTTGGGACCAACCGATCGGCAACCCACTCTGTCGCTAGCAAGACTCGAGAGCGCAGTTGCCGACAGTAACACAAGAAACGCCGGTCAGCAACTCACTCTATCGCCAGCAAACCCGACATAGCACACCATTGCTGACAACCACAGAAGAACCACCTGAGATTTAAGCACGATACTCAGGGAACGACCTCACGCTACTAGCAGCAGCTAGCACCGGTCACTAGTCCAACCGAGAGGCCACGCGAGCGACGAGAACCATAGCAACACCACGCTCGCGGAGGATCCGCGACACACAGAACGACGTCCACTGTCACCACTAGGTCTCACCCAGACCTTCCTCGCGGTCCAACAGGGACAGCAAATGCATGCAGAGAAACCTCAACACGTGGAAACGACATCCTCTGTCACCACTAGGTCTCACTCAGACCTTCCTCGTGGCCCAATAGGGACACCAAACGCATGCAGAGCCACAAAAACTGGGAGCTACACGCTCCACAATGTGGCACACCGTGCCAAAAACACGGAAGACATCTGAGGTTAAGCCACACCAGACACCTCACAACGACGACAAATCACTGGTCGAGTACTAGCAAGCCCAACAGGCCTCACTGTCACCAGACGAACTGACGGGAGACTCCGCCATCGGCTTCCAGACTCACTAACAACACGCGTAATCACACGGAAACCAAAACAACTGTAGAGGTCGAGGACAACACGTCGACCTCAGAGGGACCCAGACCGAAGCAGGGTGCCACAACCGAACGCACTCGCTCCCAAAGCGAGAGGGAAACTTGGACCATGCTATGACCAAAGCCTAGCGTACCACCGATAGGGCTACCTAGACAAGGCAAAGTAGCCACCAACAACGGTAACAGTACGACACAAGGCTTAGGCTAGCACAAGTGTCCCAGAGGCGGAAAGCTCAGCGCCTCCAACACCGAGCGGGGTCGTGAAACGACACACGAAGCTCGTGAACAGGTACACGGCACAACACAGGGTGCTATCACAAGCACCATGATCCAACCAAGGTACAACACAATGCACTAAGGCTCCAAACGGCACAAAACCAAAACACTCGGGCACGAACACACGGTGCTGCCACAAGCACAAAATGAAGTGCAACACAGGTGCACCAGCGGCCGAAAGAACACCACGGCTAACGGGAAGGACTCTCCATAAGAGACCTGCCAAAAGTCACACACAAAGGACCGCAAGCCTGAAAGGGCACAACAGGCCAAGCCGGCCTCAGCCCCCTCGAGGCACGAAAACACGAAGCATCGAAGAATGCTCAAGGTGCAGCACACGCAACTACACCAACTGCTCGAAACAACATAGGGCCCATTGAAGGGGCTCTCCACCAGAGACCCACAATGGAAACGCATGGAAAGTCGACAACTTCTTCAAGAGCGCAACAACTACGTTGGCTCCAAGAAGCACAAAAACACGGAGCACCGACTCTGCCGCATGGGGAGCAAAAGAACACAGCGACCCCCCCCCCCAGCGCGCAAGAGCAAGAGGCACCACCTCTATCGCGACCGATAGAGAGGCCAAACACCAAAACACCGACACGAAAAGCCTCCAAGGCACAATCGATCATACAACGGAACAATGCTTGCATGAGCAAGCCATCACGAAAAATCAATGCACAGTGGAATAACGCTCACACGAGTGGCCTAACAAGAAAACAATGCTACCTCGCACCAAACCAATAGGGACCCAATGCCCCGAATTGAGCCTGGCAGGTAGCGA
The DNA here is from genome assembly GCA_014218235.1 of Colocasia esculenta. Taxonomy (NCBI): domain Eukaryota; kingdom Viridiplantae; phylum Streptophyta; class Magnoliopsida; order Alismatales; family Araceae; genus Colocasia; species Colocasia esculenta. The sequence goes on along the minus strand of CM024760.1, from coordinate 94,048,448 downwards.
GAAACCATTACGACGGCAAATAGCACAAACAGGTCCACCGACCAACGGTGCCATACAGAAACAACGGCATGAGGGGAGCAAACAACTCGACCCAAAAACAACTCCAGGGAAGGTGACTCCACCAGAAGGTCGCAACGATGCGAACCCTGGCAACACAACACCATAGTGGAGCACCACCACCCGAGCAACCGACGAAAAGCAGAGGAAGGAGACACGCACGAGTCTCTTCCACACGCGAGAGGCAAAACCACAACAAGACTGACACTTCCATATGAAGCACAGCCTCCGAGCACCACACGACTCACCAGACCACCATCTGCGAGAGCACGCCGGGCACAAGAACAAAGCAGACCACCCGAGCCACGGGGACACACAAAGTTCGCCAGCACGGCCGAGAAAACTTGGAAATGAACAACGAGACACTGGCCAACGCAACAGCCAGATGCACGGCCAAGCGCACGACGCCTGACCGGCAACGCCCAAGCAGACTGTAATGCAGACAGTCCACCGGCAACAACGACAGCTCATCTCTACAGAGGGAGAGAGAGCAACGACAACCAAGACAACACGAAGCATCCTTGGGGAGACCTCCACCAAAAGCACCAAGAGCCGTCCTGGGAGACCTCACCAGAACACAGCACAACCAAACGACACACTTCGAACAACAGGGCAACACAACGGTAGCCCGAAACGAACGCAGAGCACTGGGAAGAACTGTTGCCCAGTTGACGAGCCCAAGAGGGGGGGGGGTGAATGGGTCTTTTAAAAATAATCTAGAAGATACCTGTAACTAAAACATTCACACAACGTTCTTCGAAGGAGGTTAGTGACCGTTAGTTGAAATATCAAACACACAAAGAAAGCAATCACACGACACAAAGGATTATCCTGGTTCGGACCTCCTTTCCTTAGGAGTCCTACATCCGGTCCCTGAGCAACCACTTAGATTTTTACTAACTAGGGTACAGTCCCCCTAAGGACGCTACAACACCTAGCTCGGCTGGTCTTCCTTCACACCTGAAGGGAACAACAACACCCTGGATCCCACCAGGTCTTCCTTCACAATCGAAGGGAACAACAACACCCTGGATCCCACCAGGTCTTCCTTCACAATCGAAGGGAATAGCACCCTGGATACCACCAGGTCTTTCTTCACAACCGAAGGGAAACACCACAAAGAGAATGGAATAAGATCAAGCCCCTAGATCAAGCTTTTAACAAGCCACGATCTGAAGCGACTAGTACTGAGAGCAAAGAATCAATGCTAAGCACACTCTCAGAACTACACAAGCTCTCTCAAGATTTTCACTACAGTGAGGAGAGCAAAGAGCGAAAGCTAGGTGGAATGAAGTTCTTGGCTCTGGACTTCTTGCCGAAAATTTGAATGCTTGAATACGAGATGCTTGTCTCTGCTTCGTTGGTTCTTTTTTCATTCTGTCTTTGAATTTATATCTTCTATTTGAAATACTGCCGTTGAAGTAACTGTTGTCTCTTGGATTGATAGACGTTAGACTGTTTGACATTTGGAAGCTTCAACTATCTTTTAACCATTTGAGCACGCAAAGAGATAGGGTCTTCTGACGTCTATAGGTCCAACGTTGTATGATAGAAAGTCTTCAGGACCCTGCACACATTAAATGCTAGAACAGTAGACAACTCAAACTGTCTCTTTGTTGTCAGTATACGTATGTGAGTATTCACTAGAATAGCAATCCCAAATAGCTTGTTTTAAAAGATGTATATAGAGTAAGCACAATAATGGACGATATTGTCTGCATGCATGCAGAGATACGTTCAGAACTCATAAATGCAGGAGTGACAGATAGATATATGTGTGACTTTGACTAGTCAACGCTTCAGGAGATAAGATAAAAATCAAGTTCATATAAACTGTAAAGTCGTTGTCTATATGACTTATAAAATTGTTATGAATACTAACAAGTCATTATAGAGAGTAAATCGTTATGAACACTTATCAAGTCATTATGAGCTCTTAAAGAAATCGTTGTGAGCGCTTAAAGAAATCTTTGTGCAAAGCAATCGTTATGATAACTTACAAAATCGTTACGGCGAGCAAGTTGTTGCGAGTTCTAAAGAAATCGTTACGGTAACTTATGAAATCGTTACGGCGAGCAAGTCGTTGTGAGTTCTAAAGAAATCGTTACAGTAACTTATGAAATCGTTACGGTGAGCAAGTCATTGCGAGTTCTAAAGAAATCGTTACGACGAGAAAGTCGTTGTGAGTTCTAAAGAAATCGTTACGGTAACTTATGAAATCGTTACGACAGGCAAGTCGTTACGCTTTCAAAAGAAATCGTTGCGATGACTTATAGAATCGTTATGATAGGCAAGTCGTTACGCTTTCAAAGAAATCGTTGTGATGACTTATAGAATCGTTATGACAGGCAAGTCGTTACGCTTTCTAAAGAAATCGTTGTGATGACTTATAGAATCGTTACAGCATCGACTTGTTGAAACAACATGACTTTCAGTCTTATAGGAAATCGTTATGACATCGACTTGTTTGAAACAACATGACTTTTCAGTCTTATAAGGAAATCGTTATGAATTTCAACAGAAATCGATATGGACTTAGAGAAATATCATGTTGAAAAGATTAAAGCTTCAGAGAAGTAATGCATACCTTTATTGGCTTGTTTGACCTTGGTATTTTTCCTGTACTTTAAGACTTATGAAATATTCATTAGATATTATTGATAAAAACTAGTTTAGTTTTGTTAATCACCAAAATACATATGTAATTAATTAAAATTACATGGGGACAGACTGATCATCAATCTCCCCTTTTTGGTGATGACAAAATGAACAATAAGCATGGATAAAAAATCTGAAATCAGTCTGAAGATATGACATGCTAATTTTCTTCCTAAAAAAATTATTGGAGTGTATTTCAGACATGCTAATTTTCTCCCCTTTTTGTCATTGAGCAAAAAGACAACCTTCGACAAAGAAATAAGAGAGAAATAAAATAGGAGTACACAAAGAAGGAGATTTCATTAACTTTGCGGAGGTACAGGTAAATAGAAGGTAGGAGGACAAAAGAGAGGCAAAATGGGAGATGGTTTCCCATGCCTGGGCTTCCTGCTCTTCAAAATGAGTTTTAAAAACTCCAAAAGGCAAAGAATAGGTTGGTCCCATGAGGAAACCATCCTTTTGAGATGAAGATCTAGGTGTTTGTAGAGAAGATCAGCATAAGCATCCTTATCCATAGTCATCTTTAGGAAACGACGAGTCCCAAAGCTGGCACAGGTAAGAAACTGATCCATGGACACAGGATAGTGATTGTGATTATCTCTGAGAGCTTTATGAAGAGCTACATATACTTTGTATCTTTCCTCCCAGACTTTGAAAGGGTCATTAACAAGATGTATAGAATTCATATCCAGAAAGTAGCTGGAGATATAGCTGGTTTGCCTTCCCTGGCCTGAGCTTCATTGAGCGCAAACAACTGCTGAGCTGACAAAGGGTAGAACTTGGACCATTCTGAGGATGTCAGCCTTTCACATTCAGACAGAATGGGGGCTAGAACTTCAGCACTTACATGCCCCTGGTGATATTCCCTAAATAGGAATCTAGGAAAAGCAACCAGGCAGCCTTTCTGTACTCTAATTCTGCCCATTACTCTGGAAAAACGCTCAAAGATGATGGATCCTACAGAGGACTCCATAACTAGAAAATGGATTTGAGGAAGGGCTATCTCTTCAGGTGAAGTTGTTGAAATAGCATGAAATGTCTAATCATTTTGATTTCCTTTTGAATGAAGGGTTCTCAAAGTTCTCTATGATACAACTTGAACCATTCTGATAAGGTCAGGGAGTGGTCCCTTGGAGGGAATCTAGCAGATTTGGCAAGAATAAATTTCTTGAAGAGATCCTTGTGACCTTTGCCCCATTGGTCTTCTGATTTGGAGTGGGCAAGAGAGAAGATTTTGGATTTTTCGGATTTTGTAAGAGAAGTGTAGGGTAGAATGGTGTGCAAATGATCTGTGAGATCAAGAAAGGGAAGGTTAATGATAGTTGCCAGAACAACCTTTGAGAGATATTCTCTGTACAGTGGTTTATGTTTGTTGTCCACTGTGAGAGAAAACCACAAAGGTGGGTATTTAGGTTCAGAGGAAATGGAGGAAGTAGAAGTAAGTTTCCTCTTCTTGGGGGCAGGACTGGAAGAGTCTGCCCTATGGACATGTTCACCAACCTTCAACACAGACCTGAGGATCCCTTCCTCAAACTCATCCTTTATCTTTTCCATAAAGGGAGAATTAAGTTGGGCTTTTTCAGGTATGATTGTGATGAAAGAGGGTGGAGGAGTAGGATGAAGAAAAGAATGTGAAGTAGTTGGGAGGTCATCAACTGGTCCAAGGGAGGGACCAGAGGAGGAGGAGGAGGCTCCAGCTGAGGATGCTGGAGGGGCCTCAAGGATAGGAGAAGAAGAAGGAATTGTAGTAGAGGAGGCAGGAGATGAGGTGGAATGAGGAGGAAATGGAGTGGGAGAGGAAATTGGTCTGGATTGAGGCTTCTTGAATGTTTGTGGAGCAGGAGGAGCTGTAGGAGCTGAGGGTGGAGTTGGAGGAATAGGTGTGTGAGAGGGAGAAGAGGGAGCTGGGGGCTTGGGTGCCAAGGACTCTTTGCCTCTTTTGCACAGACTCACTCTCCAATGGCCCTGATGGCCCTGACCCTTGCTCAGCTGGCCCTGGAGGCCCTTTAACCTGATCAGATGGCCCTTCAACATTTACTGCTGCCTCTGCTGGTGCTGCTGCTGCTTCTGGCCCTGTTGGCCCTACCTCTTGAACTGATGGCCTTGAAGGCCCTGACTCCGGAACCTGGGCTGCAGGAGGTGGAGGAGGAGGAATTTGAGCTCCAACCACCTTGAGAATGTCTCCCAGCAAATTTTTCATGGTGCCCATTTCCTGGTTAAACCACTTCATGGCATTTCTTATGTTGGAAATTTCTTTGAAGCTGAAGCTTGGCTCATGAAGATGGAGGATACATCAGATTGAAGAGAACATAGAATAGTTCCTTGGGCATCAAGTCTCTCAATTACAGGCTTCAAATTAATCACAATTTTCTGCCTCATCTGCCTTTCAAATGGAGTATTTGATAAGAGTGGGACTTCGGACTCCATTTCTTTCCCTTTCTGCCCAGCCTCTGAATCTGGAGGAGGCTGATCATCATCAGAATCAGAGGAGCTTGCTGTCTCCCCATCTCTGACATCATCCTGATCATGAGGTAGGTCTTCATCAACTGGTACATCACCCATTGGCTCATCATAGTGAGCTGCTTCTTCTTCTTGACCTCCCTGGAATTGCTCCCCCTGAACAGGAGCATCTTTTTCCATGAATTCTTGCTCCCCCTGAATGGGAGCATCTTCCAAAACAACACTTGATGGAGCACTGGACTGCTCCTCTTGAACTATTGCTGCCACTGATTCCTCAATGTGGCCTGATGCCACAACTTCTTCTGCAAATCCACCAGTCTCTGAGGTGACTGGAGTGGGAGAACTGAATCTACTACATCTCTGAGAATGGAGGCAATAATGGAGGTGGGCAGATTATCTGCTGCACCTTCCACTGCTTCTTCGACAGGACCTTCTGGAGATTGTGAAATTATTTGGACAAGGGGTGACCCTACATCCTCAACTGCTGCTTCTGCTAATTCTGCTGGAAGTGAAGGTACTGCTGGCTCAATCTCTATTCTCTGTTCTACTGCTGCTTGGACTGCTGCTAGCTGCTCTGCTGCTGGTTCTGCTTCTTCTTCCTTAACATCAGGAATATCAGGAATATCACCTATGATGGCCTCTCCCTCGGCCACTGTGGTCTTAGACCAAACACCATCTATAACTGAAAAACCACTTTTCCTGAGATTTCTGGACCTAATTGATTGGCCCATTTTCTAACTACTGCTCCTGCCAGATCAATACCAAAGTGCTTGAAAACTTTGGTGAGCAGATGTGCATACGGCAAGGAAACATTGAGCTTGCTTTTTGTGTCCCAAATCTGATCTCTGGCAAAAGACATTCTTTCCATCATCACTGCGGCCATGTTGATTTCCTTGTTCTGTATGGCCCAGAACATCATGTCTGAGTCTGCCTTGGTACAGGTGGAGAAGGTGGCGCTTCTTGGAACCAAAATCTGACACACTATGAAGTGAAGGAGGCGGTTGAACGCATTCAGCTGGTTGATGTCCAATTTACCATCTCTTAATCTGTATCCCGGCCCTACAATGCCAAGACCCTTGACCTGGGCGTTCACGGAGTGAACCCCACTGTGCCCTGATGTTGTTACTCCAAACAACTCATGCAATAGCTCACTATCTATCTTAATCTGGGTTCCCTTGACATATGAAACCAGGGACCCATCTTCTTGAGTCTTCAAGCATACATAGAAGGCCTTCACGAGGTCTGGATAACTTACCTCAGAGAAGTTGTTACTCCCATCCATTGCATCCTGATCAAAGCTTCAACCACACTGCGCATACCATTCTTTTCCAGATCAGCAACGTCCACTGCCTTGTTCCCACAAACTTTGGTCTTCACAAACGTGAACCTCTCCTGCTGCTCAGGAGTAAGGAACTCGCGCTGTAGCCACCCAAACTCCCGGAAACGGAGGATGCGGCCATGGAATCAAGTGTGGAGGTTTTCTGGAGGGTGAGAAGGAAGGAGGAGGAGAGAGATCCCTCAAGAAATTTCGCGGGAAGAGGAGAGAAGCTTCAAAATCTAGCAGAGAGTCGATGTCGAAATTGCTAGGGCATCGGCTCAAGCAACCAGACGAAAGGGGGAAAGGTAGACGATGGGTTACGAATCGTTCTCTCATCGATTTTATGAATAATTAAAGCGTTGTGAAAAGTGAGGCGCCAAAAGGCGGCAGAAGAAGACAAAAGAGTTTGACTATTCAAACCGACTTCAATGAGAGAGCGGTTACAAAGGATAATTTGAATTTTTTTGCTTAAAGCCATGGAGGGAAAAAATTACTTAATTCTGAAATTTAATGTGCCAGTTTTAAACAAAACCTTTTTCACAAATTGCACATGCCTAATTCCCTTCTAAGAGATGTGAATCTCTCCTCGGGTAAGGCTTTTGTGAAAATGTCTGCTAACTGACCATTTGTATCAATAAAAGATATTTCAATATTACCATTTGCTACATGATCACGAATAAAATGATATCTAACCTCAATATGCTTGGTCCTTGAATGTTGAACTGGATTCTTGGTGAGATTAATGGCACTGGTGTTGTCACACAACAGTGGAATGGATTTAATGTTTAATCCGAAATCTTCAAGTTGTTGCTTTATCCATAAGAGTTGTGTACAACAACTTCCAGCAGCTACGTACTCAGCTTCAGCTGTAGATAGTGCCACTGAATTTTGTTTCTTTGAAGACCAAGATATCAAACATCCTGCAAGAAATTGACAACAACCACTGGTGCTTTTTCTATCTAATTTGCATCCAGCATAGTCAGCATCAGAATAACCTACTAAGTTAATTTCACAACATTTTGGATACCACAGACCTAAGTCATGAGTTCTTCCTAGATATCTAAATATTCTTTTCACAGAAATTAAATGTGATTCTTTAGGATCCGCTTGATACCTAGCACACATGCATACACTAAATAAAATATCAGGTCTACTAGCTGTTAAATAAAGAAGTGAACCTATCATACCTCTGTAGATCTTTTGATCTACTTTCTTACCATCTTTATCACTGTCCATCCTTGTTGATGTACTCATTGGTGTTGACAGTGGTTTGGTGTTATCGAATCCAAATTTCTTCAAGAGTTCTTTTGTGTACTTTGCTTGACAGATGTGAGTTCCTTCCTTTCCTTGTTTGATTTGTAGTCCAAGGAAATAATTGAGTTCTCCCATCATGCTCATTTCAAATTCTCCCTGCATCAACTTTTCAAAGTACTTGCAAAGGGATTCATCAGTAGAACCAAAAATAATATCATCTACATAAATTTGAACTAGTAGAATGTGTTTGACCTTTGACTTTATGAAAAGAGTACTATCTACTTGACCTCTACTGAAACCATGGTTTAAAGAAAAGAACTAAGCCTTTCATACCAGGCTCTAGGTGCTTGCTTTAAACCATATAATGCCTTGTGAAGTTTGAAAACATGATTAGGAAATTCTGTGTCATCAAAACCCGGGGGTTGTTCCACATAAACTTCCTCTTTTATAAAACCATTTAAAAATGCGGATTTAACATCCATTTGAAATAATGTTAAATTCAAAGCTGATGCATATGCAAGTAATATTCTAATAGCCTCAAGTCTAGCTACAGGTGCATAGGTTTCATCGAAATCTATGCCTTCCTCTTGAGAATAGCCTTGAGCTACCAATCTGGCCTTGTTTCTTAAGATTACACCAGTTTCATCCAGTTTATTTCTGAACACCCATTTGGTGCCAATGACTGGACGGTCTGATGGTCTAGGAACAAGTGACCATACTTGGTTTCTCTTGAATTGATTTAATTCATCTTGCATGGCTATTATCCAAGATTCATCAGTAAGAGCTTCATTGACTGTCCTAGGCTCTATTTGAGAAACAAAAGCTAGGTAATCACAAGGAATAACATTACCTCTTGTTCTTACCCCTACGGATGGATCACCAATAATATTCTCAGGTGGGTGATCTTTCTTGTGTCTCCATTCCTTTGGAAGATTTTCATGTGTAATTTCCTTTGTTGCAAGTCTTCCAGAGGTGGATCATCCTTGTCCTCAATTGATGTGTTCTTTAGTTTCTTGGACAGTTCATCTGCATCATCATTATCACTATCTTCTTCCTTTCTCAAGGAAGGGTTAGTTTCATCAAAAATAATGTGTACAGACTGTTCAATTAATAAAGTGCTTTATTAAATACTCTATAGCCTTTGGGTTTAGAGGTGTACCCCATGAAGATACCTTCATCTGATTTGGCATCCAACTTACCAATGTCTCTTTTTCCATTGTTGTGGATGAAGCAAGGACATCCAAATGTCCTGAAGTGGCTGATCTTTGGTTTCTTTCCTTTGAACAGTTCATATGCAGTCTTCTTTAGGATTGGCCTGATCATTACTCTGTTGATAATGTAGCTTGCTGTGTTAACTGCTTCAGCCCAAAAATACCTTGGCAGATCATATTCTGATAACATTGTTCTTGCCATATCCAATAGAGTTCTATTCTTTCTCTCAACAATTCCATTTTGCTGTGGTGTCCTTGGTGCTGAGAAATTATGCTCAATTCCCTGATCATCACAGAACTTAACAAATTTTTCATTCTGAAATTCACCACCATGATCTGATCGGATAGAAACAATGCTGAACTTCTGATCCTTCTGTACTTTCTTGCTGAAATTGACAAAGTTATCAAATGTGTCATCTTTATGCTCTAGAAATGATACCCATGTGAATCTTGAGTAATCATCGACTATGACAAATCCAAAGTTCTTTCCTCCAAGGCTGGTAGTCCTCATCGGCCCAAATAGATCCATATGAAGGAGCTCTAAGGGTTTTGAGGTGGTCACCACTGTCTTTGACTTGAAGGAGCTTTTGGTGTGCTTTCCCTTAGCACAAGGTCTACAGACACCATCCATTTTGCACTGACTTAGGTAGACCTTCCACAAGATTCTTCTTCAGCAATTTTCTCATGCCATCTATGCTGCAATGACCTAGTCTTCTGTGCCATAATTCAGTAGATTTATCCTTATTTGCTACCAGACAGACGTTTTGTTCCTTGAGTTCCTCAAGATAGAGCACATACAAATTCTTTTCTCTATTAGCTTCAAAGATGACTGCTCCATCCTTCAGTATGCTGCACTTTGATTCTTGAAACTTGATCTGATGACCTCTGTCACACAGCTGGCTGATGCTAATAAGATTATGCTTCAACCCTTTGACAAGCAACACATCTTCTATAACTGTTCTTCCTTTACTATTCACAGAGCCGCTGCCAATTACTGTTCCTTTCCCATTATCTCCATAAGTAACTATTCCTTCTTCAGCTTGGAGATGAGTAATAATTTCTGGTTTCCTGACATGTGCCTTGAGCACCCACTATCCAAGTACCATTTGGATGTTCGAGGGTTAACCTGAAATGAAATCATCAAGCTTTAGGTACCCAAATTCTTTTGGGTCCTGATTGGTTAGTATCATTGATTTTACTTTTTATTATCCATTTCTTATGTCTTGTTGGGCATGTCGTTATGATATGTCCTAACTTGTTGCAGTGACTACAACATGATAATTTCGTTACCTTTTCTATATATTTGAAATCAGCTTTGTATGCTATATCTTTTTCAGGTACGAATTTTGGTGTTGGATATGTTTTAGGATACACTATGGTTTCTTCATTATCTGGGGGTGTATATCCTAATCTATTTTTCTTCTTACCTGATCTTCTAGCACCTTTTAATATGAGGGAGTTTTTACCATTTGTGAATTTTCTAACGTGCTAGATAAATTTATGTTTTCTTCTGTTAGAGTCTTGATTTCAGTTCTTAGTTCATCTACATTTTTTGTTTTACTAATTCCGTTATTTGTTTATTTTTATCTTTTAAGTTTCACATAATAATTCATTTCTTCTTTTAAGTTTAGTTATTTGTTTTTCTAACTCTTCATTTTCTGTTTTCAGATCAGAGTTAGTGTTTTCTAAACAAGTACTATTTTTCTTACTGACTTTTAATAGCTTAGTACTTCTTTATATTTATTATATAGTTCATTAAATGCTTCCTCTAAGTTATCTGAATCAGAATCATTACATGAATCAAAAGAGGAGTCAGAAGTTACCTTATCTTCAGTATTTGTCATGAAAGCCAAATGGGCTTCTTCTTCATCACTGCAGGAGTTTGACTCACTGTCTGAGTCGCTACCGTTTTCCCATGCTGCTGCCATCGCCTTCTTCTTGTACTTTCTGAACTTCTTGGAGCTGTCTTTCTTCCTGAACTCGGCTTCTTGAATTTTGGACACTCAGCTTTAATGTGTCCTGGCTTCTTACATTCATAGCAATGGGTTCTCCTTTCTTCATCTCTTTTCCATCTGGCTTCTTGAAGTCCTTATTCCTTTTGAAGTGCCTCTACCAGATTGGAACTTCTTCTTCTTAGCCAAAATCCGCTGTAATCTTTAGATAGCATTGCTTCCTCATTCTCGCTGTCCATATCACTTTCACTCTCATCTGAACTTGCTTCTGGTGAATCTTCTTTAGCTTTTAAGGCGTTGGAGTGCTTCTTTCTGCTAGAGGATTCTCCTAGCCTTTCATGTTGATGTCATGGGCCATGAGGGACCTAATGAGCTTTTCTACTGACATTCTCTTCAGGTCATTAGCTTCTTCTATTGCTGTGACCTTTGGAGTCCATGAGGACGGTAAGGATCTAAGAATTTTCCTCACCATGTCTCCAATCTCATAGGTTTTCCCCAGACCAGCTAGTCCATTTGTGATGTCAATGAACCGACTGAACATTTGAGTTATGGATTCACCTGATTGCATCTGAAATCTCTCATCCTGAGTGACAATAATGTCGATTCTTGTTTCTTTTACCTTGTATGTGCCTTCATATGTGATCCTGAGCTTTTCCCACATTTCCATTGAGGATTTGCAGGCTGAAACTCTGTTGAACTCCTTCTTACTTAGAGCACAACATAAGATGCTCTTTGCTTTGCAATTCAAGGAGATCTTCTTTCTGTCATCATCTGTCCATTGTGCTTTCTCATTTGTGACTACCAGATCACCTTCTTCTACTATGGACCAAATTTGATAGTCGTGGCCTTGTAGAAAGTATTCCATTCTGGTCTTCCAGTAAGGATAGTCTTCACCATCAAAGAGAGGGGGTCGGTTGGCAGACTGACCTTCAATGTTACCTTGGGCTGCCATGGATCTTTACTCTTCAGATCGTTGGATCCTTTTTCTTTGTCGAAGAGACCCGCTCTGATACCACTTGTTGCCCAGTTGACGAGCCCAGAGGGGGGGGGTGAATGAATCTTTTAAAAATAATCTAGAAGATACCTGTAACTAAAAACATTCACACAAACGTTCTTCGAAGGAGGTTAGTGACCGTTAGTTGAAATATCAAACACACAAAGAAAGCAATCACACGACACAAAGGATTATCCTGGTTCGGACCTCCTTTCCTTAGGAGTCCTACGTCTAATCCCTGAGCAACCACTCAGGTTTTACTAACTAGGGTACAGTCCCCCTAAGGATGCTACAACACCTAGCTCAGCTGGTCTTCCTTCACACCTGAAGGGAACAACAACACCCTGGATCCCACTAGGTCTTCCTTCACAATCGAAGGGAACAACAACACCCTGGATCCCACCAGGTCTTCCTTCACAATCGAAGGGAAATAGCACCCTGGATACCACCAGGTCTTTCTTCACAACCGAAGGGAAACACCACAAAGAGAATGGAATAAGATCAAGCCCCTAGATCAAGCTTTTTAACAAGCCACGATCTGAAGCGACTAGTACTGAGAGCAAAGAATCAATGCTAAGCACACTCTCAGAACTACACAAGCTCTCTCAAGATTTTCACTACAGTGAGGAGAGCAAAGAGCGAAAGCTAGGTGGAATGAAGTTCTTGGCTCTGGACTTCTTGCCGAAAAATTTGAATGCTTGAATACGAGATGCTTATTCTCTGCTTCGTTGGTTCTTTTTCATTCTGTCTTTGAATTTATATCTTCTATTTGAAATACTGCCGTTGAAGTAACTGTTGTCTCTTGGATTGATAGATGTTAGACTGTTTGACATTTGGAAGCTTCAACTATCTTTTAACCATTTGAGCACGCAAAGAGATAGGGTCTTCTGACGTCTATAGGTCCAACGTTGTATGATAGAAAGTCTTCAGGACCCTGCACACATTAAATGCTAGAATAGTAGACAACTCAAACTGTCTCTTGTTGTCAGTATACGTTGATGTGAGTATTCACTAGAATAGCAATACCAAATAGCTTGTTTTAAAAAATGTATATAGAGTAAGCACACTAATGGACGATATTGTTTGCATGCATGCAGAGATACGTTCAGAACTCATAAATGTAGGAGTGACAGATAGATATATGCGTGACTTTGACTAGTCAACGCTTCAGGAGATAAGATAAAAATCAAGTTCATATAAACTGTAAAGTCGTTGTCTATATGACTTATGAAATCGTTATGAATACTAACAAGTCATTATAGAGAGTAAATCGTTATGAACACTTATCAAGTCGTTATGAGCTCTTAAAGAAATCGTTGTGAGTGCTTAAAGAAATCTTTGTGCAAAGCAAATCATTATGATAACTTATGAAATCGTTACGGCGAGCAAGTCGTTGCGAGTTCTAAAGAAATCATTACGGTAACTTATGAAATCGTTACGGCGAGCAAGTCGTTGTGAGTTCTAAAGAAATCGTTACGGTAACTTATGAAATCGTTACGGCGAGCAAGTCGTTGCGAGTTCTAAAGAAATCGTTACGGTAACTTATGAAATCGTTATGGCGAACAAGTCGTTGCGAGTTCTAAAGAAATTGTTACGGTAACTTATGAAATCGTTACGACAGGCAAGTCGTTACGCTTTCAAAAGAAATCGTTGCGATGACTTATAGAATCGTTATGACAGGCAAGTCGTTACGCTTTCTAAAGAAATCATTGTGATAACTTATAGAATCGTTATGACAGGCAAGTCGTTACGCTTTCTAAAGAAATCGTTATGATGACTTATAGAATCGTTACAGCATCGAATTGTTTGAAACAACATGACTTTTCAGTCTTATAAGGAAATCGTTATGACATCGACTTGTTTGAAACAACATGACTTTTCAGTCTTATAAGGAGATCGTTATGAGTTTCAACAGAAATCGATATGGACTTAGAGAAATATCATGTTGAAAAGATTAAAGCTTCAGAGAAGTAATGCATACCTTTATTGGCTTGTTTGACCTTGGTATTTTTCCTGTACTTTAAGACTTATGAAATATTCATTAGATATTACTGATAAAAACTAGTTTAGTTTTGTTAATCACCAAAATACATATGTAATTAATTAAAATTACATGGGGACAGACTGATCATCAAGAACCTCCACCAGAAGCGACAAAGGGCGATCCTGGGAAGAACCTTCACCAGAATACGCAACCCAAATGACCAACAATATGAAACATCAGAGAGGATATTGTAGCCAGCGGAACTGCACAAACAACACAAGCCGGTCCTGAGAGAACCTCCACCAGAACCACCAAGGCACCATTCTGGGAAAACTCTCCAGAACGCACCAGCCAAACCAACAGAAGCAACATACCTCAAACCTTGAGGTAGCTCAGCACGACAGAAACGAGCGCGGAATAGTCCTGAGAGAAACCCTCACCAGGACAACAGCAACGGTTCTGGGAAACCTCACCAGAACACAGGGCAACCAAGCGATGCACCTCAGCCTAGAGGCCAACGCAACAGCAACCAGAACAAGCACAACACAGTTCTGGGGAAATCTCACTTCCGCCAGAACCAACAGAGAAAGACTCTGGGAGCACCTCACCAGAGCTCACAACCAGCCAGCACCAGGCCGACAACAACCACATGCAAGTGTCGCAGCACTCAACCAGTGGTGCAACACGGCACACAGAACATCTGCTTAGCTCAGATAACAACGCTGACTGAGTAGAGCACAGCGCACAACAGCGTGCACAAACAGGAGGCCATACACAAGACCAACACAACACACACCCCAACAACAGGGGGACAGCCAACAAGGCTGGGACACTTCGATCGGTTCCACAGACAACAACTCTGCACCAGTGAAGGCCACACACACGTAGGCTCTCTCAGCCTTCGCGACGCACGCACACTCAAAAGTGCCGAAGACGACTAGGAGCACCGCACCTGGACTTGCCTGTAAGTGTCCTCCATACGGGAAGACCACTGCCAGCGAGTCCACCGCCAACCGCGCCAGCACGACACGAACTCACCGAGTGATCACACTCGCCACGCACGTGGCACAGCAACAACTGCAACCTACAACACGTGCACGAATCATGCAGGGAAGCTGCACACCTGCAAAACATTTGAAAGCACAAGCCTAACACTAGTCGGACGGTGTCAGCATCGCACTAGTACCTTTCTTTGGGACAGCTATAGTTATCAACTCATTACCAATCTCAGTAGACCCTCGCTCTGATGCCACTATAACGACCCGACCTCCCGGATCCCCGCCAGAGACCCCGAAGGTCGCGTCGCCACCCACGGATCCAAAGATCCGGAAGGGTTAGAAGAAATAGTCTAGTGAGATATGTACTGAATTGAATAACTATAACAATATGTACATTATACAAAAGTCTGTACAACGCATCCCAAAAAAAGTACAGGTACAAGAAGAAAGGTGCAGTCCTTAAGGGGCATATCCCGAGAACTTGCAAAACACAACCCTCAGCTCACTCGGGTATAAGAGCTCACAACGCTCACTCTCACTGCTGCTGACAACAACACGGCGCCACAACCGCCTCTGCAACCTGCCCGACACCGAGCTCCCGCGATGACGAGCCCCTAGCTGAAGGAAGTAGGGGGGATGAGCCTCGCGAACAAGGCCCAGTAGGGATTACTAGTCCCTCACCGGCCAGAGAAGCAGGAACTCCGAAAATAGGAAACTACACTAGAAAGTTGTAAAGCGAGGAACACCTACAACATGGTACTACTAAGCAGCGGAAGAGAACAGTACAACGCCACGACCACCAACCAAGGTCGTGGCACACACACAACTCCTACAGAAACCAACGGAGTCGGGCACAAAGCGGAAACAGTGCTCAGTACACTTGCCGAGACCACGGAACAACCAAGTGAGAACGACGTCTCACCACAAGCACGACTACGTCAGACCTCTACAAGGTCGAGGGCCCACAAGCAGAACCACCCCGGACCCCGAACACACTGCCAGGTTGGGAAGCTACACATGCTGGTGCCATCACAGGCTGGCACCCAAGAATGGGACTACGGAACCGAGAGAACACCGAAGCGGGAACCACCAGAAGCACAGGTCTGCCCAAGGCCAGACCAACGATGCCTACGGGAGCTAAGCACAGCCAGGCTAAAACCGCCGTGCAAGCTAGGGCAACGAGGAACACTCGGAAACGTCATGAGGAAAAATGTCGTCACACAACAACAACTAAGCCACCGCCTCTAGCAGCCAAGAGGGGGACCCGTAGTCCACACGCTCTGCTCGCTAGCCTAGCTCCTGCCTCCGCCCCCGCGCAAGGGCGAGACAGAGCCGCCACAGAAACACACAACACACGCAACATCGCAACCTGGCCAAGCTGCGGCCTCACGCATGACACCACTACGTGGCTCTGGAACCAACGTAGAGAGAGGCAGTGAGACAAGGGACTGTCTGGTCTGTGCCAGGAAAGCACTCCGAACCCCTCAACATCCCAGACCCAGACAAGAGAGCTCTACAAACGACTCAGCGTCGCTGCCCTAACCTCGTTTTCCCCTCAGCTCCAGAGTCCACCCTGTCGGCTGCCAACTCGAGCACGCTCGCAGCCCGAAGTACTCCCTCAACAGGCTCCCGAGGACGGGGGTCCCAGGCAACGGAGACAACCTCTGAACGGGACAAGCCCTCAAGTGCCAAGCACGGGGCGAAAAGGCGGGGAAGCACAATAAGAACCACGCCACACTGCTGGCTTGTAACACACGACAAGCCCAGCAAGCAGAGGCACGCACAGACCCTCAAGAGGGTCGTCGGCCAACCAACCACGTACGAAAAAGCCGGAGTCTTGGAACACTACCAGCTAGCACGGAAACCCGTCGCTCTGCTAATAATCGATTGACCGCCAGTCAATCGATTATTAGACAAATGCGACCCTCCTGGCACCACTGCCAGGACACGGCCATGAAGGTGTCACCTTCGGTCACTGAACGCGGGGAGGCAGCCAGCCGCGTTCGCTACCAGAAGGTCCTAAGGGCAAAGCCTGCCCTGGGGCACACGCCGACACACAAACCAGCCATGGAACCACCTGAGACAGCACAGGAACTGTCGCGCCCCCATAGGCCGTCACGATGCCATCATGACAGGGAAGGGCACCGCGACAATAGCCTTGATGTGACGGGGCAACGCATCGCGACAGCCTCGCTGTCGCGACGGGAAACCAGGTCACGACAGCGACCCTTATCGCGACCGCCAACCACGCCGCGATAAGGTCACGCCCGACCGGGGCTACGCCTCTATTGATGTCGCGACGCACACTGTGGCCGCGACATCAGTCTGGAGGCAGACCACGGGATGCTCCATCCCAGGCCTCCCAAAACCATACAAACATGCACACACAGGGAGGGGAGCATGGGGAAAGCTGTAAATCTAACTACAAAACCCCGAGGACTCTCGATCCACCCCAATTGGGAAGGGTACAAGAAATCCCTACCTTTCACGAAGAACGAACCCACGAGGGGCCCTTCACGTCGGTTGGCCACCTCCTCCTCGCTCCACGCACGCGCCACGACGCCGCCACGAGCCCGCCGGTGCCACCACACTCCGATCGCCGGAGGGGAGCCTCCCCACTGTCGGAGAAGAGGGAAAAAGGGAAGAAGAGGAGAGAGAGGGGGAAGGGGTAGCCGGCCTGCGCCTTAAGCCCCCGGCACCCAGAACGCGACGGCCCGCCCCGTCGCGTTACGGACCTTAACGCGACGGGCCAACGGACCGCGACAAGAACGCGCCCTACAAGGGCGCCGCAACAACGCGACAAAGCTGTACTGACACACCTGTCTCCCTGACAGGCGTCAGACGACTGGACAGCGCAACACGATAAAACACTGTCACGGCCCGTTGATCGGGCGCTACAAGAACGCGACTGGCAACCCGGGCGCGACAAGAACGCGACGCACAGAGTCTCCGTGACACGGATGACTGTCGCATTGGGCACCCCCGACGCGACACTGACGCGTCGCCCAGCCTGGACGCGTCATTGGCCAGTCATCCCAGACGCTGGACGAAAATCCGGGAAGCCGGTTCTTACAGCCAATCACTTGGTTGGGACAGAGAGGATGAAAGCAAAACGCTTTATGAATGGCTTAAGGCCCCAGTATATCACTCAACTGGCGCCAATGGACATTCAAAACTATGCTGATATGATAAAGAAGGCTCAACTACTAGAAGACACCATGAAGACAGCTGAAAGGATGAAAGGAAAGTCAGTGAAGAGAGAGCAAGTGTCTACTACCGGAAAATATCAACCAACCATTGGGAGGAAAAGGCCCAGTGGTGGTTTTATTGAACAAGCCGACAAAAAGCCGAGAGAGTTAGGCAAGCAGTTGGCAGTGGTAACTGTTGAACCACTCTTATATTTTACCCTTATATTTTGGTGATAACAAAACTTACGATTAATTAAATATATTTAATATTCTATTTTCCTAATAAATATAAATTTATGGTACTATCGCTGTGAGTTTTGCATTGAAAAGCTAAATCGATGTCTATTCAATATACATCGATTCTGTTGAAAACATGGATTCTATTGAACACATCGATTTCTTTAATAAAACAACGATTTGATCGGTGTAACGATTTGATAAGTTAAACAATGATTTGATCGTTGTAACGATTCGATAAGTAAAACAACGATTTGATCGCTGTAACGATTCGACAAGTTAAAACAATGATTTGATCACTGTAACGATTCGATAAGTTAAATAACGATTTGATTGCTGTAACGATTCGATAAGTTAAACAATGATTTGATAGCAAACAACGATTTGCCCTTTACTAAAACAACGATTTCATAGCAAACAATGATTTGTTTTACTTAAACAATGATTCGATAGTAAATAATGATTTGATCACAAACAACGATTTGTTTCTACTTGAACAACGATTTGCTTACATATCGATTTCAACTTAAACATCGATTTCCTTTATATTTCAAAATGTTTTTGGCATCTAGTGAAAAGTCAAATATATTTTATTTACGTAATCTTCTATCTTTCTAACAGAAGATCTTTTTATCTCTCTAGATCTTTTCTCTCCTGTCAGACAAAAAGGACTTACCTACCACTTTTGGGTGACAGTAGAAAACACAGAAGTGTGAGCCTTTTTGACCGAAACACTCTTTGATCTAAACACCTTCTTCTATGCTTGTAGACCTCGAAGACCACCAAGTGGCTGACAGTCAGAAGAAGAATAATAGAAAAATCAGCAACGACTAGAAGAGTTCCAACGGATCTCTTCAACGGATCTATTCAAAGCTACTCATATAAAAGATGAAGCAAGGCTGAAGAACAAAAGCGAGCTTTTCTGAAGATCTTTAAACGAGTGTACATCCAGTGAAGAACCGAAACTCCAGAAACACTCAAAGGAAAAGAGAGAAAGAGCCCGAGCCCAAGAAGAAGTGCTCAAGCGTCTGAAGCCTTCAAGCTTCAAGCTCCTTCTCCTCTCTTCACTCTCTCTCTATGGTCATTGTAATTCTAGGGGAGAGTCTGTTGCTGAGAGTTTCTGGGTTAGAGTCCATTCTTGTAAAACTCTCAGCTTTGTTCTTTCTTTTCTAAGAAAGATTTCTGTCAAGCTGTAGGACTGTATACAGTGTAGAACCTAGCTAGGGGTTTAAGTCTAGCAGAACCGCACTGGAGTTTGTACCAGGAGGTTGACTTCTTGACCTGTAAGAGAAGTGGGCTGCCTTCTTTCCCGGGAAAGAGGAGAAGACCAGTTGGGGTGCTGGGTGTTGTATTGTCCTTGAGGGGGACTGTACCCTTGGTTAGTAAAATCCCAAGAGATTGCTTGGGGACTGGACGTAGGACTTCCATGTGGGAAGGGCCGAACCAGGATAAATTCCTCGTGTTCTTTGTATGATTGTTTATTTGCTTCCGCACTGCTACTCTCTATCACACTCAACTTACCAAACTATCCAGTGATAATTTTCTGTGGTTAAGTTTTTGTTTCAGATTTCAGAAAACCTATTCATCCCCCCTCTAGGTTAGCATGCTGCCGTACCAAACGGGCCAATAAGTGGTATCAGAGTGAGGTTCTCTGATTAATCAAGAAGATCCAACGATCTTAGAGAAGATCCATGGCAGCTCAAGGATTTGCTGAAGGCCAATCAGTCACCAGACCTCCATTCTTCGATGGAGAGGACTACCAATATTGGAAGATGAGAATGGAATGCTTCATTCGAGGCACAGACTTTGATCTGTGGCAGGTAATAGAGGTAGGTGATTATGTTATTGTTCCTGCTGAAGGTACTACTGCCATTACAACAGCAGATAAAAGTAAATTATCTCTAAACTTTAAAGCAAAGAACTATTTATGTTGTGCCTTATCCAAAAGAGAATTCAGTAGAGTAGCTGCATGTAAATCTGTAAAAGAAATATGGGATATACTACAGGTAAATTATGAAGGAACAGATAACGTAAAACAAACTAGGATAGATATTCTTGTTTCATAATATGAGCAATTTAAAATACTTCCAAACAAAAATATCACTCAGATGTATAATAGATTTTCAAGCATAGTAGTTGGTCTAAGTTCTCTTGGTAAAAATCTTTCTGATGAGGAAATTATCAAAAAGAAACTTAGGTCTTTAACTATTTCATGGACCCCTAAGGTCATAGCTATTGAAGAAGCCCATGACCTAACCAAGTTTTCCATTGATACATTAATTGGCTCTCTCATGGCACATGAAATCAATATGGAGCGACTATCTGAAAGCTCTTCCAAGAAAAAACTCACTAATGCTCTTAAACTTGCAGCTGCTTCTTCCACTTCTTCTTCTTCTTCTAGTTCAAAAAATACAGGTTCTGAAGACAGCAATGTGGATGATGTCCTATCCAAACTTCAGAAATTTCTCAAGAAGAAGAAAAATGGATCAAGAAGAATTCAAAAGAAAGAGAGAAAGGAAAAAGAACCAGTCTGCTATGAATGCAGAAAACCTAGACATCTAAGACCAGATTGTCCAAAACTCAAGAAGACTGTTCAGCCAGAAAAGTCTAAAAAGAAGCACAAGAAATTCAAACGAAAAACCATGGCTGCTGCTTGGGACAATGAAGAAGCCACAACTTCAGAATCATCAAGCTCAGATCCCGAAAAAGAGTAGGTAAGTCTAGCCCTCATGGTAGGACTAGATGAGGTACATTCTGACCCATCTTTTGATTCGTGCACTGATTCAGGGTCAGAATCTGAAGACATAGAAGAAGTCTTTAATGAACTTTATGAAAAACATAAAGGTGTTGTAAAAGAATTAAAATTTTTGAAAAATAACATCACTTGCTTAGATAACACCAATTCTAATCTTAAATCTGAATTGAAACAATTAGAAAAATAATTAAAGGAAAGTAAAGATAATAATTATCTCTTGAATGAAGAATTAAAAAGCAAAAATAATGAAAATTAGAGTTAGAAGAAAAATTAAAAGCTCTAACTGAAGAAATTCTTTATTTAAAAGAATCAGTTAGAAAATTAACTAAAGGGAAAACATCTTTAGCCCTATGCTTAAAAGGATCAAAATTTGGAAACAATAAATAAGGGTTTGGATACATACCTCCGGAAAAAGGAAAATAAGCCATAATTTCAGGAAAATATCCTTTGCCAAAATTTGTAAAAGAAAACAAAATGCCTCAGAAAAGGCACCTGAAATAAACAAGTTTTATCAAAAGGAAAATGTTTCTAAAAATTGTGTTCCAAACAGACATTACAAAGACAATAGGAACTGCAAAATAAATTATATTCTCTGTTGTTCTCATTGCAATAAATTAGGATATACAGTAAACACCTGCACAACAAGGCACCTAGTATGGATTCCGAAAGGATATCTTTATGCATCTAATCATCAAGGACCCAAAAAGATTTGGGTACCTACTTCTGAATAAGTTGTTTGCAGGATAGCCTTGGAGCATTAGGAACAAAGGATGCTCAAGGCACTAGTGACTGCCAGCTCTTCATCTAACTCATATCTGAAGAGGGAGTAGTCACTAATTTATTTTTCAATTTTAGTATACTAACAACTATTTGCAAGTCTTATTCAGGTGGAGTCTCTCATTCAAAGGGAGCACAGACTAAGGGAGAGTTATTCATTATTGTCAATTATTGTTGAACCCCTCACTAGTAAGAAGTTTTCACAAAAAGGGGAGAGAATGCATGGTAAGATCCTTCCTTTTTGGTTAGTGACAAAAAGGGGGAGAGTATGCATAGTATTCATTATCTATGAATTTTTTGTATTTTCTATGCTTTAAGTATTTTTTTTTCAGAAAATTCTTATAAGTTTTGTCATCACTAAAAAGGGGGAGATTGTTGAACCACTCGTATATTTTACCCTTATATTTTAGTGATAACAAAACTTATGATTAATTAAATATTATTAAATATATTTAATATTATATTTTATTAATAAATATAAATTTATGGTACTATCGCTGTGAGTTTTGCATTGAAAAGCTAAATCGATGTCTATTCAATATACATCGATTTCAGTTCACAAAATGCCACATCGATTCTGTTGAAAACATGGATTCTGTTGAACACATCGATTTCCTTAATAAAACAACGATTTGATCGGTGTAACGATTTGATAAGTTAAACAAAAATTTGATCGGTGTAACGATTCAATAAGTTAAACAACGATTTGATCGCTGTAACGATTCGACAAGTTAAAACAATGATTTGATTGCTATAACGATTTGATAAGTTAAACAACGATTTGATTGTTGTAACGATTTGATAAGTTAAACAATGATTTGATAGAAAACAACGATTTGCCCTTTACTAAAACAACAATTTGATAGCAAACAACGATTTACTTTACTTAAACAACAATTCGATAGCAAATAACGATTTGATCACAAACAACGATTTGTTTCTACTTGAACAACGATTTGCTTACACATCGATTTCAACTTAAACATCGATTTTCTTTATATTTCAATATATTTTTGGCATCTAGTGAAAAGTCAAATATATTTCATTTGCGTAATCTTCTATCTTTCTGACAGAAGATCTTTTTTATCTCTCTAGATCTCTTCTCTCCTGTCAGACAAAAAGGGATTACCTACCACTTCTGGGTGATAGTAGAAAACACATAAGTGTGAGCCTTTTTGACAGAAATACTCTTTGATCTAAACACCTTCTTCTATGCTTGTAGACCTTGAAGACCACCAAGTGGCTGACAGTCAGAAGAAGAAGAATAGAAAAATCAGCAACGACTAGTAGAGTTCCAACGGATCTCTTCAACGGATCTATTCAAAGCTACTCATATAAAAGATGAAGCAAGGCTGAAGAACAACAGCGAGCTTCCTGAAGATCTTTAAATGAGTGTACATCCAGTGAAGAACCGAAACTCCAGAAACACTCAAAGGAAAAGAGAGAAAGAGCCCGAGCCCAAGAAGAAGTGCTCAAGCGTCTGAAGCCTTCAAGCTTCAAGCTCCTTCTCCTCTCTTCACTCTCTCTCTCTGTGGTCATTGTAATTCTAGGGGAGAGTCTGTTGCTGAGAGTTTCTGGGTTAGAGTCCATTCTTGTAAAACTCTCAGCTTTGTTCTTTCTTTTCTAAGAAAGATTTCTATCCAGCTGTAGGACTGTATACAGTGTAGAACCTAGCTAGGGGTTTAAGTTTAGCAGAACCGCACTGGGGTTTGTACCAGGAGGTTGGCTTCTTGACCTGTAAGAGAAGTGGGCTGCCTTCTTGCCTGGGAAAGAGGAGAAGACCAGCTGGGGTGCTGGGTGTTGTATTGTCCTTGAGGGGGACTGTACCCTTGGTTAGTAAAATCCTAAGAGATTGTTTGGGGACTCGACGTAGGGCTTCCATGTGGGAATGGCCGAACCAGGATAAATTCATTGTGTTCTTTGTGTGATTGTTTTTTTGCTTCTGGACTGCTACTCTCTATCATACTCAACTAACCAAACTATCAAGTGATAATTTTTTGTGGTTAAGCTTTTGTTTCAGATTTCAGAAAACCTATTCACCCCCCCCTCTAGGTTAGCTTGCTGCTGTACCAAACGGGCCAACAGTAACTGAGGAAAGATGCAAGCATTGTGACAAAGCTAGTCACTGGTCTGAACAATGTTGGAGAGTACAAGGAGATGTCTGTACTGTGGAAGTCATGATGAGACGGAACACCTCGTTCAAGCCATTAAACCAATAACAAACTTGGTCCGAGTCCACCTCCCACGAACGGGCCGTAGCCTCGCAAGGGATACCACACACGAGTCCGTGAAAACAGAAAGGAACACACTTGATCTCATATATGATTCACCATTTCATATATAATGTATAAGATCTACATAGCCAAATTTCAACAAAAGTATAAGAAAGTACAGGAGCCTGGGGCATACCCCGAGGTAAACTAGTACAACTGAGGAAAGATACTACACTACTATGAAAGCTACACTGCCGGAGGCGCTGGCCCAACACCGCTACGACGCGGCCCTGAACTGGAAGACGGTAACGAAACTTCCTCTTCACCTTCGCCTGTGGGGAGTAGGGGTGAGCCTCACTAGTCACTGGCTCAGTAGGGAACTCCCCCAACTCGAGCAAACCATACACAAGTATGGAAGCAGTAAACTATACTAGAAATTTATAGCACAACCACGCAGATTATTAAAGCAATAAACATACTTACCATTTGCCGACTATATTAAACAAAGTAATTAAATAAACGGCAAAACTCAATTACGTGTATGAGCTAAAGTAGAGTCTGCCACACTCGAGTCACGTAGACTGGTTCGCGACACCAGTAACTGACTCGGACAAACAAACACAGGCCTGCCTCTCAGTCTCGCAGCCACGGATGAAAGGTCTAGCTGCCACTCCACGAGAAAAATTCAAACAACTGTGGAGACCAACTAAACACCACTCTTGCAGACACAGAACTGCAGGCCCATGCCTGGCACCTCTAGGGTGTCTGGCCGGAGCACTCTAGAGTGAGGCACTGGAAAGGACTAGCTAGGGACCAGTGTCGACTACCGGTGTCCGTACCCCCAACTAAGAGTGCGCTACAAGTGACTAAAAATAAACTCAAGAGTCACTGTCCCAGTGTCGTCTTTCCCTCAGCCGGACGTACAACTCAAACAAAGGAGTGAGGGTGTCCAGGACAGACGACACAGACCTCGACGGTACAACACAAGTACCAGGACAAGCCCCGAACTAACAGCCTGGCTCACAGAGAACCTGGGGCACCCAACTGGAGAGGTAACCACGGTAGGCCTTGTACTACCTGCCACGCACACAAAACCACGTGCGCACCACACAAACCACGTGAAATCTTATGACATTCGTAAATACCGACTATTCACAACATGTGAACACAATGCGCCTCGCGTGCATACCACGCCAAGACGCAACCCACTAGCTAGCTACGTAACCAACATGCTAGCTTCGTAAACATGCACTCCCAGAGCGCTACAGGTGCCAATGCACCACACGGTATTACCAAATACACCGAATAATAATAATCAGATAATCACGTCACATAAGTCATGCATATTCAGACCACTCAGATGTGGTCGCAACATGGGCTTGTGTCGCCTTCAGAATGCGACAACCCGATGTGGCGCGTTCATCATATGAACGCGGCGCATCAACATGTCGCGATCCCCACCTGAACGCGACGGGTCAACCTGTCGCGATCAAATCGCGACAGGGGGTTCTGTCGTCTTCACAGGCAGGAACCCTAATCCAGGATCCTCTCCACGGATTACCATTCTATGCTATGCAAACCACCCTTAATTCTCATTTTTCATGCATTTGTGAATCCCTAGACATGGTATCTATTGTTAGAAAGTGAATAACTAATCAAACCATTCTCCTACACAATCCTCAGCCCGGAAAACAGGAGGAGTCACCCTACCTCCGCGAAGAACGCGCAGTACGGCGATCCCTCAATGTTCCTTCCACTTCACGCGAGCTTCTCATGGCGAGAACACGCCAACCCGCGAGCTTCCACACTGAAATCCACCAGCAAACTCGCACAACCTCTCCTCCTGGCCAAGCAGAACCCGTTGCAGTTCTGCCTGGCCAGGGTTATTTAAAAACCCTCGACGGTTGAAATCGCGACGCATCGTCGCATCGCTACCTAATCGCGATGAAACTAGGCATCGCCTTCCCAACAGCTGACGTCTGCAGGTCGCCCAGCACCCAACACGTGGCGCACATACAGACGATCAGCACCACAAAGCGGCAACAAGAATGTGATGGGCAAGAGTGTCGCGTTCAGAACACGACATACCCTGCTGTCACGATCACAGACAGAGAACCCTGGGGTGCTGTAGGCCCAAACTATCGGCCCAGTAAGCCCCAAAAATGCACGCGCACACCGAACACAAGTCACATTGGCCACGCATTGGCCTCACAAGCGCTGAACACAAGATCCACAAGGATCCGAAAAATGCGCGACATTACATTACTATCATCTAAAAAGAAATTTCGACCTCGAAATCCATAACATATTCCAAATACATTCAACTTTAAAACATAATTACAAATACTATCATCTAAAAAGATTTAAAACCTTACTCAAACAAGTAAGGATACCCCTTAGCCATTTCCTCGGCTAGCTCCCAGGTATCCTCACCTCACAGTCTATTTTCCCATCTGACCTTAACTAACTCAATTTCTTTGTTTCTTAACTTCCTTGTCTTATGACCTGTAATTTGCACTGGATATTCTGGCATAGACATATCTGGTCTCAAATCTCCACCTTGATAATTGATTATTTGAGCTGGGTCTTCAATACATTTTCTTAACATGGAGACATGGAAAATATCATGAACATCTGCAAAATCAGCTGGCAAATTAAGTCTATAGGCTGTCTCTCCAATTTTCTCTAATACTTGAAAGGGTCCCACATACCTTGGACTCAACTTTCCTTTCTTACCAAACCGCACAATACCTTTAGTAAGAGAAACTCTTAAAAGATAAAGTCTCCAACTTCAAATTGAAGTGGTCTCCTTCGATTATCAGCATAACTTTTTTGCCTGCTCTGAGCTGTCTGCAACTTTTCTTTGATAAGCTTTACCATTTCAATGGTCTGCTGTATCAATTCAGGGCCTACCATTTGCCTTTCTCCCACCTCATGCCAATTCAATGGTGTTCTACATGGCCTTCCATATAACGCTTCATATGGTGCCATTTCAAGACTGGTATGATAACTATTATTATAAGCAAATTCAACCATTCCCAGATGCTTCTCCCAACTACCACCTCAAACTAAACAACATGCTCACAACATATCTTCAATTGTCTAAATAGTCCTCTCTGTTTGACCATCCGTTTGGGGGTGGTAAGCTGAGCTATATCTCAGCTCGGTGCCAACTACTCTCTGCAAGCTCCTCCAAAAACCAGAAGTAAATCTAGGATCCCTGTCAGAAACAATAGACTTCGGGATACCATGCAGTGGAATAATTTTATCAACATAAATTTTTGCTAATCTGTCCACTGATCAGGACATACTTACTGCTACTAACCTGCATACCTTGGTTAGCCTATCAACAAATACCCATATTCCATTATGTCTTATTGCTGACTTCGGCAAACCTGCTACAAAGTCCATAGCAATATCATCTCATTTCCATTGCGGAATGGGTAATGGTTGCAATAAACCTCCAGGCTTCTGATGCTCTGCCTTGATTTGTTGACAAACTGTACATCTTGAAACAAATTCCGCTATTTCCTTTTTCATATGAGGCCACCAAAAATGCTTTTCATATCCTGGTACATCTTGGTACTACCGGGGTGAATAGTGTACCGGGATTTATGGGCCTCTTCTAATACTCTCTATTTTACTTCTTTTTCTGCTGGCATAAATAACCTGCCTTTGAGCCTGACCACACAGCTATCATCAATAGCAACTCCTTCTATTTTCACGATTTCAGCTAAATTTACATCTGCTTTTTGGGCCTCAACAATTTGTCAATACAGTGACGGCTCCACAGCACTACTAGCTAATATTGCCCGTCGTTGACTGCTTGGCACATACAAGGAGTTCTCCACTATCTCCTCATACAACTTCCATTCCTTGATCATCATTTGACTTAAATATGTTTTCCGCTTAGGGCATCAGCCACCACATTGGCCTTACCCGGATGGTAAGCCAAACTAAAATCATAATCTTTTAAATACTCCACCCATCTACGCTGATGGAGATTCAAGTCTTTCTGGGAAAAGATATACTTTAAACTTTTATGATCTGTAAAAATTTCAAATCTCTCGTCATATAGATAATGCCTCCACATCTTTAAGGCAAACACAACTGCTGCTAGCTCTAAATCATGAGTGGGGTAATTCTCTTCTGCTGGTTTCAATTGCCTAGACGCATAAGCTATTACCTTGCTATGCTGCATTAGCACTGTGCCAAGTTCTCTTCTAGATGCATCTATATATACAACAAAACCACCATTATCTGTCGGTAATGTCAACACTAGTGCCGCTGTAAGCCTCTTCTTTAATTCCATGAAACTTCTTTGACATTCACCAGACCATACAAATGGCACACCCTTTCTAGTCAGTCTAGTCATGGGTGCCGCAATCCTAGAAAAATCTTGAATGAAACGCCTATAATAGCCTACTAACCCCAAAAAGCTTCTAATTTCAGTAATTGTCTTAGGCACCTCCCATTTCATCACTGCCTCCACTTTACTTGGGTCAACTGCCACTCCCTCAGCTGATATGACATGGCCCAAGAACTGAATCTCTTTTCGCCAAAATTCACACTTACTGAATTTGGCAAACAACTGATTATCTCTTAATAACAGCAAGGCAAATCTCAAATGCGCTGCATGCTCCTCTTCAGATGCTGAGTAAATCAGAATATCATCTATAAAT
Source organism: Colocasia esculenta (assembly GCA_014218235.1). NCBI lineage: Eukaryota > Viridiplantae > Streptophyta > Magnoliopsida > Alismatales > Araceae > Colocasia > Colocasia esculenta. The sequence continues at coordinate 94,019,710 of CM024760.1, read as the reverse complement.
ACCACAATAAATTGGTCCAAATACGGATGAAAAATCATGTTCATCAGATCCATAAAAGCTGCAGGAGCATTGGTTAGCCCAAATGGCATAACCACAAACTCATAGTGACCATATCGAGTTCTAAATGCTGTTTTATCAATATCACCCTCTCTAATTCTCAACTGGTGGTACCCTGACCTTAAATCAATTTTAGAAAATACCTTAGCTGATTGCAACTGATCAAACAGATCATCAATTCGAGGTAACAGGTACTTATTCTTTATGGTCACCTCATTCAATTTCCTGTAATCAATACACTTTATAAAACGTCCATCTTTCTTTCTTACAAACAACATTGGCGCCCCCCCATGGGGAGTGACTCGGTCTAATAAACCCATTTTCCAGAAATTCTTCCAATTGCCTTTTCAATTCTTTAAGTTCTGTCGGCGCCATCCGATATGGAGCTTTAGAGATCGGCATGGTGCCTGGCAACAACTCAATAGTGAAGTCCACCTCTCTCTGTGGAGCTAAACCCGGCAAATCATCTGGAAAAATATCTGCAAATTCGCTAACCACGGGAACTGCTTCTACTGACTTACCAGCCTCAACCAAACTCACAGAAGCTAAATAAGCTACACATCCCTCATTAACTAATTTTCTAGCCTTAATTGCAGAAATTATAAACTTAGAAGTACGAGAGGGCATACCTTGATATTCAAACACTGCACCATTAGGGTGACAAAACTTGATTATTTTCTTTCTGCAATCTAACATAGCTCCATAAGCTTCTAACCAATCCATACCTAAGATGATATCATAATCAGACAACTGAAGAGCATACAACCGGCCCGGCATCTGATTCCCTTGAACTACAACAGGAGCTTCATCTATGTAACACGAGGTGAGCATAAACTCGCCCGAGGGAACCTCCACTACTAATTCACATGACAGTTCTTCTAGAGGATGAGCCATACAATCCAAAAATTCTTCGGAAATGAAAGAATGAGAAGCACCTGAATCAAATAGAACTATGGCTGAAAAATCATAAATAGGTATTGTACCTTCTATCATGTTCGATGCCTCTGCTTGGGCACGGGTGATAGCCATAACCCGGCCTCTACCTCGCTGCTGCGGTGCACCTCCACCATGACCTGCTAAAGGCTGCTGGGACTGCTGCTGCTGCTGAACACCTCTACCATACCCATATTCTCTCGGATAGGGGCAATTGCGAATCAAATGCCCTGGTTGATTACAATTATAACAACTATAACCTGGTGGAATAGTGGGCTGCCTGGCAGTACTCTGCTGCGATTCTTCTACCTCTGGTTTATAGCCATGCCCTTGCTAAAACTGCTGACGGCCTCCTCTTCCTTTGCCCTTAAATACTTGCTTTAATTTCTGACCCCATTTACCAAAACCTGAAGAAGAAGGTCCTGCTAGAGCCTTTCCCTTACTGACTCCTGCTGTCTGCTGGGGTAGCCGAAAACTACCCGAACCTGACCCGCTTGCCTGACGAGCCCGAATAGACCTCTCAAGTGTAGCTGCTCTCTAGATTGCTTCCTCAACTGTTCTACACATTAATGGTATCACCGCATTCTGCAACTTTTCTCTCAAACCCCGAATAAAATATTCAACCATCATAGCATTATCTGATACTACATAAGATGCATATCGGCTAAGTGCCATAAACTGCATCTGATATTCTAAAACTGAGGTATTACCTTGCTGAAGTGTCCAGAATTGCTCTCTTTTTGCCTGCTGCACTTGAAGTGGAAAGAATGTGTCATTAAATGCCTCGAGAAATTCCGGCCAGGTAATAACCTCCTCTTTCTTGCCTGCAAAGGTGCTCTGCATCTTCAAATGCCACCACTGCTGCGCAAAGCCTCTTAACTGGTATGTTGCTAGCACAACTTTGTCCGCTGCTGGACACATCATGGTCGTAAAGACCCTTTCAATCTCATGAATCCAGTGCTCTGTAGTATCTGGATTCAGCCCTCCTGTATAAGTGGGCGGCTGAAACCTCAGAAACTTTTCAATTTGCATCACTGGCTCTTCTGCTGCCATTACTGGTGGTGGTGGTACAGGTGCCACATAGGGTACCTCCACTCTTGGCGGTGGTGCAACTAGGGCCACGGGTACTCCAGCAACTGGTGGTACTGCTGCTGGAGGTACCGGTGCCTGCTGATCCATCCTCATCCGAATATCGGTGAGGCTTTCCCAAATCCTCTCAATCATACGCTGAGTGGACTCCTCAGGGTCCTCTCCTCCACCACCCCAATCTCTTCTATCAGCCATCTCAACTTCCTGCACAGATAACATAACAATCACGAAAAAAATCGGTCAGTACAAAACCAAGATCAGCTACTAGCAGTGTACAAATGTAGAAATAAGGCTATATAATTTTCCAGTTCCTTTATAGTTACACGCACCTCGCTCTGATACCAACTGAGATGGAACGCCTCGTTCAAGACCATTAAACCAATAACGAACTTGGTCCGAGTCCGCCTCCCGCGAACGGGCCGTAGCCTCGCAATGGATACCACACACGAGTCCGTGAAAACAGAAAGGAACACACTTGATCACATATATGATTTACCATTTCATATATAATGTACAAGATTTACATAGCCAAATTTCAACAAAAGTATAAGAAAGTACAGGAGCCTGGGGCATACCCCGAGGTAAACTAGTACAATTGAGGAAAGATACTACACTGCTACGAAAGCTACACTGCTGGAGGCGCTGGCCCAACACCGCTACGACGCGGCCCTGAACTGGAAGATGGTAACGAAACTTCCTCTTCACCTTCGCCTGTGGGGAGTAGGGGTGAGCCTCACTAGTCACTGGCTCAGTAGGGAACTCCCCCAACTCGAGCAAACCATACACAAGTACGGAAGCAGTAAACTATACTAGCAATTTATAGCACAACCACGTAGATTATTAAAGCAATAAACATACTTACCATTTGCCGACTATATTAAATAAAGTAATTAAATAAACGGCAAAACTCAATTACGTGTACAAGCTAAAGTAGAGTCTGCCACACTCAAGTCACGTAGACTGGTTCGCTACACCAGTAACTGACTCGGACAAACAAACACAGGTCTGCCTCTCAGTCTCGCAGCCACGGACGAAAGGTCCAGTTGCAGCTCCACGAGAAAAAGTCAAACAACTGTGGAGACCAACTAAACACCACTCCTGCGGACACACAATCGCAGGCCCATGCCTGGCACCTCTAGGGTCTCTGGCCAGAGCACTCTAGAGTGAGGCACTGGAAAGGACTAGCTGGAGACTAGTGTCGACTACCGGTGTCCATACCCCCAACTAAGAGCGCGCTACAAGTGTCTAAAACAAACTCAAGAGTCACTGTCCCACTGTCGTCTTTCCCTCAGCCGGACGTAAAACTCAAACAAAAGAGTGAGGGTGTCCAGGACAGACGACACAGACCTCGACGATACAACACAAGTATCGAGACAAGCCCCGAACTAACACCTGGCTCACAGAGAACCTGGGGCACCCAACTGGAGAGGTAACCACGGTAGGCGTCGTACTACCTGCCACGCACACAAAACCACGTGCGCACCGCACAAACCACGTGAAATCTTACGACATTCGCGAATACCGACTGTTCACAGCACGTGAACACAATGCCCCTCGCGTGCATACCATGCCAAGACGCAACCCACTAGCTAGCTACGTAACCAACGCTAGCTTCGTAAACATGCGCTCCGAGAGCACTACAGGTGCCAATGCACCACACGGTATTACCAAATACACCAAATAATAATAATCGAATAATCACGTCACATAAGGTATGCATATTCAGACCACTCGACTGTGGTCGCGACATGGGCTTGTGTCGTCTTCAGAATGCGACAGCTCGATGTGGCGCGTTCATCATATGAACACGACACATCAACATGTCGCGATCCCCACCTAAACGCAACAGGTCAACCTGTCGCGGTCAGATCGCGACAGGGGGTTTCGTCGCCTTCACAGGCAGGAACCCTAATCTGGGATCCTCTCCACGCATTACCATTCTATGCTACGCAAACCACCCTGAATTCTCAATTTCATGCATTTGTGAATCCCTAGACATGGTATTTATTGTTAGAAAAGTGAATAACTAATCAAACCATTCTCCTACACAATCCTCAGCCCGGAAAACAGGAGGAGTCACCCTACCTCCGTGAAGAACGCGCAGTACAGCGATCACTCGACGTTCCTTCCACTTCACGCGGCGAGAACACACCAACCCACGTGCCAAAATCCACCAGCAAACCCGCACAACCTCTCCCCCTGGCCGAGCAGAACCCGTTGCAGTTCTGCCTGGCCAGGGTTATTTAAAAACCCTCGATGGTTGAAATCGCGACGCATCGTCGCGTCGCTACCTAATCGCGATGGAACTAGGCGTCGCCTTCCCAACAGCTGACGTCTGCAGGTCGCCCATCACCCAACACGTGGCATACATGCAGACAATCAGCGCCACAAAGCGGCAACAAGAACACGACGGGCAAGAGTGTCGCGTTTAGAACGCGACATACCCTGCTGTCGCGATCACAGACAGATAACCCTGGGGTGCAGTAGGCCCAAACTATCGGCCCAGTAAGCCCCAAAAATGCACGCCACACCGAACATAAGTCACATTGGCCACACATTGGCCTCACAAGCGCTGAACACAAGATCCACAAGGATCCGAAAAATGCGCGACGTTACACATGACCACAGGATCTCCGGCTGCCCAATGATTAAAGGACAAGCCCCACAAGAGAAGCGCCCAAATGGACAGAGGAGGCAAGGCCTCTTACAAGCTATTCAGGAACCAGAAGCAGTAGAAGAAGGAGGCGTAGTAGAAGGTACTCTTCAAATACTTTCATGACCTGCCTTTGTTTTATTTGATACTGGTGCCACACATTCCTTTATATCACAAGAGTTCACGGATACTTTATCCACAAAACCAATACCTTAGGTTGTGAATTTTCCGTCACAACACCTCTTGGACAAGGAACCAAACTTAGCAAGTATTTCCCCTCTGCTGAGGTGAACATTGAAGAGAAGAACTTACCAGCCGACCTTATATGCATGTCCATGGAGCACTATGATGTGATTCTAGGAGCTGATTGGTTAACCTAACACGGGGCTAGTGTGAACTGTAAGAAGAGTAGGGTGACTTTCAGCAAGTATCCAAAATTAGTTTACTCGGGGGCTAAGAACCGTAGACATCCATCACTTATTTCTGCCTTGCTAGCCCACAAGATGATAAGGAAAGGGTGTGTAGCTTTTCTTGCTGCCGTGGTCGTGGAGAAGAAGGATGTAGATATTAAAGATATTACTGTGGTTAGCGAATTTTCAGATGTGTTTCCTGAGGAGTTACCAGGAATTCCTCTTGAAAGAGAAGTAAAATTTTCCATCTCTTTAATACCGGGTGCTGCCCCAGTCTCTAGAACACCCTATAGAGTGTCACCCGTAGAGTTAAAAGAGTTGAAAGAGCAACTGATGAAACTATTGAAGAAAGGATTTATCAGACCAAGTACCTCACCTTGGGGAGCCCCAATACTATTTTTTAAGAAGAAGGATGGATCAATGAGGCTGTGTATTGATTATAGACAACTGGATCAACTCACAATCAAGAACAAGTACCCTCTGCCAAGAATCGATGAACTATTTGATCAGATTTCTGGAGCTAAATATTTTTCCAAGATCAATCTCAGATCAAGCTACCATTAATTGAGGATTTCAGAAGAAGACATACACAAGACAGCCTTCAGAAGCAGGTATGAGCATTATGAATTTGTTGTCATGCCTTTTGGACTAACAAATGCTCCTGTAGCTTTTATGCAGCTGATGAATGATGTGTATCGACCATATCTGGATAAGTTTGTGGTGGTTTTCATTGATGACATCTTAATCTATTCCAAAACTAGAGAAGATCATGAGGAACATCTGAGGATAGCCTTGCAACTACTAAGGGACAACCAGCTGTATGCTAAATTGAGTAAATGTGAGTTTTGGTTAGAGGAGGTGTCTTTCTTAGGACACGTGATTTCAAAGGAGGGTATTGCAGTCGATCCATCTAAGGTCGAAGCAGTGATGAATTGGGAGAGACCCACTAATGTGACTGAGGTAAGAAGCTTCCTGGGATTAGCAGAATATTACAGAAGATTTATTAAGGATTTCTCCAAAATCACTGTGCCTTTAACCAGACTGACTAGAAAGGAAAGTCCTTATGTGTGGGCAGAAGATTGTGAAAAGAGTTTTTGTACATTGAAGGAACGCTTGACTACAACACCTGTTCTTGCCCTACCCATTGAAGGGGAAGGATTCAAGGTGTATACAGACGCCTCAGGTATTGGTCGGGGATGTGTCTTAATGCAGCTGGGCAGGGTGATAGCATATGCCTCTAGGCAATTGAAGGTACATGAAGTAAATTATCCTGTTCATGATTTGGAATTAGCAATAGTGGTGCTCGCATTGAAGATTTGGAAACACTATCTATATGGGGAACAATTTAAAGTATACTTGGACCACAGAAGTCTGAAGTATCTCTTTTCCTAAAAGGAGCTTAATATGAGACAACGGAGATGGTTGGAGTACCTAAAGGACTTCGACTTTTCCATACAATATCATCCTGGAAAAGCAAATTCTGTCGCAGATGCCCTGAGCATAATGCCGGTAGTGTCACTAGCAACTTAATGGTTGGGGAGTGGCGATTGCTAGAACAGTTTGCCAATCTAGACTTGAATGTGGAAATGGAAAATGACAAGGTAATGATTGCCAACATCAGTATATAGTCAGACCTTCTAACTGAAATCAAAGAACAACAAGACAATGATCCTTTCTTAGTAGGGATTAAGGAGAAGATTGATCAAAGGCCAGACTTTTCCATAACAGAGAGTGGCAGACTGGTGTTTAAGGGAAGAACTTGTGTACCGGATAATGAAGAACTCAAAAAGAAACTGACGGCTGAAGCTCACCGATCTAGGTATACAATTCACCCTGGACCCACTAAGATGTATCAAGATGTGAAAAGAACTTATTGGTGGCCAAACATGAAAAGAGAGGTAGCTGAGTTTGTAGCACGCCTTTTAACTTGTCAGCAGGTCAAGGAAGAACATCTTAGGCAGCAAGTGTGCTCAACCCCTAGACATACCTGAATGGAAATGGGAAAGCGTAGGAATGGACTTCATTATGGGATTACCTAGAACCAGGGGAGGATTTGACGCGATATGGGTGATTGTGGATCGATTAACTAAGTCGGCTCACTTCTTGCCTATAAAGAGTAAATGGTCTGTGAATGTGCTTGCTGCATTGTACATTAAAGAGGTGGTTAGATTACATGGAGTCACCTCATCCATTGTATCCGACAGGGACCCCCAGTTCATGTCACCTTTTTGGCGAGAGTTGCAGACAACACTTGGCACTCGACTAAATTTCAGCACTGCCTTTCACCCCCAAACGAATGGTCAAACAGAAAGGACAAACCAAATTGTAGAAGATATGCTTCGAGCCTGTGCAATTGATTTTAAGGGATACTGGAGTGAACAGTTATCTCTGGTCAAATTTGCATATAATAATAGCTATCAAGTAAGCATAAAGATGGCACCCTTTGAGGCATTGTATGGTAGAAATTGCAAATCACCTGTGTGCTGGGAAGAGGCTAGAGAGAGACAATGGTTGGGACCAGAGATAGTGCCAGACACCACTCAGAAGATCTAGATCATTCGTGAACATCTTAAAATAGCACAGTCCATATAGAGAAATCTATGCAGACAAGAGGAGAAGGGACTTAGAATTTCAAGTTGGTGACCACGTGTTTTTGAAGGTGTCACCTTCGCATGGAATCCATAGGTTTGGAATTAAAGGAAAATTGAGTCCAAGATTTATCGACCCTTTTGAAATCCTAGAAATGGTTGGAGAAGTAGCTTATCGATTGGCGTTACCTCCGCAACTGGCAACGGTGCACAATGTCTTTCATGTATCTATGTTGAGAAATTATGTCTATGATGCTGAGCATGTGATCGGGTTCGAAGGTTTAGTACTGGGGAAGGATATGACTTACATTGAGAAACCTGTAAAGATTTGGATCGAAAGGTACAACAACTACGGAATCGAATGATACCCATGGTCAAAGTTCAATGGAACAAGCGAGGCGTTGAGGAAGCTACTTGGGAACCCGAGTCAACAATAAGGAGAAACTACCCCGTATATTCGGTAAGACATTCTCTCCAGTATGGTCATGTGAATTCGGAGACCAAATTCTTATAAGAGGGGGAGGATGTAGCAACCCGATAATTTTAAATAAATAAATAAATAAGAATATTAAAAGAAATGAATTAATTAAAACCCAATAAACAATAAGAAGTAATGGGCTTCATTATTATAGCTCACATAAAAGTTATTGGGCCAAATTAGGAGTTTGGAATATGGAGTAAGAGAAAATATCCCTAAATTCGTAACAAAAATGTACAAAAAATAAGAAAGGGCAAATTAGGGTTAAAACTAATGCAATTAGCCAAGCATAGTAATCCAATTCGTGACCAACCATGCTAAGAGCTTTCCTAATGGTATAACTACTCCAATTGGGAGGAGAATTTCCAATACATGGAAGGTACCATGCAGAAACTGCAACCCACCCTTCCTAGTCTCATTGGGACTTGAATTAAACCCTAAACCTATAAGTAATCATCATAAAACTTTTAGGGAAAGTTTACCATTGTGTTGGGGTCGTGTGGAGGTGAGCTAGAGCACTGGGAGAGGAGGAGATCGGCCAGGAGGACACCATCTTCTCCAACCTTTTCTCTGTTGCGACCTGTGTAGAGGACCCTCTTAGATCCACTTCAAGGTAGGTGATCTTGGGCCAAAACTAAAAAAGTGCCATACCATCTGAAAGAGCATCGTGTCTAGTCTATTTTGCATTTGTTTTGCCCAATTTCCATCAAGCATGTTAGCCGTATTAAGCGTTTTCCCTAAGTCGTGCAAGGATAGGGCTTTTCATGGTTATGTTGTGATTTACGCAAATCGAGGTCATTTTGGGTAAAACCAAAACATGATTCTCTTCTACTTGATGTCTTTAACATTTTTCATGTTCAAAGTTTTGCCTAGAGATTGCTAGATTTCAAGTTGTAGGTCTATCATGAAGCGTTACGCCTGTTTTCAGGCAAGATCCATGAACGCTGCATATCTAGACATCGTGATTCTGTTCGGATGAACGCGACGTATAGGTACGTCGTGATTCAAGTAAAGGCAACCGAGTCTTCCGTCATGTTTTAAAGTCTGACGGTCAACCCTAACACCTCAAACTGTGTGTCGCATAGCCGTCGCGATTCGGCAGTTTTCCCGCCCATCCGATTTCGTACAGTTTTATATTAGAAGTTTGAAGTCGATTCTTGAACGCGACGTATTGAAGCACCGCAATTCAAGAATATGTCGTGATTTTGCTTGGTAATCGATCTTGCAATCGATTCCATCCGGAACGCGACATGAAGGTCCATCGCGATTATGGTTAGGCAATCGATCTGGTAATCGATTCATGTCTGAAAGGCGACCATCTGCCCTGTTGCGATTTAAACGCGACAGGAAGGTACGTCACGATTCTGTGCTCAACTGTGTATGTATCTTTGAAAAGCGACGTCTGAACCGTCGCGATTCAAAGGCCGTCCCGAGATCGTTCCTTCTGGTTAGTCAGTCATACATGTGTATGATGTTAGTCTATAATCATGTTACTTAGTTATGCATTGGCCTAAAAGTGACAAACCCATTTGAAAAACTATAATGACATGAATATGATCCTAATGCACAATATGAAGTGATTGATCCTACGTTCATTTTATTATCATCTTGTGGTCTAGCTTGATATGAAATCTGTCATTATAAGTTGTGATATGAATCTGTGGAGAATACATGTTAGAATGGACTTGTTTGGTTTTAAAGATTTCCTATCATGTTACTTGCTTGTTGCATGTGGAATTTCTTATTTACGTGCTTTCCAAGGTTTCCATATTTGGTTCATCAATTGCACGCATGATTAGGAAAGTTCCGTGTCACAACACTTACATGTTTGCATGATTAGGCACACCCCTCTTGGGGAATTGGAAGCTCTCTGCCGGTCATTCCGTATCGGCCGACTAGCGACCTCATTCCTAAGATCTTCGTAAGTCTCCGTACTCTGTGGATTCCCTCATAGAGACCGAGTTGGTTGTACCACGAAGTACCCTGGAGATAGAGAGCACTTGTACCATGTACGATATGTTATTAGTCATCCTCTTGTCAAGACACTAAAGATTATGAAACTTAAGATACGCCGTTATACTGTCCAATTGATCTCTCGAGCTTTTGTCATACCTTGAACTCTATGAATGATCATGTCCCTATTACAATGAGCTTGTTATTGGAAATACGTGGCCATAATATGTATATGTTTGATCAGCACAACGTGGGACTTCGGTCCATTTGATTAATACCTGTGCAATAAGGGCCCTATCTTGTCCTGGGGAGGAGCGCCCCATTGTACTTATTAACCGCGGAAGTATAGACTTGTGGTGCTTGGCATGGCACTGGTATGTGTGCAAGATTTGTGTGAATGTGCCTTCATTTGATATGATAAGTTCAATATGATACATTTGATCATGTGAATATGTGATATCTGTGTGAATATGGCCAATCCTTGTGATACGATTTTATTCTTGAATTACCTGTCCAATGCATATGAAAGTCGGTATTTGTTTCGTTATGATGTCCATTCTATTCAGCCATTTGACTTGTTAGAAATGCATCCATGTATAGTCATCATGTTCCTGTTAAGATCCTACTTATTTAATATGCTAATCATGTATATTAGTGCCCGCACATTGAGATGTAAATCTACTGGGCTAGTTTGCTCACCCTATTATCCTAAACATTTTAGGTAGCGATGAGGAGTTCGTGGACACTGATGGGGCAGGGCATGAGTGAAGAGCACCTCTCACATGTGGAGCTGAAACTTTAGGAATATATGTTGGAGTAGTATTTGTAATGATGTTACATTTATGTAATTTGAATAATGGGCCCTATGGTTGGCTCTGACGATTGTGGATGTAGTATGGTGTTATCATTTGACTTTTAATTGAGTTTATTTTATGTTGATGTCGCATCCAATTATTGCTCTATTTATGATCCGGATATAACTGCGCGTTCCAAATTTCCGCGTCGGGGCGTGACATGGACGGTGGATGATATGACCCTCATGCATAAACCCCTTGTTGGCCATTGCACACAGGATCTCTCTTAGAGCAGAGAATCTACTCTCATACCAATTGATGTGCCACGAGTGTGCGATGGCCAACCAAGATGGGAGGGGTGAATTGATTATCGCCAAAATAAAAACTTTTTCACAATTATAAGAACATGTGAGGTGCACAATGGAATATAACAAGTTATAGAGAAAACCAATGAAACTGACTATCCTAGCATGCTTAGAATGGAGGTAGAAAAGATGGATCAAATCACAAGACACACAAGATTTAGAGTGGTTTGGCAACACTACGGGTGCACCAACATCCACTACCTCACACCCCCATGAGGATTTCTTCCTAACTGTTCACCACAATTGTTTCTCAAGGACAAGACTAACCCCACACCACGGTTGTTTCCTGGGGACAACACTAACCCCAACACCACAATTGTTTTCCGGGCACAACACGAACCCCACATCGGATGTAACGACCCTCTTTATACTGATATGATTATACCAATCCCCGTCGGTACAAAGGGCGTCATTACAGTGGGATATTAACCCAACACTAAATGATAGGTTGATATGTACATGAATAACAATGAGTACAGCGGAAATAAAGAAATAACTCATCCTCATTCCATCATCATCATACATTCCACAGTCTATATAGCAAATGAAAGAAATGACAATGTCCACATTATTACAATTCCAAAAGAAATACATTATCTAACACATTGTCCATACAAATAACATTATTCATACTATGAAAGAGAAAGTACAACTATCTAGTAAACTCCACAAAAAGTTACTCCTCGCTCTCGGTGATGCTCCTCGTTACACCCTCTCCAAGTATGGGGACACCTGTCTCACCTGTACGCTGAAGCAAGATTGAGTCTAAAAGATCCAACAAGCAATCTAAGGACACAACCTTACACATATCACACACATACTATACTATTAAGCAATAAGGAAACACATGCTATCTTTTTCACAATAAATGAATTACATGGTACTGCTTTATACATACATAAACCACCTAAACATGTTTTAAACTAACACATGCTCATTCTATACCATGAATAATAATCATACACCTACACATGTTTTCTACACATAACATATCACATGATTCATGATTCAAGCACTAACCATATCATTGCACAATTTTACCAGTTTAGAACATGAAGTTATGTACAAGATAATGAACACTATTAGCATGATATCTAACCAATTTCATATGTAAGTATATCACTTTTCACACATTTAGCTTTCTGTTTTGACATGAATTAAACACAATCACATGGATTTACATTTGTTCACATACTATCTCATTCATTTAACAATTCTGCATGCTCATCTTTCACATTGCACAATTTACATGTCCACATACACATATTCACCTACACTACTACATGGATGTTATTAAACTATATAACATGATACTAAACATGATATTACATTTAACATATTAACACATGAATGATATGAATATATGCATTTTTCTTTTTTACTTTGGTTTTCACATGCACTTTATACTCTCGTTAACATTTACTCTCCCTTACCCATCATTTCACACATTTTCCACATAGTTTTCTCTTGCACTTTCACTTATCACATGTCATATCATTTGCACTTACCACGTGCCACATTCACATGTCACTTTACACTTTATTCTCACTTTTATACTTAAGTTGTCGTGACACATAGTCCTAACTACCATCTAGAGGATGCACGCACCCATATCACATAGCACATAGCACATAGCATATAGCACTTCACTTGACACATACCCACCACCTGGGCAAACTAGTGGCGAATCTTGGTAACTGCGCAGACCGGGAGAAGCCCTCTCCACCGTATCCAGTGGTACTTGTCCACCTCTAGGGTTTCATCCTAATGCCTTAGGATATCACCTAACGTTGAGCCTTCCCATAGGGACTTTTCTACAGAAGGGCTCTTAGTCCTCTATGGTAGCAGTGTCAATCTCGGCTCAATTTTACACGTTCACTTTATCACATTGTTTACACATTTCATATGTACTATTTAACCATTTCTCATGCATTATTTAACAATTGCACATGCTTCAATTTACCTAACATGGAACTACTGTTTCGCAACGAAACTCAGATCATTACACAATCCTAATCATGCTGCTAAACTCTGAATTATACATAATTAAATTTAACATGCTCCATATGGTCATTTTCCTATATTAATTTAGTAACAGTACCTACTGTTATCAAAACAAAACAAAAATTTTATCACAGGTTCCAAACAGATAACATATCACATGCTCAATTTTTCAGATTTTTAGATTTGTACACTAATTATAATAATTACAATTGATATCATGCATTTTCACTAAGAACCCCATTTAGCAGGGTTTACATTTATACAGTCGGTTCTAACAGTTCAGAAACCTACAATCAGTCATCATACTATCATGGAAAAATTGTGAAACTCTAACTCACAATAGATCTATTTATACAAGATTAAACATGGTCATATTATGCTCACAGTTTAATTACAGAAGTTTTAATAATTAACACAAATCACAGAAATTCGGTACATCCTCATGATATGATCTACTGATTGTACCTGACTCAACATAATTTCCACAGTAGGCACAGACCACCACAAGTACGAATACAGTCACACAAATGTGAAAATTAGGGTTCTGTGAAACCCAGATGAACTTGGCAGCATATAGGTTGCCGCCAACAGGGGTTAACAGCACCATATGTTGCCGCTGACCTGGATCTTAACGGCAGCAAGTTGGTCGTTAAGTTCCCGTCTACAGGAGTGCAGACTACAAGCACAAACCATGGTGAATGGGGTTTCCAGGACACGAGGAAAATTCTGTAAAAATACATGGGACTTACTAGACATGGGTATGGATGATGTCCAAAGATTACTTGCCTGAGAATAGATCTAAGAAGATCTAGATTCATCGGTGAAGCCCTCCTCGGCCAAGCCAAGAGGGTGCTCAAACTGCTTTCGATTCGGTCCTTCCTGTCGATGTAGGTTGATCCTCATAGTTGGGGATGCTTCCTGATGATTGGACTAACTCCTAGTCGAGGTAGACCTCCAGAAAACTCCTCAAATTGCCGGATCCAACTCTTCAAGGATCAGTTTTTCTCCACAAAAGGTTCTAGGGTTTCACAAAGGCTAAAAGACATGATCCGTCTGAACCAAGGTGTTTTTATAGACTAAGGGGGTCGGGGCATGCATTAGGGTAGGTCTCCTACCATTAGGGCTAGGTTTCCTAAACAGGAATCGGAGGAAACGCAGCCGTTTCCAGATCTGAAATCGCCATAAAATTGGGAAATAGACGTCAACATTTGATGCTGCTAACATGGAGTCAGCGTCCATCGATCTGGACGTCAACTTCTCCTGACCATGCAGTAAACAGCATGCATGTTGCTGTCAACATGCAATCAACGTCAATTTGTGTTGACGTTAACTGGCATTTCGGCCAGAACCCAAAAATACATCAAAATTGCTATACTTATACATCATAAACAACTTAATGAGTACAGAAAATAGATAATATCATATGCCAGAATAAATATATATACATATATACATATGTACACAGTATGGTTACATACAATATGCATGAAATAAATAAATATAGTATGCACCTCAATAATTAGATAATACATGCACATTTAAATATATTACATTCATAGAAATAAACTCATATATACCTACAAGATGTATAGTAATAATTACATATTATATGCACAACATTACTTAAATACAATATGCATAGGATTTAAATAAGTACAATATGTACAAAATCAGCTAATTATTTATATTCACAGAAAATAATATATACATACATACATATGCACATGAGTAATTAAATAATCATAATATGCACAAATCTAATACACACGCTATATACATAACAAGTAAATACCACATGCACAATATAAAATGAACAAAATTTGGGGGTCTCACATCGGACCTTGTTTCATACATACAAAGACCCCAAAAAATCACACGAACCTGTTTCTCAGGTATAAGACCCAAAACCCACCACGTGCTCTTAACACGAGCACACACACACGCACTTAACATTCAGATTGAAGTGTAAAGAATAAACCCACCACGTGCTCTTAATACTTCCTAAATATAAATAGGTGTCAAGATCATTCTGAAAATTTAGAAATGATGTCTCATGGGAAAGAATATAAGAAAGATTTATAAAGCAACCCCTGTTCCTCAAAAGAATCACAAAATAACCCTCATTTTTCAAAGAAATGACAAATCAGTCCTCATTTGCGGAGGGAACATGCAAATTAGTCCCCATTTTGAGGGTTATTTTATAAATCAATCCTCATTTATAGAGGGATCATGCAAATCAGTCCCCATTTTGAGGGATATTTTACAAATCAGTCCTCATTTATGGAGGCAAGATGTAAATCAGTCGTCATTTTGAGGGATATTTTATAAATCAGTCCTCATTTATGGAGGGAACATATAAATTAGTCCCCATTTTAAGAGATATTTTATAAATCAATCCTCATTTATAGAGGGAACATGCAAATCAGTCCCCATTTTAAGGGAAATTTCATGAGTCAACCTCCAATCCGAGGGAATATTTTGATGGACCGATTATAGTCTCATCTGAAAAAGCAAATAATGAGGCGATCGATCTTTCTGAATAGCGCCTTTCCTTCAATAAATTGATTTCAATAAATAAAAGGTCTAGACATGTATCAAAGGTGTTCGAGTTCTCCTCGATGTAAAAGAAATGTTGATTTATCAATGGGGAGTGGTCCAGCGCACGAACTCCGAAATCACCTGAAGTTTGCATGTGGAAGATGATTACGAACCCTTAACTATATGTATAGGGGCTTCACGTCCATATTCTCCATGTGTTGACAGATACACATATAAAGAAAAGAACGAAACTAATATTGTAGAAAAGAAACTATATTAGAGAAAATAAATGAATGAAAAGTTCTTTTCAAACAAATTGGCATGCCGGTGGGACCATTCCTACCTTTCAGACATGTGCTAGACCTTATGTTAATACTTGGTTCCTGATCATTTGGCTTTGCCGTTATAGGAAACTAAGGAAAGCATCCAATTCAATGGCATCTGTGGCATATGGACCACTCGTGGTTGCCACCCACACACGCCATGGATACTTGGCCACACCGATCTGCTTCGACGATTTCCCAACTGTCATCCGCTCGCCGTATTTCCTCGGGGCTATCCCCATGTCTCAGAAGATGCAGGCGAAGGATGCCAAGCCGACGCCTACTGGGGGCAACAAGCCCCGCTTTGAAGCCCGAGTGTACTCGGTGAACACTATTTCCACCAACGTCGCACCCATGAAGAGGGAGCGGCACCTGGCCTGTAAAGGCAGAAAGCCTAGGGCCATTATCTCCAAGTCCCACAAGACTGTTCTTGTCGGGGATCCCAAAATCAGACTTGATGGGGGCAAGCCTATCTTTTCAAAAGACAATTCTGTCTCAACAATTCCTACCTCCAACTGCTTTGCATTGCTTCAGCAGAAGCGGGAGGAGGACTCCATTGCAATAAAGGATGCTCGCGCCTGACTCCAGGGCGGGGTAATACAGAAGCAGTAGTCCAAGATGAAGCAAATATGGGTCAGCAATGAGGAGGCCCGAAGAATCCGTAAGGTCAGGGCAGAGAAGGCTACTAAGGCCCAGGAAAAATAAGACTATCTAGAAATTCAACCTCCCAAACCTCAACACCATCGCAGGCAAAAGAGGAAGGGAGCTTACCGGAAACCTAATTTCATTTCTCCGCGGATGGAAATGACCCAACAGGAGAATAAAGGCGATGTTGAGCAACCGCCCTCACGTGTATGAATCTTTGATCAATTGGGGGCAACACCCCAACCAGGGGCTAAGAATTTGAAGAGGCAGAGACTCGTCCAAAGGCTTGCGCATGGTGGGAATATGAAAATCCACTTTGTAGCTTGTATTAGAGTTATCATTATGTAATTGTGGGCAAAACTATGTATTAAATGTAGAACTTTAATTTGTGGACAATGTAGCTTGGTTAATTTCAATTATGAAAGTTTAGTCTTTTATTTTGTTATATGGATCATGTATGATAAATGTGGATGATGGAATGTGATGACAGTTAGTCCTTTACTTCCGCGACTCTGTATCTATATTTGTGTATATCTCAATCATGTGATAGTGTTGGGTAAATGTCCCACTGTGATAACCTTTACTATACCGACGTGGGTTGGTATAATCGTACCGGTATAATGAGGGTCGTCACATCATATGTTCTTGAACGGTGTTTTCTAAATGCCATAACTTGAGATTCCCGGAGTATTATCTCTTAATCATTGTAGAATTTTTATGTGTCTTAATACTAGTGTTTATGACACTTTGTAGTGGGTATCAACCTATTCTCAACCTTGCAATCTCATTTGAACACTCATTCCCCACTCAAATCTTTCAGAATTCAGTTCTGAGGTTAACTAGTTCTTTGCTCCATTCTTGGAAGGAGTAATTGGTCTTTGACCCTGAGTGATCATCCGCCATTGCCCTTTATTGACATTTGGCAAGCCCAACTTGAATCTATCTTCATTGAAGACCTTCATTCTAGTGTAGCTAGTCTGGGCTTCTCTAAGGAGGTTGCTAAAAAGGTCAAAGAACCTTAGATTTATGTGCTGGTGAACGGTGAGAAGAGGGTTTCTAGACTTGGCTTAGATGAAGATTTCAGCTTTAGCAGGGTAAAGATTGAGAAACTCTAAAAGGGAATAACTATATATGGCTCTTTTGAGTGATGAGATTCACATCAGCCAATAGAACTTCAGAGGTTTTGAGTGGAAGAGGGAGCCAGTCTTCGAACTTGTAGTATGACATCCCATGAACTTCAAGAAAAGCTTTAATGGATAAAAATTCTCTGAACAGATTCATGTGATGTACAAAGTGATAGATGAAGGCATACCAAAAAGGTGGAAGAAGGGAGTTGTGGTCATGAGGGAATGCTCCAGAGGGTAGTACCATACTAGGTACTATCTGACCGATTGAAGGAGTGGAGCAAATAGTAGAAGAAAGGGATGATGAAGGAGGAGTAGAAAAGAAGTGTGGAGGTAAGGTATGAAGAGAGGGAGTATCCACAGAGTGAGTTTTGAACCTATATTTCAAAGGAAAGGAAGGAATTGAAGTATTTATCCCAAGTGTGCACTCACTATCTTTTTGAATGTTGTCAAAAGGGGGAGAAACATCAATTGTATCAATTGTTAATTTTGTCATCATCAAAAAGGGGGAGAATGTTGGGTTACAATGTGTATGATGACATGTGCTTAAATGTTTTGATGATGAGTGACATAATTGATGTTGTCTTAATGTTGGAAACATGATAAATATGACAAAGACATGAATGAAATGATCAAGTGAGCAAATGCTTTGATGAACACCTATGTATTCATTGTATCTCACTTAGAATGTCTTTTAATGTAGGTGTGATTGCATACAAGAGAAGCATCAAGATACAAGTGCAAAAGATCAAGAAAAACACTTCAAGTGGTCATGTGTCGACCGCCAGGAAGTTCCCTATCGACATATAGACCATCTGGAATAAAACAAGCTACTGGAAGCTCAAATGGAGTAGTAGCTGTCAACAGCTGAAGACTACCTGTTGACAGATACATGCTGCCTGTCGACAACCAGCAATCGCCTGTTGACAGATAAGGCTACCTGTCGACATCTAGGAATTGCCTGTCGACAGCCCCAGTGTTCCAGGAACTTACATGGTTCTGGAAACTAGATTTGAGCAGTAGCTGTCGACAGCTACATGGTGCCTGTCGACAGACGAAGAGAAAGTCAGATCCGATGGTCAGGATATGTTCTATATTATGGTGTTTCCTTTTAGCACGCTCTCCATACTTGGACACCACTATATATACATCATATAGAGGTATTTTCGCAGCAAGAAGCCACCATACCAAAACCCTAAGCTAAACCCAAGAGAAGGCTTTCTTCCTACTGCTCTGCTTCAACCGTCTGTCCTGCTCAAAGAAGATCCATCTCACGAGAGGAGTTGAAGTCGGTTTGTCCACGAATCAAGCTTCGTCTACATCATCTGATCATCATCAACATGAATCCTGAAGTTCTTGTGGACGACCACCATGAAGAGTTCTTCATATGGATTTGATCTTCAACTCAGAACTCTTCTTTCTTTCTACTTTTTATATCTCTGTGTGTGTGGTTGTGGTTCGAGCATTCCTTGTGCTTGATCCACATGTGGATTGTTGTTCTAATTGTGTGTTTGCATCAGACAACGTGCGTGTGTGGTGTGTTGATCAGATCAAGGCTAGAGGATCTGATCTTTTGTTGACTTGATCTAGCGTGTGTGTGTGTGGTTGAGCTGTTGTGCTCGTGTGTGTGTGTTGTACTCAATTCGTGAGTAGTGTGCCCTCACTATGTGAGGGGTGGATGTAGGAGTCACTGAATGTGATCTCTGAACCACCTAAAAAATCCCTTGTGCACTGTGGTTTGATTTGTTGTTTGATCTGTATTGCGCTAGATGCATGCATAGAGATTTCATCTACACACTAAATGTTAGTTTGCTCACACACGTTGCATCAGATCATATGGGTTTTAATTGAGTAGATCTTTTAATCCGAAGTAATTTTTAAATTGCTTAAGTTTCCGCTGCAAATCTATTCACCCCCCCTTCTAGCTTTGCCATTACCGAACATCCGATCTTAACAATTTGTATCAGAGCAGGTTCTCTGTTGTTTGGTTGCGTTTTTGAAGATCTATCTTTGTGTGCTTAATCGTTCTAATTCCTAACAATTGATATCAGAGCAGGTTTATATCTGATTCTGAACTGATCTGATTGCTGTTGATTGGTCTAATCATCTGAATCATACTCAGAAATATGGCTAAGTTCTCAAGTATCATAAATAGACCTATGATAATTGAGTTTGATGATAAGGTTGATAAAATGCAGAACTCCTCTATGAAAACAAGCAAGTCTGGAAAGGAAACAGAAGAAAAATGCTACATGGCTCATGGCAGCTCAAAAGGTTCTTGTCGCTCAGACAAATCTGAAGAATCTCACATGTTAGAGAAATCAAGAAACTCTAGAAGGTCAGGTAATTCCATCTCAGATCCTTTTGATAGATCAATATCTGATAAAATTTAGAGTGTCAGAGACTCAAGTTATCTCCCCGTGTCTACCTCCTGAAGCCTTATGACATTCTTTAGAAATCTGTGTCTCAGAAATGGACACAGAGGTATGTTATCTATTATCAAGCCAAGGAAGCAGTCCACTCCCAGGGTCTTCACTGAAATCTTATTGTGCATGACTTTCTGCACCATGCAACCAAGAAGAAATTTGTTTCCCTTAAGTACACTCTGTCTACTGACAAATACCAGAGAAGACTCGACTGGTTTCATCGCAGGCATGTCAAATCTTATAGGAAAATCCCTGCCATAGGACCTTCCTATAATATAGATAGAGAGAAATTTTCCTCTTTCTTCCCTGACAATGAGCGTAAGACATGGGATATTATTCAACCATTCTTTGCTCAAGTCACCTCTGCTCTCTATCTTCCTAGTTCATATTTTACCCATTAATCTAACTTGGTCTTTCCAAAATATTAATATAGATCGGTCTCTTCACATCTATGTGTATCTCTCTCTCCCTCCTTCTCTCTTATCCTTTCTGTTAATGCCACAAAGGGGGAGAAAGAAAGAAAGAAAAAAAAGGAAGAAACAAATATTGTACAAAATTTGGTTTCCTTTTTTTTTTTACTGAATTTAAAAGATTTTGTCATTAACAAAAAGGGGGAGAATTGTCGAGCAACTATTTCTATATATTTTGCTAATATAATTGCTAAACATTTATCATGATATTTTTTGCTATGACAAAACCTTTTAATATCTTCGCCTTTACCATTTATGAAAGTCAACAAGTCTAAAGGCTCTTATTTATACAAACATATGTTCTGCCAAAGTTTATGCTTACACAAAACCTAAGTATCAACACAACGAAATTTTCTAAGTCCACAGCATACATTGTATATCATACTAACTCCGACTCCTGACTCCGACTCTTGAAAAGTCGAAGTAATGCTTCGATTGATGAACAACTGGTAGCACTCCGACTCTTGAAAAGTCAAAGTCGGACCTACTCCGACTTCTGATAAGTCGAAGTCTTTATACCGATTGGTTATCTATTGAGCCTTACTCTGACTCCTTGAAAGTCAAAGTTGGATGTACTCCAACTTCCTAGAAGTCGAATTTTGCTTGATCTTTACTCCAACTTCACACGAAGTCGAAGTCATTATTTCCTTACTCCGACTTCAATGAAGTTGAAGTAGCTGTATTTTTCTAAAGTCGAAGTTGATTATCTGTTACAGTTGTATTGCTATTTCTTACTCCGACTTCTTGAAAGTCGAAGTTTCTCATATCAACTTCTGTACTTAGATGATCTTTTTAGTCACTATCTGTGAGCACAACGTAATGAGTTTTATATTGAAAATATCTCTTACATAAAGATAGTTTCCTTAAATTCATTTTTCTTTCAGTTAATATAAAATTCAAATTATATTTTTGGTGGGAATAATTATTTTCATTCAATATTATTCATCTGTGAAATATCCTTTTTGGGATCTATATTGTATGAGATATATTTGTTATCTCTTCCACTGACAGAAAGATAACTTGATCTCTGGTCGACAGATGGTCAAGAATTAAATATTCGATAAGTATAAGCTATATGGGCTATCTGTCAGAACCTACCTACCACTGTCAGAAACCTCATGACTTGTAGGAAGAGATTGTGTGCAACTGTCTGATCATCCTTAAATGTTCTGAACTTCTATATGAACTTCTTCATACTTTATATTCTTTTATCTAACCTACCTTCAAAGGTATGTATGGAGGTGTATGCAGTCGGCTTGTCATTTCAGGTTTGCAGAACATTTAATGAAGCGTGTCTAAGCTTTCAGCCTTGAGCATGGAACACACAGAATAATCATGAAGGTGTCTATCAAGCCATGAAGCTACCCACATAGCATGAAGACGTTGAATCCCCTAGAGCTAAAACGAATGAGTGTCCTGACAGAAATCTCAAAGACATCAACATCCAAAGCTCCAACGGATATCCTTTAACGGCTAGCTTCCAACATGCAAATTCAAACGGGATAATTCTTTGAAGCCTATATATGAGTTTAAGTTCAAACCAAGAACACAAGAGAGAACAACAAGTGAGAATACAAGACTTAGACATTGATTCCACTCGTTTCTGAAAGCCAAAAGCAAGAAGTGCAATTCTGCTCAATCCTCGACTTCCTGCTGATCTTTGATTCAAAGAAGTCTTGTTCCCTTGGGTGGTAGTTCATTTTGCAAATCTCTCTTTTCCCACCTTTACAGTTTTAGAAAGAGCTAGAGGGTCATTTCCATTTGTTTCTCTTTCTGATTCTCTGTGTTTGCTCATTGTGTTGAGCAGATACACAAGTGTATTTTTCTTTCACTTCTATGTAAGATAACCCGCAGGGGGTTTGTTCCCTGTAGTGCCCCTCTTGTGAAGGGAAGACCTACTGGTGTAGGTAGTCTTTGTACCCCTTGGTTAAGGGAAGACTTACTTGGGAGTAAGTGGGTTTTTAATACCTCTTAGGGTTGAGAGAAGGCCAAGCATTCTTGGCAGTTAGTGAAATCCCAAGTGGTTTTCTTAGGGACTGGACGTAGGACTTTCATGTGGGAAGGGCCGAATCAGGATAAAACCCTTGTGCATTTTGTGTGATTGATTCCGCCAAGTTTTTTCACTTGTTTCACACACATCACACTGATTACTAACAACTCTACTTAGTATTATCTAGATTTCAGATATTTTTTTTAAAGCACAAAAAGTCCTATTCACCCCCCTCTAGGAGAACAATTGTGCCATCTCGATCCAACATTAGCCTACCTTTGTGGTTTGCTGGCTAAGGTTTCGGGATTTGATGTGGATTTAGCCTACCTTTGTGGTTTGTTGGCTAAGATTTTGAAATCTTGAACTTAATTTAGCCTACCTTTGTGGTTTGTTGGCTAAAGACTTGGATTTCAAATTTGGATTTGGCTTACCTTTGTGGTTTGCTGGCTAAGCTTTCGGGATTTCGATTCAAGTCTAGCCTACCTTTGTGGTTTGTTGGCTAAAGTTTTTGGATTTCCACTCTGATTCGGCCTACCTTTGCAGTTTGTCGACCGAGGTGAGACAGGCTCACAACAAAGGGATTCACGAATGATGTTTTCTTTCTTTCTTTCTCTTCTTTTCACATTACCAACTCCAGCACCCTTTGCGGGTTTTCACCGAAGCTGGCCCCCTCTAGCTTTTTCCAACGCACCCTTGCGGGTTTTTCACATTGAGGGGTTACCCATTTTTGCCTGAGTCCCCCTTTCGGGTTTTCACCCCAACTGGGTTTTGGGCCTTTTTACCCTTAGCCATACTTATTATGGGCATGGATAAGTCTGCCAGGACTTCTCTATTTTAAGCCCCATTTTTTTCTTTTTTTTGACATGATGACTATGTGTTTGAAGCATAGCATTTGGGTATTTTCCTTGAGATTTTGGATAACCGGCTTTCTGGTTTGCTGGTTGAGGATTCGAGATTTGGCACCTAGTCCGATCTATCTTGATGATTTTCGGGCCAAGGATTTGGGATCTATGATTTCTTGGATTGATCCGATTTTATGGTTCGCCGGCCAAAGGTTTGAGATTTTGGGGATTGGCAATTTTTTTGGGATTTAGACCTACCTTCATGGTTTATTGGTTAGAGGTTTGTGGTTTGGAATTTCTGGATTCTGGCTGACTTTTTGGTTCTGGACGGGAGGGATAGTTGCCATGGTGGAACAAGGATGAGAACATTAAAGTGGGGTATATAGTGACTCGTCCTCTATTGGTCATTCATTCATTCACTTTTTTTTATCACATTACCAACCTCAATGCCCTTGCGGGTTTTCACCGAGGTTGTCCCCCTTTGGCTTTTTCCAACGTGCCCTTACGGGTTTTCACGTTGAGGGGTTACCCATTTTTGCCTGGGGCGCCCTTTCGGGTTTTCACCTCAGTCGAATTTTAGACCTTTTTACCCTTAGCCACACTTATCATGGGCATGGCTCAGTCTACCGGGGCATCTCTATTTTAAGCCCCATTTTTTTGACAACATCTACCTCATGACAATCGCTCTGGGAATTCGTGTTCTAGGGCATGGTATATTTTCAAATGTTTGCCATTAAACAGAGGAAAAAGTTTTTCCCCTTTGCTATCGATGAGCATATATCCACCCCCTTCATAGGCTTCTGCGACAACATAAGGTCCATGCAAATTAGGTCGGAGTTTACCAGCTAACCGGCCTGCCATGACTTCTTTTTCTTTGACCATTACAAGGTCGCCTTTTTTGAACACCCGAAGCTTGATTAGCTTATCATATGCTCGCGTCATTTGGGCTTGATATGCTTGGACATGTTTGTAGGCCTCCACCTTTTTCCTTCCAAGCTGGACAATTCTTCTAGCCTTCTTTCTATCTCATCTTGTTCTTGAGGTTGTAGGCTAGTGTAAACAGCTACCTGATAGGAGGACATTTCAATTTCAATCGGGATCATAGCTTCTGCCCCATATATCAAGGAGAATGGTGAGCATCCAATAGGAGTTTTATAAACTGTCCGGTACGCCCAGAGAGCTTCATGCAACTTTTCCCCCCAATCACGTTTGCGACTACTGACTATCTTAGCAAGCAACTTGCATAGAGTTTTGTTGAAGGCTTTGGCTAAGCCATTGGCTTGTGGATTGTAGACAGTCGATGTCCTCCAATCGATGTGAAATTTGGTGGCCAATGCATATACCCTTTTGTTTCTAAATGGCGTGCTGTTATCTGAAATGATTCTGTTGGGAGTACCAAATCTATATATTATATGTTGTTTGACAAATCTGGCCACGGTTTCTCCTGTCACTTCCCGAAGAGGGACTGCTTTAGCCCATCGAGAAAAGTAATTAGTCGCAGCCAATATGAATTTATGCCCTTTAGAAGATTGTGAGAATGGTCCCACAATGTCCATTCCCCATTCTGCAAATGGCCAAGTAGGTGCCATTGGATGGAGGGTGTTAGGAGGCATCCTTGGTATTGGACCAAAAGCCTGGCATTCATGACATGTACGGGCGTATTGATTACAGTTCGCATACATGGTTGGCCAATAGAACCCCTTCATGTTGCCCCAGTTGACGAGTCCAGAGGGGGGGTGAATGGGTCTTTAAAATTTATTTACTTAATACCTGTACTTAAAACATGCATACGAAAATATTCTTCGATGAAGGTTAGTGTAAACAACAAACACACAAAAAGCAATCACACAACGCAAGGAATTATCCTGGTTCGGACCTCCTCTCCTTAGGAGTCCTACGTCTAGTCCCTAAGCAACAATTTAGGATTTCACTATCTAGGGTACAGTCTCCCTATGGACATTACAACACCCAGCCACAACTGGTCTTCCTTCACACGAAGGAACTACACACCCTGGATCCCACCAGGTCTTTCTTCACACGAAGGGAACTACACACCCTGGATCCCACCAGGTCTTCCTTCACAACCGAAGGGAAACAGACACATCAATCAATGAAAAAGAGATCAAGCTCCTAGATCAAGGTTTAAAAAGCCAAGATCTGAAGCTAACAGAACTGAGAGCACAAGATCTAAACAATGCACACTCTCTCAAAACTTCACAGGCTCTCTTAGGATTTGAATCACAGCGCAGAGAGCAAAGAGCTATAAATTTATGGGAATGAGGCTAGGCTCTTTTCTGGAGAACTCGCAGAGAACTTGAACTCAGTTGCTTGGAAGTGATGTCTCTAAAAGTTGTCTTATCTGGAGTTTCACTCTTGCTTATATATATATATATATCTCTTGTTTGAAATTTGAACGTTGAGAGGTCCGTTGTCTCTACGCTTTGTTTACGTTAGACTGCTTGACACTTGGAAGCTTCCAGTCAATAGTCTTTTATCCATTTGTGCACGCAAAGAGATAGGATCTTCTGTAATATCCTTTGGCTTCTATTTTGTCCAACATTGTATCACTAGAGCTGTTAGTGACCTGCATATATTAAATGCTAGAACAGTAGACAGCTAGGCTGTCTCTTGTTGTCAGTTAACGTTAGAGCAAGAGTTCATAGAAATAGTAATGCCATTTTGCTGTATCTAAAAGATGCATACAGAGTAAGCACGATAATGGACGATATCGTCTGCATGCATGCAGAGATACGTTCAGTCTTCATTAAATGCATAGATGTCAGAAAGATATGTGCGAAGACTTTGACTATTCAACGTTGTTAAATATCAAGTCGTTATAAACATAAAATTGATGCATTCATGACTTATGAAATTGTTATGCACTAACCGCCAAATCATTGTAACTTAGCATCAAATCGTTATGTTTCTATAAAAGAATCGTTATGATCAAGACGATATAATCAAATCGTTATGAGTTACAAGCAAATCGTTATGATTACTAAAGAAGTCGATGCGCGAAGCAAATCGTTATGAGTTACAAGCAAATCGTTATGATTACTAAAGAAGTCGATGCGCAAAGCAAATCGTTATGACGTCTTAAGGAATCGTTGTGATGAGTAAATCGTTACGACGACTTAAGAAATCATTGCGATGAGCAAATCGTTACGATGACTAAAGGAATCGTTGCGATGAGCAAATCGTTACGATGACTAAGGGAATCGTTGCGATGAGCAAATCGTTATGATAGCTAAAGGAATCGTTGCGATGAGCAAATCGTTACGATGACTAAAGGAATCTTTGCAATGAGCAAATCGTTATGATGACTAAAGGAATCGTTGCGATGAGCAAATCGTTACGATGACTTAAGGAATCGTTGCGATGAGTAAATTGTTACGATGACTAAAGGAATCGTTGCGATGAGCAAATCGTTACGATGACTAAAGGAATCGTTGTGATGAGCAAATCGTTACGATGACTAAAGGAATCGTTGCAATAAATAAATCGTTATGATGAATAAAGGAATCGTTGCGATGAGCAAATCGTTACAATGACTTAAGGAATCATTGCGATGAGCAAATCGTTACGATGACTAAAGGAATCATTGCGATGAGTAAATCGTTACGATGACTAAATAAATCATTGCGATGAGCAAATCGTTATGATGACTAAAGGAATTGTTGTGATGAGTAAATCGTTGCAGGAACGATTTCTGTTTAAATATAAACGATGTTTCAGGTTATGAGGAAATCGTTAAGGCACTTATGAAATCTTTACAGTTCTACTGAAATCGTTGTAGCATAAGGAAAGTCGATGTGGACTTGGAGAAATTTTATGCTGAACTTAATATTGCTTCAGAAAGGTAATACTTACCAAATTTGCTTGATTTTCCTGTAGTATTTTCTGTGCTCAAGACTTATGGAATATGTGTTAGTAATCTTTGGCATGGTTTTGTTAATCACCAAAATAAATGTATAATTAATGAAAATTACATGGGGACAGACTGATCATCAATCTCCCCCTTTTTGGTGATGACAAAACTTAACAAAAATATGAATAATCGAAAGCTTTTGCAAATGTATTTCAGAAAAGCTAGGTAGTTCTCCCCTTTTTTGTCATTAAGCAAAAATATAAATTTCGACAAAGAAGAGGAAAAAAGATGTAAGAGAGAAGCACATAACCAAATATATTGGATTAAATTTGAGGAGGTACAAGAAGATAGACCAGAGGAGAAAGAAGAGAGGCATGTTGAGAAATAATGGCCCAAGCCTTAACCTCCTGGTCTTCAAAAATTTGTTGGAAAACCCCAGACTCTATAGATGAGTCACCCATGGAAGGGATCATGCGCTTAATGTAAAGCTGTCGCTGATCTTCCAAGAAGAGCGCATACTGATCCTTGTCAAGAGTAAATTTGAAGTGACTGCTCTTCCCAAAACTAGCACGCTGAAGGAAACAATCAAGAGTGATAGGATAGAAGATCTGGTGATCATACAGGTCCTTCTTCAAAGAGCTGAAAGATGAATACCTTGAAGCCCATTGAACATACAGTTCTTGAACTGGATTAATGGAATTCAGGTCCAAGAAGGCTTCAGCAGATAGACGAGGCTTGCCTGCCATGACCAAGGAACTATTTACTGATTCCAACTGGAGAGCGGATTGATGGTAGTGCTTTTCCCAGTCTGTGGGAGAAAGTCTTTCACATTCAGAAATTAACGGAGCTAGAACTTCAGAGGAGAGGTGGCCCAAGTGATATTCTCTGAAGATAAATCTCTGAAATGAGGGGAGGCAACCCTGCTTAGCTGACAGTCATCCCATTACACGAGCAAATCTCTCAAAAGCATGAGAGCCAGCGGAGGAGTCAAACACTAAGGAGTGTAACTTGGGCAGGAAAACTATATCAGGCATTCTGAGGGTTGTGAAATCCACTTTAAAGGAGCAATTTACAGGGTGTTCTGTCCAGAGGAGAGCAAGAGCTCTATGGAATTGACCAAACTGAACCTCAGGGATCTTGTTAAGATAGCAGTAATCGCTATAAAGCTGAAAATGCCTTGCTATTCTGATTTCTTTAAGAATGAATTGGGCCCAGAGAGTTTGATGATGAAGAACAAATCACTCAGAGAGAGTGAGTGGGTGATCTCGACAAGAAATGCTATCTGCTCTGGCAGCGAGGTATTTATTGTACAGAGACTTGTGCCCTTTTGCCCACTGATCTTCAGTCTTGCACTCAGCCAGATGAAAGGTTTTTGATTGGTCAGCTTTGGACATATGGCAATAAGGAAGAATAATGTGTAGGTGATCAGTTAGGTTGAGATGAGGAATGCCAAAAGTGGTGGAAAGAATGCATTTTTAAAGATATTCACAGTAGATTTGTCTCCTTCGATTTTCAACAGTGAGGGAGAACCAAAGAGGAGGAAATTTGGGTGTAGAGAGTATAGCTATAGAAGTGGAGAGTTTCATCTTTTTCTGAACAAGACTGGGGGGATTAGGCCTGTGAACATGAGTGGCAACTGCCAGGACTGAGGTGAGTGTTGAGCGTTCAAACTCATCCTCAACTTGGGTGAAAAAAGCGCTGGCAAGTTGTGGGTTTTCAGGTATGAATGTAATGGATGAAGGTGGAGTAGGAGGATGAATAAATGATCTTGGAGTAATGGTGGAAGAAGGTCTTGTGAAAGAATGACCAGATGAGGAGGAGGCTCCAGCGGATGAGGAAGTTGGAGTATTTGCAATGACAGATGGAGGTGGAGGAATGATTGGAGAAGAGGTAGGAAAGAAGGGAGATTGAGATGGAAAAGGAGTTGGTGAGGATATGGTACAGGGCATAGGTTGTTTAAAAGTGGGTGGTGCTTGAGGTGCTGTGGATGAGGATGGTGGTGAAGAAGGGGCTAGTGTTGCAAGGAATGAGGGCTCAGGGGCTTCAGGAGCAACTGCTGGCTCTTCTACACCAGACTGCACATCCTTAGAGATCACTGGCCCTGCTGGTTCCATCTGAACTGCCTGAGGCTTGGACAGACCTGCTGGTTCAACCACAATGAGCCCAGATGGCTCGACTTCTTCTACTTGCTGCCTGGTATGAGAAGGCTCTTGCTCACTGACCTCAGCTGGAGGGACTGCTTCTACCGGCCCTGGTGGCCCCGCCTCTTGCTCACTTGGCCCTGATGGCCTTAGAACAGCTGCTTCACTTGGCCCTGATGGCCTTGGAACATCTGCCTTCAAAATCTCAGAAAGCATTGTCTTCATGGTGCCCATTTCCTTATTAAACCACTTCATGGCATTTCTTATCTGAGATATTTCTTTGGAGGTTGAGGCCTGGCTCATAAGAATGGAATTCACGTTTAACTGTACGGAGCACAGGATCTCACCTTGAGCATCCAACCTTTTAATGACAGGCTTCAAATTTACCTTCTTCTCTATCTTCCTTAGCCTTTTGAGTGCTATTCTCTTTCTTTTGCTTGCCCTGTCAACGGGCTCCTCAAAGTTAGCATGGTCTGCATCTGATCTTTCATTCACAGGAACACCTTCAGTGTGCTCCCCCTGAGTCTCCCCATCATTCAAAGTTTCTTCTTCAGTAGGCACAATTTCTAAGAGAATATCAGTGTGTGCTGTTGCTGCTACTGCTGCTTGGGCTGGATCTTCTTTTTCTATAGGAATATTAGTGTGGCCTGATGTCACAGCTTCTTCTACAGAACTGCCATCACCTTCTGGAATAACTGGGGTGCTTTGGATGGAATCTAGGACATCTCGAAGCACCGAAGCTACTATGGAGGAGGGTAGAGGTTCCTCTGATATTGATCCAACAGGGACAATAATCTCAGGAGGGATGCCCTCAATTCTTCTATCAATTTCTTCCACTACTGCTCCTGCTGGAGCTACTGAAGCTTCCTCTGCACCTACTCTTTCCACTGCTACTGCTTCTGCTGAATCTTCTGCTGCTATTGCTATTTCTACTACTACCACTTGCTGAACTTCTTAGGCTTCGCCAATTATGGCCTCACCCTCAGCCACATAGGTCTTAGACCATACACCATTTACTATTGAAAAACCACTCTTTCTTAAATTTCTGGATCTAATTGCTTGGCCCATCTTCTCAACTACTACTCCAGACAGATATATGCCATAATGTTTGAAAAACTTGGTGAGTAGGTGGGCGTAGGGCAAGGATACATTTAACTTGCTCTTAGTATCCCAAATTTGATCATGAGCAAACTTCATTCTTTCAATAATCACTGCAGCCATATTTACTTCCTGGTTCTGAATTGCCCAAAACATCATATCTGAATCTGCTTTAGTACAGGTTGAAAAGGTAGCACTTATAGGAACCAAAATCTGACAGACTATAAAGTGTAGAAGGCGATTGAATGCATTCAATTGATTGATATCCAATTTACCATTTTTCAACCTAAATCCTGGACCAACAATTCCTAGACCCTTTGCCTGGGTTCCACAGAGTGGATCCCACTGTGACCAGACGTGCTCACGCCAAACAGGGTCTTCAGAAGCTCATGGTTAATCTTGATCTGGACTCCCTTGACAGAGGATGTCAAGGACCCATCTGCCTCTGATCGCAAACATACATAAAAGGCCTTCACGAGGTCTGGATAGCTTACCTCTGAGAAGGTTGAGATTTCCGTCCACTGCATCCTGTTTATAGCGGCCACTATGATGTGCATACCATTCTTCTCAAGATCTGCAACATCTACTGCCTTATTTCCACATAGCTTAGTTTTCACAAAAGTGAACCTCTCCTACTACTCAGCTGTGAGAAACTCAGCGTTGTAGCCTCCAAGACTGCCAGAAACAACTGATGCGGCCATGGATTCGGGTGGAGAAGGGTTTTTAGAGGGTGGAGATGGAAGTAGGAAAGAAAGCCATCAAGAATTTTTTGCGGGAAGAAGAGAGAGACTTCAAACTTGCAGAGAGTCAATGCCGGAGTCGTTAGGGTATCGACTCTGGCAAGCAAACGAAAGAGGGAAAAAGGGTAAAGGTAGGAGGTGAATCGTTTCTACATCGATTTCGGAGTAAATACATGCTTTATCAAAAGTGAGGCGCCAACCGAGAAGGCAAAAAACAACAAAAGTATTTGACCAGTTTGCAAGCCTTTATAAAAGAGAACCGCCAATGAAAGATAATATGAATTTTTCTTTTGCTTAAAAGCTAGGGAGAGAAAATTTACTTAAATTCTAAAAATTTATGTTTTAGTTCTAAGCAGAAATCTCTTCACAAATTACACATGCCCAATTCCCTTCTAAGAGATGTGAATCTCTCTTCGGATAAGGCTTTTGTGAAGATATCTGCTAACTGACCATTTGTATCAATAAAGGAAATTTCTAAATTGCCATTAGCTACATGATCCCGAATGAAATGATATCTAACCTCAATATGCTTGGTCCTTGAATGCTGTACTGGATTTTTGGTGAGGTTTATTGCACTGGTGTTGTCGCATAATAATGGAATTGTCTTGATATGTAGTCCATAATCCTCAAGTTGTTGCTTGATCCACAGGAGTTGTGTACAGCAACTTCCAGCAGCTACGTACTCAGCTTCAGTTGTTGACAGTGCTACTGAGTTTTGTTTCCTGGAGGACCAGGATATCAAGCAACCTGCAAGAAATTGACAACAACCACTGGTGCTTTTTCTTCTATTTTGCATCCAGCATAATCAGCATCTGAGTATCCCACTAAGTTAATTTCACATGATTTTGGATACCACAGACCTAAGTCATGAGTTCTAGATAGGTATCTAAAGATTCTTTTAACTGAAATCAGATGAGATTCTCTAGGATCAGCTTGGTATCTAGCACACATACATACACTAAACAAAATAACAGGTCTGCTAGCTGTTAGATAAAGTAAAGAACCTATCATACCTCTGTAGTTCTTTTGATCTACTTTCTTACCATTCTTGTCACTGTCGATCCTTGTTGATGTGCTCATAGGTGTTGACAGTGGCTTGGCATTGTCGAATCCAAATTTCTTCAGAAGCTCCTTGGTGTATTTTACTTGACAAATGTGGGTCCCATCTTTTCCTTGCTTGATTTGTAGTCCAAGGAAATAGTTGAGCTCCCCCATCATGCTCATCTCGAATTCTCCCTGCATCAACTTTTCAAAATACTTGCAAAGGGATTCATCAGTAGATTCAAAAATTATGTCATCTACATAAATTTGAACAAGTAGTATATGGTTGACCTTTGACTTTATAAAAAGAGTACTATCTACTTGACCTCTATTGAATCCATGGTTTAAAAGAAAAGAGCTAAGCCTTTCATACCAGGCTCTGGGTGCTTGCTTTAAACCATACAATGCCTTATGAAGTTTAAAAACATGATTAGGAAATTTTGTGTCATCAAAACCTGGGGGTTGTTCCACATAAATTTCTTCCTTGATAAAACCATTTAAAAATATAGATTTGACATCCATTTGAAATAGTTTTAAATCCAAAGCTGATGCATAAGCAAGTAAAATTCTGATAGCCTCAAGTCTAGCTACATGTGCATAGGTTTCGTCGAAATCTATGCCTTCCTCTTGGGAATAGCCTTGAGCTACCAGTCTGGCCTTGTTTCTTAAGATCACACCAGTCTCATCCAATTTGTTTCTGAACACCCACTTGGTGCCAATAACTGGATGGTCTGATGGTCTGGGAACAAGTGACCATACTTGGTTTCTCTTGAATTGATTAAGTTCATCTTGCATGGCTATAATCCAAGATTCATCAGTGAGAGCTTCATTGACTGTCTTAGGCTCAATCTGAGAAACAAATGCTAGATAATCACAAGGTATTACATTACCTCTTGTTCTTACCCCTACAGATGGATCACCAATGATGTTCTCGGATGGGTGATCCTTTTTGTATCTCCACTCCTTTGGAAGATTTTCATGTGTAACGTCCTTTTGTTGCAGGTCTTCCAGAGGTGGATCATCCTTGTCTTCAATTGATGTATCCTTTAATTTCTTAGACAATTCATCTGCATCATCAATGTCACTATCTTCCTCCTTTCTCAAGGAAGGGTTAGTTTCATCAAAAATAATATGTACAGACTGCTCAATTAATAAAGTGCCTTTATTAAACACTCTATAGTCTTTGGGTTTAGAAGTGTACCCCATGAAGATGCCTTCATCTGATTTGGCATCTAACTTACCAATATCCTTTTTTCCATTATTGTGGATGAAGCAAGACATCCAAATGTTCTAAAGTGACTGATCTTTGGCTTCTTTCCCTTGAATAGTTCATAGGCTGTCTTCTTCAGGATTGGCTTGATCATTACCCTGTTAATGATATAGCTTGCTGTGTTCACTGCTTCAGCCCAAAAATATCTTGACAGGTCATATTCTGATAGCATTGTTCTGCCATGTCCAATAAGGTTCTATTCTTCCTCTCAGCAACTCCATTCTACTGTGGTGTCCTTGGTGCTGAGAAGTTGTGCTCAATCCCTTGGTCATCCCAGAATTTTGCAAATTTTTCATTTTGAAATTCTCCTCCATGA
The DNA here is from genome assembly GCA_014218235.1 of Colocasia esculenta. Taxonomy (NCBI): domain Eukaryota; kingdom Viridiplantae; phylum Streptophyta; class Magnoliopsida; order Alismatales; family Araceae; genus Colocasia; species Colocasia esculenta. Next base: position 93,985,554 of record CM024760.1, on the reverse strand, counting down.
TCTGACCGGATTCCAACAATGCGGTACTTCTTGTCTTTTTGCACCTTTCTGCTGAAACTTACAAAACTTTCGAATGTGTCATCTTTGTATTCCAAGAATGACACCCATGTGAATCTGGAGTAATCATCCACTATTACGAAACCAAAATTCTTTCCTCCAAGACTCGTGGTCCTCATTGGCCCAAATAAATCCATATGAAGGAGTTCCAAGAGTTTAGAGGTGGTTACCACAGTCTTTGACTTGAAGGAACTCTTAGTGTGCTTCCCTTTTGCACACGGTCTGCAGATTCCATCCAATTTATTGCTGACCTTTAGCAGACCTTCCACAAGGCTTCTCTTTCTGAGCTTGTTCATGCCGTCTAAACTGCAGTGGCCCAATCTTCTGTGCCACAGCTCAGTTGACTGCTCTTTGCTGGCTGCTAAACAAATGCCTTGGTCCTTGAGTTCTTCAAGATAGAGCACATACAAATTCTTTTCTCTGTTGGCTTCGAAGATTACTACTCCATCCTTCAAGATACTGCACTTGGATTCTTGAAACTTAATCTGATGGCCTTTGTCACAAAGCTGGCTGATGCTTATGAGGTTGTGCTTCAGACCTTTTACACAAAGAACATCTTCTATTATTGGTTTTCCATTACTGCCAACAGATCTAGTACCAATAACAATCCCTTTGCCATTGTCTCCATAGGTGACTGTTCCTTCTTCAGCTTCTAGATGAGAAAATAATCTTCTATTTCCTGACATGTGTCTTGAACATCCACTATTCAAATACCATTTGGATGCTCGAAGATTTCCCTGAAATAAAAACATTAAGCTTTAGGTACCCAAGTTCTTTTGGGTCCTGGTTGGTTAGTATCATCATTTTTCCTTTTGATTATCCACCTTTTATATTTAGTTGGACATGTAGTCTTGTTGTGACCTAATTTGTTGCAGTGACTGCAACATGTTGTTCTAGTTACTTTTTCAGGATATTTAAGGTGAGCTTTGTATGCTATGTCTTGTTCAGGTACAAATTTTGGAGTTGGATATGTCTTAGGGTATACTGTTGTGTCTTCATTATCTGGGGGCGTATAGCGTAGACCATGTTTCCTTTTTCCGGACCGTCTAGCACCTCTCAGTATTAGAGAATTCTTACCATTAGTGAATTTTTCTAAGATATTTGATAGTTTATCATTTTCTTCTGTTAAAATTTTGATTTTATTTTTTAGTTTATCTGAACCTTCTTGTTTATCTAATTTTGTTATTTGTTCATTTTTATCTTTTAGATTTTCACATAGCAATTCATTTCTTCTTTTGAGTTCATTAATTTGCTTTTCTAGTTGTTCATTTTCTGATTTTAAGTATGAATTGGTATTCTCTAGACATGTAACATTTTTCTTACTAGCTTTTAGTAATTTAGATATTTATCTATATTTATCATATATTCATTAAAAGCGTCTTCTAAGTTATCTGATCAAATCATTGCAGGAATCAAAGAATGAGTCAGAGGTTACCTTTTCTGTGACATCTGCCATGAAGGCTAGGTTAGCCTTTCTTCTTCCTCACTGGTTGAACTTGACTCGCTGTCTGAGTCACTGCTGTTGTCCCAAGCTACTGCCATGGCTTTCTTCTTATATCTTCTGAACTTTCTTGAACTGTCCTTCTTCCTGAATTCATTTTCTTGAGTTTTGGACACTCTGCCCTGATGTGTCCTGGCTTCTTACACTCATAACATAACAGCTCAGCCTTCTTCTGCTCTTTTCCTTCTGACTTCTTGAACTCTTTGTGTTTTCTTGAAATGCCTTCTGTCGGATTGGAACTTCTTCTTCTTTGCTAGAATCCGTTGCAGTCTTCTGGATAGCATTGCTTCTTCATCATCACTGTCCTTACTGCTCTCACTGTTATCTAATGATTCTTCTGATGAGTCTTCGTCGGCCTTGAGTGCATTTGAGTGCTTCTTCCTGCTAGAGGATTCTCCTAATCTCTCCATGTTAATCTCATGAGCCATAAGGGACCCAATGAGTTTTTTCCAAAGACATTATCTTTAGATCATTTGCCTCCTCAATAGATGTCACTTTAGGAGTCCATGTAGAGGGTAGAGATCTAAGAATCTTCCTGACCATATCTCCCATTTCATAAGTCTTCCCTAGTCCAGTCAACCCATTTGTAATGTCTGTGAATCGACTAAACATTGGGTTATAGATTCTCCTGACTGCATCTGGAACCTTTCATATTGAGTTACCAGAATGTCAATCCTGGTTTCCTTGACCTTGTCCGTGCCTTCATAACTGATTCTCAATTTTTCCCACATCTCCATTGCGGATTTGCAGGCTGACACTCTATTGAATTCTTTCTTGCTGAGAGCACAACACAAAATGCTTTTAGCCTTACAGTTTAAAGAAATCTTCTTTCTGTCATCATCTGTCCAATTAGCCTTTTCGTTGGTGACTAGGAGATCGCCTTCTTCAACTATGGACCATATCTGGTAGTCATTACCTTGTAGAAAATACTCCATTCTTATTTTTCAGTAAGCATAGTCTTCTCCATCGAACAATGGTGGTCGGTTGACAGACCGACGTTCATTGTGACTTTGGGCTGCCATGGATCTTTACTCTTCAGATCGTTGGATCTTCTTCTTTGTCGAAGAAACTTGCTCTGATACCACTTGTTGCCCCAGTTGACGAGCCCAGAGGGGGTGTGAATGGGTCTTTAAAATTTATTTACTTAATACCTGTACTTAAAACATGCATACAAAAATATTCTTTGATGAAGGTTAGTGAAGGTTAGTGTAAACAACAAACACACAAAAAGCAATCATACAACACAAAGAATTGTCCTGGTTCGGACCTCCTCTCCTTAGGAGTCCTACGTCCAGTCCCTGAGCAACAACTCAGGATTTCACTATCTAGGGTACAGTCCCCTTATGGACACTACAACACCCAGCCATAGCTGGTCTTCCTTCACACGAAGGGAACTACACACCCTGGATCCCACCAGGTCTTCCTTCACACGAAGGGAACTACACACCCTGGATCCCACCAGGTCTTCCTTCACAACTGAAGGGAAACATGCACAACAATCAATAAAAAAGAGATCAAGCCCCTAGATCAAGGTTTAACAAGCCAAGATCTGAAGCTAACAGAACTGAGAGCACAAGATCTAAACAATGCACACTCTCTCAGAACTTCACATGCTCTCTTAGGATTTGAATCACAATGCAGAGAGCAAACAACTATGAACTTATGGGAATGAGGCTAGGCTCTTTTCTGGAGAACTCGCAGAGAACTTGAACTCAGTTGCTTGGAAGCGATGTCTCTCAAAGTTGTCTTATCTGGAGTTTCACTCTTGCTTATATATATCTCTCTTGTTTGAAATTTGAACGTTGAGAGGTCCGTTGTCTCTACGCTTTGTTTACGTTAGACTGCTTGACACTTGGAAGCTTCCAGTCAACAGTCTTTTATCCATTTGTGCACACAAAGAGATAGGATCTTCTGTAATATCCTTTGGCTTCTATTTTGTCCAACGTTGTATCACTAGAGCTGTCAGTGACCTGCATATATTAAATGCTAGAACAGTAGACAGCTAGGCTGTCTCTTGTTGTCAGTTAATGTTAGGGCAAGAGTTCATAGAAATAGTAATGCCATTTGCTGTATCTAAAAGATGCATACAGAGTAAGCACGATAATGGACGATATCGTCTGCATGCATGCAGAGATACGTTCAGTCTTCATTAAATACACAGATGTCAGAAAGATATGTGTGAAGACTTTGACTATTCAACGCTGTTAAATATCAAGTCGTTATAAACATAAAATCGATGCATTCATGACTTATGAAATCGTTATGCACTAACCGCCAAATCGTTGTAACTTAGCATCAAATCGTTATGTTTCTACAAAAGAATCGTTATGATCAAGACGATATAATCAAATCGTTATGAGTTATAAGCAAATCGTTATGATTACTAAAGAAGTCGATGCGCGAAGCAAATCGTTATGAGTTACAAGCAAATCATTATGATTACTAAAGAAGTCGATGCGCAAAGCAAATCGTTATGACGTTTTAAGGAATCGTTGTGATGAGCAAATCGTTACGACGACTTAAGAAATCATTGCGATGAGCAAATCGTTACGATGACTAAGGGAATCGTTGCGATGAGCAAATCGTTACGATGACTAAAGGAATCGTTGCGATGAGCAAATCGTTACGATGACTAAAGGAATCGTTGCGATGAGCAAATCGTTACGATGACTTAATGAATCGTTGCGATGATCAAATCGTTATGATGACTAAAGGAATCGTTGCGATAAGCAAATCGTTACGATGACTTAAGGAATCGTTGCGATGAGCAAATCGTTACGATGACTAAAGGAATTGTTGCGATGAGCAAATCATTACGATGACTAAAGGAATCGTTGCGATGAGCAAATCGTTATGATGACTAAATGAATCATTGTGATGAGCAAATCGTTGCAGGAACGATTTCTGTTTAAATCTAAACGATGTTTCAGGTTATGAGGAAATCGTTAAGGCACTTATGAAATCTTTACAGTTCTACTAAAATCGTTGTAGCATAAGGAAAGTCGATGTGGACTTAGAGAAATTTTATTCTGAACTTAATATTGCTTCAGAAAGGTAATACTTACCAAATTTGCTTGATTTTCCTGTAGTATTTCCTGTGCTCAAGACTTATGGAATATGTGTTTGTAATCTTTGACATGGTTTTGTTAATCACCAAAATAAATGTATAATTAATGAAAATTACATGGGGACAGACTGATCATCACTTCAGTCTGATATTTATCTTCATTTTGTCTCCTGCTTGATGCACGCCACACAACCTAAAGTGAACTTCGCGCATAATGGCTTTCGCCTCCTTCGGGGAGAGACACCTTAGGAGGACAGACTTGTCCTTTTCATGACCGAGCCTGTAGAGTTGATCGGCTATTAACTGGTAAGACGTCACCCTTCATAACAACTGTACTCTTTCTGCCTGATCTAGGGGTAGCCAACCATTCTTTATCTTGATAATGGGTTCATGCTAATCTTCTTCTTGGGTGACGTTATCTTCTTCAAGAGTGTCAACTTCTAAAGTTTCTGGTTCATATTCTTCCTCAAGCACACTGGGCTAGGGGTGTTCACTATTCAGTTCAAATCGAAAAACCAAACTGAACAGAGCGATTCAGTTTGGTTTGATTTGGTTTGAAGATAAAAAAAAATTGGTTTGGTTCCAAACTAAACCGAAAAAGAAAATTCGGTTTGGTTCGGTTTCTAACCTCCATAAACCAAACCAAACCGATTAAATCGAATTACAATAATAAGTTTTAATTTGTATATATCTATCAAGTTTATTCAATATTTTTACGTAAAAATACATATTATGGAAGGTAATATGTCATCAACATTTAATAATTCATTTCAAATCTTATTTGATAGTGATTTATTAGAGAAACAAGTGATGAAAGTCTTATTTAAGGCTAAGAGATTCTAAAGGCCTGATATAGGCTTGCCTGCTCTAAAGTGATCTCAGCTCTGTTATGTTCTTTGGTGGAGGCAATCCTCATATCGCTTTGATCTTGTCCGGGTCAATTTCTATCCCCCGGTTTCTAACAATAAAGTTGAGGAATTTACCACTTGACACACCGAAGACACATTTTATTGGGTTCATTTTCAACCGATATTGGCAAAGCCTTTCGAGGACCTGCCATAGATCCGCCAGATGGTCCTCCTGTCTCTTTGATTTAATGACCAGATCATCAACATAGCATTCGACCAAGTCATGAATCATCTCATCAAAGATCTTGGTCATGGCCCTCTGATAGGTGGCACCAACATTTTTCAAGCCGAAGGGTATTCTCTAATAGTTGAAAATCCCTTTGGGGGATCTAAAAGCAGTGTATATCTTGTCCTCGACGGCCATGTGGATTTGATTATATCCTGACGACCCATCCATAAAGGACAATGTTTCATGTCCCATAGTCATATCGACCATAGTTTCAGTAATCGGGACTGGGAAGTCATCCTTTGGACATGCTTTGTTCAAGTCCCTGTAATCGATGCAGATTCGAACTTGGCCGCTTTTCTTCTTCACGGGGACTATGTTGGTGAGCCAAATTGGGTACGTACATGGTTCTGTGAAGTCCACCTCCAAGAGCTTGTCGACCTCAGCATTGACCTTGAGTTCTAATTCATGATGCATGCATCTTTGAGGTTGTTTCACTAGTCTAGCCTCGACGAATATTGACAATTCATGTTCAGCCACAGAAGGATCTAGGATAGGCATCTCTTTATAGGTCCAAGCAAAACAATCTTTATACTTCAGCAGGAGTTGTTTGTATGACTGCCTCTTTCCCTCATTGAGGAGGGCACTTATGAAGATTGGTCGGGGGTCGCCCGGCTCCCCGAGATTGAGTTCAATTAATTCATGTACAATAGCTTGTCCGCCATCTTCAAGTTCGCACGGGGCTGGTTGTAGATCGATGAAGTCTTTCTCTTCATCAGAGTTGGTGACATACACATCATAATGTTCCAGATTGTCGGCAGCAGTCGACCAGAATTGCTGATCTTCTCCTTCTAACATTCCTTGCGGTGGTAGCGCACTTTTGGAGGTGGGCTGATCCTCCTGTTCTTGTCGTTCATTTGCGGATTCAAATTGTTCCCCTTCCGGATACTCATCATTCAAAGGGGATAGGACCCCCAAGGTATTGACTGCATAGTAGACTTCAAAGTCTGGCCTTCGGTCGTACCCGAGCCCTCTTATGTCTTTCTTGGAGAAAGGCAGTTGCCCCTAGACATGCTTTGGGTTCCACAATTGGTGGAAATATTCGTGTCGGGAGGTTTCTTCCTCTTGCGAGACTTTCTATTTCTGACACAGCCTCTTAATATGCTGAGGCATATCATCCATCTCTTCGATGGGTTCTAAGATGGTCTGAGGTGCCTCACTCCAACCGAAGTCATCGACGGGAGGCATATGGGGGACTAAATCTCCCCTGTAGAAGATAATGGGCTTAATCTCTTCATCCCTCTTCTTCATTTCTTTTGTCTAGCGTGTGACGATAAACGTCTTTAATCTTTCGACTTTATATTCTTCTCTCCGAAAGGGCAGCTGCATGAATGCCGGTGGTAGAGAAATACTTCTATTAATGGTTCGGTCAATCACATTTGCCTCAAAGTTGATTTGCTGTCTTTCTGGTTGATTTGGCATTGCCTTTGAAGCGCCATTTTGAAGACTCAGTCGGTAGATTTTCAGGAGATTTTTATTCACCGTGGAGAGCCCTTATGTTTCCTCATCTTCTTCTTCCTCTACATCGACTTTCTACTTGCCTTTGTCCTTCACTTGACTTGGCAGCTCAATGGAAGGTTCGCCAAAGTACAGTTGGGCATCGGTCAAGTTGCAATCATTTGGCAGAAAAGGAGCACGATCAGCGAAGACTGTATGTTGTTCCCCACCTTTTGCATATTTAATGCACTGGTGGAGTGTAGAAGGGATGACCCAGTTATCATGGAGCTAGGGTCTCCCCAACAAAGCCTTATATGAAGTATTGGCATTGATGATGTAGAACACGACTTTAGTGGTGAAGTCACCTAACATCAACTCCACCTCAACCCTGCCTAGGGCATTTTCTGAATTCTGGTTGAACCCAGAGATTCTCACATCGTTCACCCTCTGTAAATAAGGCACCAAATATAAAGACTCAAAGGTCTTGAGGGACATTATGTTGATGGACTCCCCAAGATCAACTAAAATCCGGTTGAGTTCATGCCCGTTGACTTTGCTTTGCATATAGAGGGGGCGGTTATGGCAAGGTGAGGACAACAACATATCCTTATCTGAGAAGGTGACCTCCACAGCCAATGCTTCATAGGCTTGGGCCTGGACATCAGCCACATGAGTTTCATAGACCTCAAGCTCCTGGAGTATCTTCACGAGGGCCTCCCTCAATTCCTTGCTCCAGGCAATGGCATCCCACACAGTTACATTGCCGGGAAACCGCTTCATGTGCTGAATGATTTTTCGATCAGCTCTAGCCCGATCCTGATCCAACGGTGCGATCATTTACACCAAAGATTTAGGTTGATATTTGAGTTTGCCACCTTCCTTAGCTTCTAATTTATCACTTGGCTTTTCACTGAATAATGGGCCAACGAGTCTTCCTACAGGGGCGATGTTTCAGTGTTGTCTTTGCCAGAGGAGCTGAGCTGAGTAGCTTGATCTACTAGCTCCTCATGCGGAGTTTGACTTGAAATTTCCTCCTCCTCATCTGAAGGGTCAAATATAAATGAATTGCCTTGTATCTCCACTTTTGGGGTAGGTTCATGTTCTTCACCGTGGAAGACAATCACTTTATCAGTATTTGGCAGATTGGAATTTCCTCGAGGAGGTGGGGTGGAATTCCTTCCTCGCCATCTGCCTCGGCCTCTGCCTCTGCCTTTTCTGTGACGTTGATAAGTCGTCGTGACTATCTTGCCCTCTGAGGTCAAAAAGCTTTCGGGTGGCGGTATTGATACCATATTACAAGAGAAGTCTTTCAACATTTCTTCCAACTTCTCTATAGTAATTTCATCATCTTTATAGAAAATGGCCAATTCTTCTGGAAGAGGGAGCTTCTTGCCTTTCCAAGCTCGCTGGAGCATTTAACGAAGCCAGTTCTTAAGCCTAGTCTTGCGCTCCATCTCCTCACAAGAAATGTATTTACCCAAAGGGACGCCATTGGAAGGCCTGGAAGGAACATATTCCTCCAATTCATCAATTAATTTCTAAAGCTTCTGCAAGGAGTCCAATTTTTTTGGAGCCTCCATTAGGGCAACTTGTTCAGCCTACTTCTTCAACCTTCTTTTCAAACTTTTCTGCCTATTCTTATCCTGCTTCTTTGCCCGAGCCACCTCAGTCAGAGAAGGGACATCGGCTTTTGTAGGTGGTTGAGAGATGCCCCCCGTATCGGGTGGCAGTATGGAGTCCTCCTCTTGATGAACTTGGGCTGGACATGCTTTTTTAGGGTCATAGTAACCCAATTAGCTTCCCCCTGTTGGAGTTGGAAAGTGGCATCAATCGCCTGCTCAATAATGTTGAGAGGCAATTCTTGGAATTTAGCTATAGGAGGGTCTTCAATTTGAGAATTCAGACCTAAGACAGGCCTCTCGTCTTGTCGACCTTTGACCTGCTGTATGCTGGAGTTAGGAGGCTCTGATTTGTCTTGCCCTTTCAAGCTTTGTTCATAGCCATGTTCGGATGGTTCGCATTTGATCTGATCCTCTTGACCTTGTGCGAGAGATGACTTCCCTTTCCTCTGTCGAGCTCGGCCTTTTTGACATAGCTTGGGAGTGGATTTCACAACCTTTTCCTCAGTACTGCTTGCTTGAGCCCGATCAAATCCCAATTGAGGCTCATTTTCTTGAGAATTATTTCCCTGGCTTTGCACTAACTTCAATTCAGAAATTTCTTCATGGCCTTTGCCTTTACAGCCTTTTTCATAGTTCATCATAGCTTCTGTCTTTTGAAATCCGTCCTCTAAGTTCTAGTTCTGAATTTCAGAGTTCTGGATGAGTTCAAGGTCAGATTTGGCCTGACAGCGTCGCAACCTTTTCTTTCATTTAGGGATGTGGTCAGAGATTTTCTCAATTTGATCATCCAACGAGCTCCCAAGCTGAAAAGGAGCTCCAACATGTAAAGCTAGCCATTCAATCTCATAATGGTCTTCTACAAAGCCAAATCGGTTTATAATTCCTTCTATTAAAAGTCTAAAATGCATACTTCTGGTGAAATTCCCATGGATATCAATTTCTCCATGCAGGATGAATGCCTCGATTGAGGTCAGAACTGCCTGGCATTCATTCGTGTGATGTGACACCATGTAATGGTACGTGAGCCCAGTGCCAATATTCGGCTAGCTTTAACAAGGATATTAAATATTTTGCTGGTATCTTCTTTTCAGAAAGAAAATTGTCAAAGAGGTAGCTCGGTTGGGGACTATGAGGCAGCTTTTGCCAAAAGGGCGATATCATCAGGTGATTATCCCTCTTCTGTTCCATCAGGACCCATGCTGACACTGATCACATTCACAGAAAAATTTCCCCCGGAAATACTCGGAGTAGAGTTGTCCTCAAGTTGGGACGTTGATGGGGTCCCATTAGAGGTTGGGTATTGAGCGCTGCTAAATCCGGGCACAAAGGCAGGCTGCCTGGGCATAGAATTCTGAGCCAACTGATGTCCTATGGCTGGGCTTTCAAATACCACATTTTGAACTACAATATCTATCACTGCTGTCAGGAGGCAGTCTTTTATGAAAGACACTTCTTGCATTTACTTAAGCTGTTGGCTCTTGATCTGATCCAGATCACGGAGGACACATTGGAGCATTTCTATCACTGTATCCCGTGAGGGATCCCTGGCCACAGTAGAGGGGGTAGGTCTCCCGGCCTGATGGTTTGCTTCAAATAGAGGAACTTCTTGCATCGAATCCTTTGTGTTCTGATGTATGGCATGGACAGACAACCCATAGCTGACTTGTGTAGGCATCTGAAAAGGATGAGCCTCAAGAATATTTGTGCCTGAAGCTCCCTGGCGGATCACATTGCCCGACGCACTTATATTTACCCCTCTGATAGAGAAGGTGACAATATCAGTCTTCTTTGATGAAGGAATCTGGGGACAATCATCATCTGTCCCCGGGCCGAAGTGTTGCTTTGTTGTGGTGCTTTCCCCGTAGGTTGGCCCCGGCTCCTCATCATCTGATACCTTGCCCCCATGGCCCTTGAAGATTCAAATATTGTTATAGGGTGACCAGGGGCTCTGTTCATGATCACTTGCTGGAATTGAGGCACCAGTACCTCGCCTTCTGCCTCTGTCAAAAATTGGAGCAGATGTTTATGAAAGGTGCGTACCCGGCTGGCTTTGGCTTGCACAGTTGGAGGTACACCAGGTGGTGGATTAGAAGGTCCCGCTTCATCATCATTGACACTAGAAGCACCATTATAAAGGAATTTGTAGAGCCTTTCTCTGGCCTTTTCTCTGTCAGTGATCTTGTGTATGACGTTGACCGAATAGGTGACAACGTCGGTGGCTTGGTTCCTTCGCCTTTGGATGTGCAACTACGGTGGGTTAACCAAGAGGCTTCCCATGTCAATGGTTCCCTCAGCAATCCAGGATTCCACCAAGTCCTTGAGGGTGTAGCAATCCTCAAGGTCATGACCCCTAACCCGGTGGTATGGACAATAGCTCGACTGGGTATATATCGGTATTGGCCGGTATAGCAGCCCTGCACATATGCATGCACGAAAAATTGCCATGGTTTCTCGACGCGGGAAAGAATACAATATTTCAGCCATCACGTCCCCGGCCAAACTTGAAGACCCTCAGAAAGCCATCCTCTAGATGGGGGACGAACCAGGGATGTAGACATAAATGTTTAATGATGAGGCCTATGATAGAGGGCCGACAGGTGTTCTTCCATGGCCCTCAGGTGGACCAAAATTTCATGCTGGCCTTGTTGTAATGATCGGACCCATCTTTCGAGACCCTGCATCGCCCTTGGCATCCACCGGCGCATGGGTTCTTGGGTACGAGGGGCTCCCCGACGTGTGAAGGTCGAGAGTTCAGGGAAGCATTTTTCTGTGTATCTGGTCCGAAGGTCGTGGCAGTGATATGGATCACAATTGTAGCAACCTAAATTAAAAAAAATTAAATAAAGAATTAAAACCTAGCTAAATGGATATTTAAATGAAAGGAGCATTAAATAAAACCCATTAAATGGAAAAGAGTAATGTGCTTTGCTTAATGGACCCTCTAGAATTTATTGGGTCAAAATATGAATTTACAAAGGGAGAATAATAAGAAAATACCCTAAATTCGGAGTTTAATTATATCATAATTGGAAAGGGGTTATTAAAGCAATAAAAGTGGCAATTAGAGTTGGAATTGGATTCCTAAACCTACCCCATATAGTCTAGCACGAATTTAGATACTATCCTAACCCAATTAGAGATTGGAAAGCAAGAGAGGAAAGGTGGAGTTAGGAAATCTCGGAATTAAGAGGAATTTGAGTAGTAGTAGGAATAGGAACTTGTGTTTATATAAATACACCTCTTAAATCCTCATGGCCAACCCTAGCTCGTGCAAAGGGGTTCTTGGACGTGGAGAAAAGGCCAAGGAGGAGGAGAAATCGAGGAGAGGAAGATCCATCAAGCTTCTTCCTTCGTTCTTGGAGTTCTAAGCTCTAGAAGACAAATCGAGTCAAAGGTAGGCATTCTCACAAGCAAAACCAAATCAAATCCATCTATAGGTAGTTCCAATCACCAGGAACAAAAGCCCTCTTGTTTCATAATTTTTCATCGAGCCAATCTTTTGTTCTTGATTTTTAAAATTCTGCATCCATGATAACCCCGAGTCATCATGTTTAAATCAGATCTCCATTTACACTTGTTCCCATGCCACGAAAATTTTACTGTAGATACTACTTGTTGTTAGGGATCTCTTGCCCTTAAAAGCCCTAATTTTTATCAAGCATGTTGCCCGAATTAAATCATTCATCTCTGCTGCACCTGGAATCAGGTTGCTTCTTGTTCAACTTGTTAGAACTATGTCGATACCATGATTACTTTCCAATTCCTAATTACTGGAAGTACCCTTGCATGTCTAGATTAATTTAAAATTAGTTTCATGATTTTTCATAGTGTATACAATTAGTTATGATTTTATGAACTACCCTATGTCAAAAAGCAAGTTTCTGGACCGCAATCCAAGACAGATCAGAGCTCTGTCATACTCAGGCCACGGACCTGAGAACGCGACGGCCCAACATGTCACCTTCTCAAGCCCATCGCGACGCCTTTCTTGTCGCGTTCTGAACGCGACAGGACACCCCGTTGCGTTCTGGCCGCCTGAGCAGACAGCCCTGTCGCGACCCTTTACAGGCCCTGTCGCTACCTGCCCTACCCCTGTCGCCATCCTTACAACCCTATGTCGCCTTCACAGGTTTTTGATGAAAACCCAAAAAAATTTATTTACGCCTTTTTACAGTTATACCCCCAGTAAAAACTTGTTTTAAAAATGGAGCTACATTGAATGATTTAAAATACATATTCACGACTTATTTCTATCTATGATTTCTCTTACACATGCACACACATGAACCATCCATATATGACTGAAATCTGGCATAAAAATCTCATATTGTATCTGGGAATTTAATGCAATAAAGTATATTAATGGCCCTATTTTAAAGGACTTGTATTCGTTTCTTGCATTGTTTATATACCGATATCGACGCTCCACTGTTCTAGAATTCCTCTAGAACGTCGAGCACATGTTTTATATACACACTTTACTTGGCTTGTGGTGAACTCTCCGTCGGATATTCCTTTCGCCGGACTAGTGAACCCTTGCAAAGGCCTCCGTAAGTCTCCTCTGATCATGGATTCCCACATGGTCGACGAGCAGGTTGTACCCTAACGCCCATTACATCTTTAGGGATCTATATGATCCAAATGGCTATTAAAGTTCGCTCTTACCTTGAATCACACGGACCTTTGGACCTGTGCTTAACATGGCCAGTGGTTGGGTCGTGAGTTCCACCTGACTGCCAATACGACGTGCGCGTGTTGTGCAACTGTTACTATCGCCTGTTTACCCGTCGCATCCACGTGTAATGTCCATTAGCTCTCATCTATACTCTATTCACGCATCTATTCACGTTCACTCTACTATCTCGTCTATTCATCTAGTGCTCTCATCTACTTCTTGGTACTCTATATTGGCCATTGACTGATTGTCTAAAGATAAACAATATAACCAATGCCTGACAATATATAAAGGGCCCGATCTGGTCCTGGGATGTGCGCCCGAAAGTGCTAGTGCCCATGGGAGTTAAATGATCAGAGTGTTTTGGCATTACACTCAAGTGCTATCTATCTCGACTATCTATATGACAATCAAAACACAAAACATGCTATACTCTCTCGATGCCTAGAATGACAAACAAGTGCTATACTCGTCGTGCTATTACCATACTTGTGCTAGTTGTGCTATGGCCATCCTGCTATTCGTGCTATACTCGATACTTGTGCTATTTTTGGAAGCTATACTCGATCTCGTGCTATTGTGCTATCTTGTTACCTGTTGTGCTATCTCTTGCTATATTTTGACTCTCCTGTACCTGCTATCTTTAGATACTCTGCCATTAAATGCGTTAATTATTTTAAGCCTGCTTGAGCCTGAGATTTAAGTCCTACTGGGCGTTATCACTCACCCTACGTTATTTGATGTTGTGTTCTCAGGTGAGACCGAGGATGACACATACACTCACGAGGAAAGGAATGACCAAGAGTGAAGCCAGGAGTACCCTCGAGTTATTATGTCATCTTAGAGTTGTAGTTAGTTATTTCCTTTTTTGCTATATAATTGGGCTCTATAGAATGGCTCTGATAATTAGTGGTTGTAGCTAGACATTGAAAAGTTATTAATGAGAAGGATTGTTTTAGTATTATTCAATGTGCAATGGTTTGATGTTTAGTACTCGCTCTATACCCTTTTCTTGCAACTGCTTTCGCGCTCCGATATCCGCGTCGGGGCGTGACAACAATGGCTGACTACTTATACTGACCCTAGTCATGAGGTTGTGGAGGATCCACCAGGCCCGATTGCATTGTAATGAGTTGCCTTTGAATCAATTTTGCACCTCATTTTTGAAGACATAGCAGTCTTCGATTGTGTGCTGCAACATTCTGTGATAAGGATAGTAATTGAGGTCATCTGTCTTATCAGCTTCATCGGGCCTCTTCACGTTCGGCATCTTGATCAAATCATTCTTCAAACAGAGGCTGAAGAGTTTCCTCATATGCTCCCTCTGGCAGGAATATGGAGTCTTCATACGGTCAGCCAATGTGAGTGCTGGAGGTGCCTTTCCTTTCGACTTGCCCTCAGAACCACCTGAAGTCCCCTTGGTTTTTCCGGCGTCCGCAGGTGAGAAGTCCATAGCATTTACTTCTTTCCTTGTGGTACGTTCCTTGTTGGGTTTGCCTTTAAAAATCTCGAATGTCGGGTTGTCAGCGAAGAACATTTCAATCTCTGCTACAACAGCATTGAGCTGATTGAAGCTCTTGATATTAGTGCCCAAGAGTTTTTCACTTACTTCCGCGCCAAGCCCCGACGACATATAGTGTAACGACCCACTTCCACCAGGTACGGTTATACCAACCCACATCGGATGAGAGTAAATCGCTACAGGGGAGAAAACCCCAACGATAGTCATATGGATTGAGATATACACAAATAGAATGAAATGTTACAGCGGAAATTAAACAACTCTTATTCCATCAACATTTTAATCCACATACCACAGTCTATATAGTCCATGAAAGAAATAACATAAACCATAACATCCACATAGCCAGTTTCCAGTTTCCAAGTACAATAATACCAAAGTTCAAATTACAAATCCTATCACCTACTAGCAAATGAAATACAAGTCTTCAATCTAATCTTCACGTTCCTCGCTGGTCTTGCCACGTTCTCAACTTCTAAGTCTCCTGAAATGTTTAGCAAGGGTGAATCTATACAATAGACTCAGCAAGCACTTAAAATCACAAACCATACACTTATCACACATGCTTTCTAACAATTTAACATCTTACTAACTTACTAGAATTTAACATTTAATCTCCTATATGTTCATACTATAACATAAGAATCAACATGGAATCCTTTAAACAAACTATACTAATACATGTAAAGTAATGATTTCTAAACATGGGTACTTATAACATGGTGATCATTTGTATACTTACATGCTTTCATTCAATGATTTTATATAATACAAACACATGACATTCTTTTCAATTTATAACTTGATACTAACACATGCTTATCTAGTAAATACTATCTCATGGACAATTCACAAAATCTTACTCACAGTACTAAATGTAATATCATATTCATCATTTAACATGGATCATGTTACACATGCATTTACCTTTTTCATGACATGTAATATATGGATACCACTTATGAAACAAAGCATTTAAATAGAATCATGTAGCCAATGTTATGTAGCATATAAACAAATTCAAGTAATTCTTTAACCTACATTATGCAACATTCAATTAGTTATCATGTAGCGAGTGATCATTTAAACATGTAATAAATATTACATATAACAAATGACATGTAGTTCATATGGCATGTAATCATGTAGCGTATAGACACGTAGCATGTAGTCATGTAGCATATTGTCATGTAGTCATTCATCATTTAGTTGCCAAGACATAGCCCGCACTATTATAGAGATCATATAGCATATAGACATTCACTTATCACCTAGGCAATGCAGTGATGAAGTCATGGTATTTGCGCAAACCAGGGAAAGCCCTTCTCACCTTAACCAGTAGACCTCGTCTACCTCAAGGATTTCAATCTGTTGCCCACGGATTCAATAGGTCATTTCATATAGTTGAACCATTATCATAGGGGCATCCATGGTGTAGTTCCCTGTAGGAAATCTCTATAGTAGCAATGTCTTTTTGGCCAATCATTTCAGAAATGCAATAACCTATATATTAATGCAATCATGAAACTATTACATGAAACTATCATTTTCATATAACTATATCATGTTCTTTTGTACATTCATGCATAATTTATCAGGATGACAATACTATTATCACACATCATATTTTCTCAGTTCTGAAATCAAATCCTACTGTAAAATAACAACCTATCATGGTACTACATTTATCCAAAATTCAACATGCATATACATTATCATGTCTATTGATTTCTATATGCATTTATCATTCAGAAAATCATAGCAGCATGTACAGTGCTTAGAATAATATCAACTTTTATCCAAAAGATGGATATAACATAATAAACATATCTGTAATTTTTCAAAATTTTAGAAGTAGTAAAACTATTTCTAATATTAAACATAGATTTCAAGCAATTTACATATATTTCAATTTGAACATGGTAGACAGTCAACCTTCCATTCTAATAGATATAAAACATGCACATAGTGGTTCTAACTTCATTAGAATTTCTGAAATAATAACATCCAACATGTATAATTATTCTATATTTAAATTTATCATATCATGGTGTAAAAGAACTCAGAAATTAATAGCACTCTGCACAGCATTTAGAATCCTATCAAATTTTAACCACTGCTTACATATGGCACAGGAAACATTTCTGTAATTTTTCACAATTTTTGGAGTAGTAACGATAATTTTAATAATTAACACAGATTACATGCAACTTAACAAGATGAATCATTTTAGCATGGTAGACAGTGAACAATGTGTTCTAACAGTCCTAAAACATGCATACCGTGGAATTGAATTCATGCTAATTTTTTGAAACCATCACCTGCATCGATTCTAATTTTTCCCAATTCAAACTCTTTCAAATCACGCATATTTCATCTTAACAGAAATATTATAAATGACTATTATCATTTAAAAATCACCAATATCTCGTGGCATGATCCACTGAACATAAATATAGGATCACAATAACTAAACACATGCATGCATTCACAATTTTTCCTGAAAATCATATCACATGCAGACAACATTTGTTCTGGAAAATAACGGGAATTTGGCGTCCAGGGTCTGGACGCCAGAATAGTAGAAGGCATGATCTATTGCCGTTCACATAGGAGCTTGGCGGCAACATGGTGGCTGCCAACTTCCTGCCTTCACAAGGTGCAGACCGAAACACAAAAACACAGAATTTTAGGGGGTCCAGATATGGAATAAAAATCCGAAAAAAAATGTGAAAACCCTAGAGGACAAGTCTATGGGTTGAAACCTTAAGCTACTTGCCTGGGAATAAATCTAAAATGATCTAGATTTGCTGGTGAAGCCCTCCTTGGCCAAGCCAAGAAGAGGTCTAAAATTGCTTGAATCCGATCTTTCCTGTCGATGTAGGTCGATCCTCGGAGTTGAAGAAGCTTCCTTGATGTCTAGTGCAGCTCTCTGTCGTTGAAGATCATCGAAAGAAGCATCCAAACTCCAGATCAAAGCTCGCCAAATCTCCCTTTTCCCACAGAAAACCCTAACTTTTCACAAGAGCCAAAGACCTAGCTCGGCCGAAAACAGGGTGTTTTTATAGGCTAAGGGGTCAGGGAACGCATTAAGTTAGGTCACCTACCGTTTTACATGGCTTTCCTAAACTGAAACTGGGCCAAATGCGAGCGTTACCAAATCTGAAACCGTCACACAACTGGGAACTTGGCGTCCACATTTGGTGCTGCCAACAGGTGGTTGGCATCCACCCAGGGTGCCGCCCACAGAGGTGTTGGTGTCCATCGATCTGGACGCCAATCTTGGCCTGGCATTCAGCGGCACAGTATCCTGCAACCAACTGGGTATTTCGGCCAGAAACAACAATTCATTTAAAATAGATGTATTAACACATCATAAATAATTTAATAAGTACAAAATAAATAGACATTTCATGCACAAGATCAAACATATATATATATATATATATATATATATATATATATATATATATATATATACAACATATTACGTGCCAGATGCATAGATTTAAATGTATATACTATGTACTTCAACAATTGATAATGCATGCATATTTAAATATATATTACATGTACAAAATAACCTTATGCGTACTTCAAGAGATACAACAATGGTTATATACTATATACACTATATTATTTAAATACACTATGCACGGAATAAATAAATATAATATGTACAAAATACTTAGATACTACGTGCACATTAAAATATAATGCATGCATAGAATTAAACTCATATATATCCATAAGATATTTGGCAATAACTACATATTATATGCACAACATCTCTTAAATTCAATATACATAGGATTTAAATAAATTCCATGATGTATAAAATTAGCTAAGCACTCATCCACAGAATAATATATATACATACATATACACATGGGTAATTAAATAATTATAATATGCATAAATTTAATACACCATTTAAGCAAGAACAAGTAAACATCACATATATAGAATATAAAGTGAACAAAATTTGGGGCCTCACATATAGTGATGGCGTCCTCCTGTGTAGGTGGATTATCACACCTCATGATGAAGTCCCTCCATCTCTTAATGAAATCGAGGGCGGTCTCTCCCTTTTTCTGCTTCAAGGAGCAAAGCTTGGCCAACGACACTTTTCTTTCAGCCGTTTGGAAACCAATCAAAGAATTCCTCTGCATATCGGCCCAGTCAACATAGAATGGGCCTCAATCTTGAGTACCATTGAAAAGCGGTACCCGTAAGGGATGTTGCAAAGTATCGTAGAAGATACGATTCTTCTAGTGCCAATTCTCTGATGGCCGTCACATAGTAGGCCAAATGTTCATGAGTGGACGTCTGTCCATCAAATTTCTATAGCTTGGGTGCCTTGGGCAGTCTGGTGGCAATTTCTTGAATTGGTGGTGTGTCGGATATGACACGCTGTACATATCAACAGTAGCGGTACCCTCACCATACTGGGCGAATTTGTCTTCGACAATCTTTTCTATTAGGCACTGCTGAGCAAAACATCTTCGGTGGCGGAGGCTGAAGAGACTGGGAGTTCTGGTCATGAGCTGTCTGGATCCCAGTGCATTACCAGCATCATTCACTGGGATAGGCTAGCGATAAGCTATCATAGCATTGCCCACTTGTTGTTCCTTTCGAAATTATGGTTGGGCACTGGTCTTATTGACCACTAGGCATTCGCATTCATCTGCCGCTTCATTTTCAGCATAAGATTAGTCATCTTAATATGCCAACATTGCATGGTTTCAAATTTAGCGTCGTCGGACATTGCCTGGAAGATGGCTTTAGATGGTGGTACGAAGGCCACATTATCATCGAGCTCTTCATACGGGAGGTCCCCGCCATCATGGATGCTGATGTTTTCATCTTCATCATTGTCCTTTTCTACATCCTGAAGATTATGGAACTGGTCACGAGAAAGGCGTTGATCATGTGCCTAACCCTGACTAGAAGTTCCGCCATGGCCACCAAACTAGGTTTGAAGACTCCGCTTGGTATTTCTTGTATTGTGGAATATGGCATCTGTTCTGGGGTTGGACACTCCCGCCCCGACCACATCTGCGGGTGCATTCACGAGCTCAGCCAGTTCTTTACCCGAAGCATAGAGACTCTATTGTTGTTTGAGAGGAGGAAGGAGGAGGATGAGTGGAGGTAGAAGGGATAAGTTGAGAGGTGGAAGGAGGTGGTTGTACAATGGCTAGTGGAGGTGTAGGGTCAGTAGCAGGAGGGTCAGTAGGAGGAGGAGTAGGAGTAGGAGGAGATGAGATAGTCAAGGGCTGAGATGAGAAAACTGGGAGACCAGATTTCATAAGCTTCCTTCTAACTCTCCTCTTAAAGGTTTTGACTAGAAGGTCAGCTTCTGCATCTAAAGGCTGCTCTAGCTGCTCTGACTGTTGCTCAGAAATATGCTCTTCTTGGCCTGACTGCTGTTGTTCTAACGCAACTCCTGGGTCCACAATAGGCTATTCTGATCTTTTCTCTCGTTGTGGAACCACATCCTCTGACTGTTGTTGCGGTTGTTGTTGTTGCTGCTCAGATTGAGCAGGAGGAACTTGAGAAGAACTGGTGCCCTGTTGGCACACCAACTGTAATAAAAGGTCCTTCATCTGATGGACTTCCTCAAACATATATTCGAATCTGACATCTATCTACTGGATTTGCATCTGCAAAACTGTCATCATCTCTTGCTACTTCATAATCAACTGAATCACATTATCCAGATTTTTGCTAGTCTCCTCCTGAGACCTAGGCTAGGTCTCAACATATGGTGGAGATATATGGTGGTGTTCCTCAAAGGAAGGCTCTACTGGAGTGGTGCGAGGAATGTCTTCTTTCTGAGCCACGCCTTTGCCTCTTAAGTCCCTTAGAACTTGATTGATAGTTTCTTCAGGAATATCTTGTTCTTGAGAGGGGACAGGAGCTTGGATCTCTATTTGATATGCTGTTGGAGCTTCTTCTTCTCTACCTACTTCTTGTGTTGGAATGGAGGAGGAACTCTGAGCCTCTTCTGGAAATACTTCGTGAGAGCACTTGGGGACAGAGTCCTTGATCCAAACATTTTGAGACTTGCCTTCTAAGACATAATGGCGTCTCCTCAAGGTGGAGAGCCCAATCTTCTCTTTCACAGAGGTGGACACCTCATCGCTTAAGTCCACCGAAAACTTCTTGAACACAAGGGTTAGCAAGGGCTCATAGGGAAGGGACTGCTGCAGGTTCTTGGAACATGCCATCCTTTACAATATGATGGAAGGCAAGTTAACTTTGTGTCTCTGAATGGCCCAAAATAACAAATTGTCGTCTCTGGCAGTGATAGAAGAGTGTGTACCTGCTCGAGGAGTGATGATGTTGGTAATGATTGAGTGGAGTATTCTCTTTTCCGCAGAGAGCTCATTGACTAGGAGCCCTTTCTTAGAGATGGAACCTAAACTCCCAATAACTC
Organism: Colocasia esculenta; assembly: GCA_014218235.1. Taxonomy (NCBI): domain Eukaryota; kingdom Viridiplantae; phylum Streptophyta; class Magnoliopsida; order Alismatales; family Araceae; genus Colocasia; species Colocasia esculenta. The sequence goes on along the minus strand of CM024760.1, from coordinate 93,964,100 downwards.
TAAATTTCTGCTTCTCCATGGACACAACTTCACTGATTTTGTGTCCAGAGTTCGGCAATCCAGGAGTTCTACTAGAAGTTCTTCTGAAACAGTGACAGTGGTACCCTTTACTGAGCCTATAACTGAACCTTCTGGTGTGATTTGGAGGGATAGGTAGAAAGCCTTCAGAGCTCCCTCATAAGTTGGTTCAGAAATTTGACAGAGCCTCGACCAACCCATGGCTACTAGGGTTTCCTCTACCCATCTTAGTCTACTCAACTACTGACTAAAGTCAACTATTTTCCCTGGGCAAATGGAAGCTTTGGCCGAAGACAGACGTTGGAACTGCTCTGGGGTGAACAGGGTGCCTTCAGGAGCCCTAGATGAAGCCATCGAGACAAACGATGAAAAGAGATTTGAGATAGGTAGCATAGAGGATGTAGAGAGTCTTCAGAGGTTAAAGATCCTACCTTTCTTCAAAAAGGAGGTGGAAATTTGCAGAGGCTTCGAGCTTGGTTCTGTCGAGGTGAAGAGCGAGCACGGGAACCAGGAGGAAGACAATGGAGGAGTCACAGAGACTTCAAACAGGTGATTTTTCGAAAGAAGGGAAAGGGGTCTTAATAAAGAAAAGGGAATATGTAACGAACTGTAGATGAGGAGATGAAGGGTTGAGATTTAATGAGTGAACGGTTACAATAAATTAATATATATATATCCCCTTTTAAAAAAATTAAATTGAGATATAGACTCCGACTTCCTGAGAGTCACAGTACATAACTCCGACTTCTCAAGAGTCGCAGTATCAAGACTTCGAAAAATTTACAATGAAAGAAGCATGCCGTGCAGTGAATTTTAATCAGGATTGCACATACCTATTTCTCTTCTGATAGATATAAATCTATCTTCAGGAAGACGTTTAGTGAATATATCTGCTAATTGATCATCTGTAGAAACAAATTCAAGTAAAATATCTCCATTACTTACATGGTCCCTGATGAAATGATGTCTGACCTCAATGTGCTTGGTTCTTGAGTGCTGGATTGGATTTTTGGTTAAGTTGATTGCACTTGTGTTGTCACAAAGCATTGGAATTGCATGAAGTGTATGACCATAGTCTTCCAGTTGATGCTTAATCCACAGCAGTTAAGTGCAGCAGCTTCCAGCTGCAATATGTTCTGCTTCTGTTGTGGACAAGGCTACTGAGTTCTGTTTTCTAGAGGACCAAGAAATCAAACATCCTGCAAGAATTTGACAAGTACCACTAGTGCTTTTCTATCTATCTTGCATCTAGCATAGTCAGCATCACTATACCCAAGCAATTTAAATTTAGAACATCTAGCTAGGATACCATAAACCCAATTTACTTGTATTTATAAGATATCTAAAAATTCTTTTAACAACATTAATATGAGATTCTTTAGGATCAGCTTGAAATCTGGCACACAAACATACACTGAACATTATGTCTGGTCTACTGGCAGTAAGATAGAGTAGTGACCCAATCATACCTCTATAGATCTTCTGATCTACCCTCTTGCCGAGTGGATCACTATCTAACTTAATGCCTGAGCTCATAGGTGTTCCTAAGGGCTTACCTTTATCAAAACCATATTTAGATAGTAAATCTGAAATGTATTTGGTTTGACAAATGTGAGTACCTTCTTTGGTCTGCTTGATTTGCAAGCTAAGAAAGTAATTAAGCTCACCCATCATACTCATCTCAAACTCACTGTGTATAAGATTTTCAAAGAATTTGCAGAGTGATTCATTAGTAGAACCAAAGATAATATCATCAACATATATTTGGACAATTAAGATTCCTTCTGAAAATTTCTTAATAAATAATGTGTTATCTACTTTACCTCTTGAAAATAATGTGATATAAAATAAGCACTTAGTATTTCATATCAAGCTCTTGGAGCTTGTTTCAGACCATATAATGCTTTCTTTAAACAGAAAACATGATTAGGATATTTAGTATCTTCAAAGCCTGGTGGTTGCTCAACATAGACTTCTTCTTTTATAAAACTATTTAGAAATGCACTCTTCACATCCATCTGAAATAAGTTGATATTAAGGGAGCATGCATAAGCTAATAGAATTCTAATGGCCTCTAATCTAGCAACTGGAGCATATGTTTCATCGAAATCAATGCCTTCCTCTTGGGAGTATCATTGTGCTACCAGTCTAGCTTTGTTCCTTGTGATCACTCCTGATTCATCCATTTTGTTTCTGAAGACCCATCTGGTCCCAATAACTGGATGGTCCTGGCTGCGTTGGAACTAGTTAAGTTCCTCTTGCATGGCTAGGATCCAAGATTCATCTGCTAGTGCATCATTGATTGTCCTAGGCTCTATTTGAGAAATGAATGCAGTAAAGTCACAGGGGATCGTCATACCTCTTGTTCTTACCTTGTCTTGAGGATCACCTATAACATTTTCCTTTGGATGATCTTTGTGATACCTCAATCTTCTAAGTAGTCCTTCCTGTGTTTCCTCTTGTTGTTGTAGTTGCTCCAGTGGTGGATCTTCTTTCTCTTCTTCTTTTTCTTCAAGAGAAACTGGTTCTAGATCCCTGCACAAATTTTCAACAATATCTTCTTCTTCTATTTTCTTAATAGAAGGGTTAGTTTCATCAAATAAAATGTGAATAGATTGTTCTATAGTTATAGTTCTTCTATTAAACACTTTATAACCTCTAGGTTTTGAAGTGTATCCTAATAGGAAACCTTCATCGCTTTTAGCATTTATTTACCTAGATTATCTTTGCCATTATTTAAAATAAAACACTTACAACCAAAGGGTCAAAGATGACTGATGTTTGGCTTCTTTTCCTTGTAGAGTTCATAAGGTGTCTTCTTCAAGATAGGTCTGATCATACATCTGTTGATAATGTAGCAAGCTGTGTTGACTGCTTCTGCCCAGAAGTACTTTGGTAGATTATATTCTGTAAGCATTGTCCTACCCATGTCTAGTAGTGTTTTGTTCTTTCTTTCTGCTACTCAATTCTGTTGGGGTGTTCTTGGTGCAGAGAAGTTATGTTCTATGCCATTTTCTTCACAGAATCTGACAAATTTTTTATTCTTGAATTCTCCACCATGATCAGATCGAATACTAATTATTTGAAGTTTTTGGTTCTTCTGTACTAATTTACTAAACTTCAGAAAAGCTGAGAATGTTTCTGATTTGGCTTCCAAAAATGATACCCAAGTGTACATTGAGTAATCATCCACGATTACATAGCCATATCCTTTTTCTCCAAAACTAACTATTCTCATTGGTCCAAACAAGTCCATATGAATGAGTTCCAAAGGTTTGGAAGTTGTTACCACTGTTTTGGACTGAAATGAAGTCTTGGTCTACTTTCCTTTTGCACATGTTGTACAGATTCCAAATTTCTTTAGCTTTAGTTTCGGAAGACCTTCAACTAGATCATGCTTGATTAGCTTCTTGATCACTGAAGTACTAGCATGTCCTAATCTTTTGTGCCATAGATCAATTTCCTCATTCTTTGTGGTCACAAGACAAAGATTGACTTCTTTTAATTCTGCAAACTATAGAGTGTCCAATTTTTGACTCTTTGAGCTTCAAACACTGTTTTCCCATCCTTTTGGATTATACACTTATCATTCTAAAACTTGACTAAGTGACCTTTGTCACAAAGTTGACTGATGCTAATCAGATTATGCTTTAGACCTTCCACATACATAACGTCTTCTATCAAATCTTTTTCCTTTGATCCTATAGTTTCACATCCTAGAACTTTTCCTTTTCTATTATCTCCATAGGTAACTTGACCAACTTCATCTCTAAAGCTTGTAAATAGTTTTCTATCACCTGTCATATGCCTTGAGCACCCACTGTCCAAATACCATTTGGATGCTGTTAGGCGACCCTGTAAACAGAACTAAGTTTTAAATTTTGGTACCCAAATTTTTCCTTGATGGTTAGTCTTTAGAATCCAGTGCAAGTGTCTAATTGTGCAAGTGCTGATTGTGTGTCCTAATTGATTACAATGACTACAACACAGATCATATGCATTCTTTGTATGTGTAGTTTTATTGAATTTCTATTTTTGTCTATAGATATGTTGATTAACTTTTATGGGATTTTTTATTTCCTTTTCTTTCACAAATTTTGGAGTTGGGTATTTTTCAGGATAGATAAATTTCTCCTAATTTCATGGAGGTATGTAACCTACTCCATATTTCTTTTTGCCTATTCGAGCACCTTTTAATTTTACAACTAATGATGTTTTACAACTGGTAATTTTGTCTATAGTTGTTTTTAGATAAATGTTTTCTTCTCTTAATTTTTCTTCATCTTGTAGTTCTTTTAGATTTGATAAGAGTTCTATGAGTTTAATGTTTTTAATTTTTAAATCTTCACACAGTAGTTCATTAGATCTTTTATTTTCAGTTAGGTTTTGTCATAATTTTTCTACTTCATTTCTTAGAAGGGTGTTGGATTTTTCTTGATTTAGTAGGTTTAACTTAACTATTTTCATTTGTTTAACTACTATTATATATTTTCATACAGTTCATTGAATGCATCTTCTAAATTATCAGAATCGGATTCTGAACATGAAGTAAAAGATGTTTCAGAGTTTACCTAGTCTAGTCTTGCCATGAGGGCTAGATTGACTTGTTCCTCTTCTTCTGATTCTGAACTTGAGGAGTCTGAGTTGTAGCTTCTTCATTATCCCAAGCTGTGGCTGAATCTTCTTTATTTGCCTTTCCTTTTATCAGACTTTTCAGCAGGTTCTTTCTTCTTAAGCTTAGGACATTCAGACTTGTAATGTCCAGGTTGATTACATTCATAATAGGTTGGTTCCTTCTTCTTTTCTCTTTTGATGTATCTCTTTGAGCCGAATTTCTTTTTCTTGGCCAAAATTCGTTGGAGTTTTCTTGACAGCAAGACTTCATCATCACTGTCATCTGATCTTTCTTTTGAATCTTCAGAGGAAGAAGAATCTATAGCTTTCAAAGCATTTGACATTTTCTTTTTCGAAGTACTTTTAAAAAATCTTTCCATGTTTATTTCATGAGCCATAAGTGAACCAATTAATTTATCAATGGGAAGTTTTGCTAAATCATGAGCTTCTTCAATAACAGTGACCTTAGGGGTCCATGAATGAGTTAATGATCTTAGAATTTTTCTAACAGTTTCTTCATCAGAAAGATCTTTTCCAAGAGAGCTTAAACCAACTACTATATTTGAAAATCTATTGTACATTTGAGTAATATTTTCATTTGGCAACATTTTAAATTGTTCACATTGTGAAACAAGAATGTCTATTCTAGTTTGCTTAACTTTATCAGTTCCCTCATATGTTATCTGCAATCTATCTCACATTTCTTTTGCCGATTTGCATGTTGATAATCTATTAATTTCTCTTTTTGATAAAGCACAACATAGATAATTTCTTGCTTTAAAATTTAGAGATAGTTTAATTTTATCAACTGATGTAATTGCAGTAGTGCCTGCAGTAGGAGTAACAACAAAATCACCTTGATCTATTACCTGCCACAGATCAAAATCTGTGCCTTTGATAAAACATTCCATTCGCATCTTCCAGTATTGGTAGTCCTCACCATCGAAGAATGGTGGTCTGGTAACTGACTGACCTTCGTAGTTGTGAGCTTCAGCTGCCATTTCTTCTCAAATCTTTTGATTCTTCTGAGAAGACCTCGCTCTGATACCACTTGTTGAATCGAGATGGCACAATTGTTGTCCTAGAGGGGGGTGAATAGGACTTTTTGTGCTTAAAAAAAATTATCTGAAAACTAGATAACACTAAGTAGAGTTGTTAGTAATCAGTGTGATGTGTGTGAAACAAGTGAAAAAACTTGGTGGAATCAATCACACAAAATGCACAAAGATTTTATCCTGGTTCGGCCCTTCCTACATGGAAGTCCTACACCCAGTCCCTAAGAAAACCACTCGAGATTTCACTAACTAACAAGAATGCTTGGCCTTCTCTCAACCCTGAGAGGTATTACAAACCCACTTGCTCCCAAGCAAGTCTTCCCTTAACCAAGTGGTACAAAGACTACCTACACCAGTAGGTCTTCCCTTCACAAGAGGGGCACTGTAGGGAACAAACCCCCTGCGGGTTATCTTACACAGAAGTGAAAGAAAAATATACTTGTGTGTCTGCTCAACAGAATGAGCAAATACAGATAATCAGAAAGAGAAACAAATGGAAATGACTCTCTAGCTCTTTCTGAAACTGTAAAGGTGGGAAAAGAGAGATTTGCAAAATGAACTGCCACCCAATGGAACAAGACTTCCTTGAATCAAAGATCAGCAGAAGTTGAGGATTGAGCAGAATTGCACTTCTTGCTTTTGGCTTTCAGAAACGAGTGGAATCGATGTCTAAGTCTTGTATTCTCACTTGTTGTTCTCTCTTGTGTTCTTGGTTTGAACTTAAACTCATATATAGGCTTCAAAGAATAATCTCGTTTGAATTTGCTCGTTGGAAGCTAGTCGTTGAAGGATATCTGTTGGAGCTTTAGATGTTGATGTCTTTGAGATTTCTATCAGGACACTCATTCGTTTTAGCTCTAGGGGATCCAACATCTTCATGCCATGTGGGTAGCTTCATGGCTTGATAGACACCTTCATGATTATTCTGTGCATTCCATGCTCAAGGTTGAAGGCTTAGACATGCTTCATTAAATGTTCTACAAACCTGAAATGACAAGCCAACTACATACACCTCCATACATACCTTCGGAGGTAGGTTAGATAAAAGAATATAAAGTATGAAGAAGTTCAAACAGAAGTTCAGAACATTTAAGGATGATCAGACAGTTGCACACAATCTCTTCCTGAAAGTCATGAGGTTTCTGACAGTGGTAGGTAGGTTCTAACAGATAGCCCATATAGCTTATACTTATCAAGCATTTAATTCTTGACCATTTGTCGATCAGAGATCAACTTATCTTTCTGCCAGAAATGCACCCGCAGTCAAGTTCAACACTTCCTCCTTGATTTGCACATGCGCTTCCCTTTGGGCATGAGCATACAATTCCACATCTTGACGGAGCATTTCCATTGCTGCCACTAGTCGTTCCTGAGCATTCATGTCCATGATGTAGCAAATAACAAGTTAAGTACCTACATATTTATAAAATCACTATTATCTTTATAACTAATCCCAAGTTTCTACCCCAACTCACTGATCATTACCTAGGTTTGTGGAACCTAAGGCTCTGATACTAAATTATCTATCACATCCTAATTAAACATCCATTAATTGGAAATGACAGAAAATGGGTAAAAGAAATAGGACTTATGTTATTCATCTATTATTGTCATAGCGGAAGCTTAATTACATGACACTCCTCATTACTGTCTATAAGAGGAGTGTAAAACAGAAAACCTCATACATTCTACCACTAAGGTACTAATGGAAACATAGATATTGAACTCCAGAGAACTGGTTGTCCCGCTCTGCACACTTTCCCCCCTCTTAAGCACTTCCCTCATCTTGATCACCTGAAATGGTAGAATTTGATGAGCTAACTAACCCAGTAGGTTTCAATTCTTTTAATCATAAATGATTAAGATGTCCAAAGATCAGAATAAGAAACTTAACTATTGACAGTACTAGATATCAAGGATGATTGGACAAGCATGTCAGCTAGATAATAAATGTAAAACAAAAGTACTGGATTACGAATACATGGTCAAGAATTCATGGTAACATTCATGTTCTGATTCAAATATATATTCACACATGATAAGATAACATGATGACTAATCAAGCTAGTATTGAAGCAATGACAAGCATCCACAGATCCTTTATCGTTTCGTACGGCCACTAAACGAATTCGGGTGCTCCTCCCGGAACTGGACCAGCCCCATTTGCACAGGCATATATCTCATTTGAGTCCAGGGACCAATAATTGTTATCACAAGTCATTCATAAGCAAATGTAGTACACAAGTACTCAAAGCTCTCATATAACCAAAGTTTATAAATTAAGGTCAATGAATACAGAAGGTTGTAAGCATTTAGGAATTAATTGAACTTGGGAGATTTCAAGGATAATCCAAAGTTGGATATAGAAAACAATTGGATGATCTCTCTTAGTGATATAGTGGTAGAAACCCAAGAGAATGAGGGAAGCAACTTACTAGGCTAATAGCATGATGTATCAACAGGAGATTGAGCAAGGAAAGGTGCTGGAAAATAAGACAAGACAGAGTATGACGACAGCCATAAGGTGGCTGTCGACAGGCACAGGCTTGCAGAACCACATTTCTGGAATCTGGATAGTGCCTGTCGACATGCCAGGGTTGGCTGTCGATAGGTCAGGTCCCTCTATCGACAGACAAGAGTTATCTATCGACAACTACTGATTTTTCTAAACTTTTGGGTTCTGGGAGCTTGAGGCCTTTCGACAGATGACTTCCAACTGTCGACAGTCATAGGTCCAGCTTCCAGAAGTGGATCTATACAACTCTATAGACTCTTTTAAATGTTCCTATAAATTCAAACATGGTTAACAACATCCGAAAGGACTTATTTATAGTTCTAAACACTACTTACATAGAGGAAACAAGTAGAACAAGAAATACAAATTTTACACACGGTTGGCTAAGACTTAGGAAAGAAGGATTACTGAAAGTCCAATTCTTCCAAACAATATTTTCTTGTTTCCAATAAGAAGATTTCCACAAATACACTTGCTAAAACATGATTACAAGAAATGGACACACCATTCTAAAGATGGTTTACAGAATCAAAAGCAAGTGTGAACATGATCAAGCACCTAAACACTAAACTCTTTGGCATAAGTAGGAAATAAAAATGAGAAAAGAAGGAAAGAATTCTACTTGGAAAGGAACGAAGGTTCTTCTTCTCCTCAACGTAGAGGTCAATAGTAGCAGGAAGAAGAAACAAGAAGACTACAAAGGTAGTAGCTTCGGCAGGTGCAGTTGGAGAAGTAACAATCAATAGAAGAAGAAGCAGCAGCAGCAGCCACGGTAAGCAGCTACAACAGCTCCAACAACAATAGCAGCAGCAGAAGAGAAACATGAGCAAGAGCAGGAGCAAGTGGTGGAAAGGTTCATACGATGGGTGAAAGGAGAGTTTTTATAAACTCTCACACTCCATGCATGTATGGCACGTAGGCCATACATGTGTTGAGGTAAAAAGCCTCAACCACCCGAAGCCACGTTTACCATGCAACCCCCAAGAGTTACACATAGGGTAAAACGTGTAAGTCTTCTACCCCATGTGAAATGGCCTTATGTAGCCCCTAATACGTAAGCAGGGATTATTCCAAAAAATGGTTATCGTAATTGGTTAAAAATTCAGCTGGCCCATTTGTCCCTATGTTTGTGTGTCCAAATGGTTTCCATTCAAGTTGAAATTTCAACCATAAGCTAATAGAAATGTTTTACAAATTATGGTAATTTTAGTTTAAGTTTTAGAATTTATTTTTCACCCAGTAAAAATTACCCGAAAAATAGTTGCGTCGACTTAATTTTGAAATCCGCACGTCAACAATTCTGAATATTTACATTTATGATATCAGCACATTTTTCTGGAAATTATGGTATTCTCGGATTTCATTTTCGTTACAGAATTCTGGTGTCACCCTATCGGTGCGCGCATCTCTGAGTACGACACTGGAATAACATTTATTATTACTAATTAATCCTAAATTAAAGTTAATTACATCTCATGATAGTAGTTATGTTTAACAATCAAATTATTCACATTTTTCTAATAAATAAAATTTTCGGGGCGTTACAACTCTCCCCCACTAAAGAAAATTTGGTCCTCCAAATTTAACAAATAAGAGTGTAACGACAAATCGTACTGACCAGTAAATAATTTCGGATACTTGGCTTTGATAGCGTCTTCCAATTCCCATGTTGCTTCTTCTTGTCCTCGTTTATTCCATTGAATATTTAATAATGGAATCTCCTTGTTCCGGAGTTGCTGGATTTTTCGGTCGAGAATTTACACAGGTCTTTCTTCATATGCCAAGTTTCCTTGTACATCCAGATCTTGATATTCAATAATATGCTCTGGATCATAAACATATTTCCTCAACATTGACACATGAAAGATGTCATGTATATTAGATAATTGAGGTGGAAGTGCCAGCTGATATGTCATCTCTCCCCAACTGTAGCAACCTGGATTTTTCGAAAAATAAAATTTTAATGATAATAAAAATAAAAGCAATTAGAAAATCAAATAAAAGAGAATTAAATAAAACTCATTAAATGAAAGAAGTAATGGGCTTTGTTAAATGGACCCATTAGAAATTTGTGGGCCAAAATAGGGATTTTAAAAGAAGAATAATAGGAAAATATCATAAATTCGTAACTTAATTATTACTTAAATAGAAAAGAGGTATTTAATGTATTAAATAGGAAGTTTTAGTTGGATTTGGATTTCTAAACCTACCCTAGTTGCCGGGCCACAAATTTAGCTCCCTTCCTAACCCAATTAGAAGTTCTCAAGATTGAAAAGAGTGATAGAAATAGGAAATCCCGAAATTTAATAGGAATTAGAGTCCTATTAGGAATTAGAAACATAAGAGACATAAATACTCTCTTAAACCCCCATGTTCTGAAACTAGCATGAGCCCGAACCCTCTTCTAAATTCTTGATCTCCATGTATACTCGACCCCATGCTCTCAAATTTTAACTGGAGGTACTGGTGCTAGTTAGGCTTCGTTTGCCCCTGAAAGCCCTAATTTTCATCCACCATGTTGCTCGAATTAAATCTTTCATCTCAACTGTACACTGTTCTATGTTCTTCATGAATACACTTGATTAACCCATGCTGAAACCTTTGTTGTTTTCAAATTCCTATTTTACTAGAAGTACCCTTGCATGTCTAGAGTCGTTTAAATTTTGTTTCATGAATTTTCATCGTTTGTACATTTAGTTCTTATTTTCTAAACCACCCTGTGTCAATATAAGAAAGTTCTGGACCGCAATCCAAGAACATGTCCTTTCCCTGTTGGACTCAGGCGCAGGACCTGAGAACGCGATGGCCCGATAGGCCGCGTTCTTAGGCTGGTCGCGACAGCACCGCCCATCGCGTTCTGAACGCGACAGGGCCTGTCGTCGCGTTTTGCCTACCTGATCTGACAAGCCCGTCGCGTTCTTTACAAGGCCTTGTCGCGTTCTCACCTGACCCCATCGCGACCCTTATTGGGGTGCATCGCGATCTCAGACTTTTGCATGAAAACCCCCGATTTATGATGCTCTAACTTTCTACAATACTTGTACACTTTGTTAACTGTCATACACGCAGTAAATACACTTGTTATAAATTGAACATTTATGTGTGATTTTTAAAAGACATGCACATTACCACTTTCTATCTACAATTTCATGACACATGCACACACTTGAACCATCCAATATGGCTTAACATGACATGAAAATTCCCATAATATATCTGGTAGTTTATCTCAATTTTTATTTAAATTGCCATATTTTAAAAGGACTTGTCTTCGCTTCTCGCGTTGTTTTGGGAACACCATTATCGACGCTCCACTATTCTAGAATTCCTCTAGAACGTCGTGCACTTGTTTCTATATAAACACTCTCTCTTGACTTGGACGAACTCTCCGTCGGATACTCCTTCTGTTGGACTAGTGAGTCTTTGTTCAAGGCCTCTGTAAGTCTCCTCTGTCCATGGATTCCCACATGGTCGACGAGCTGGTTGTACCCTAACACCTATGATACCCTTAGGGATCAACATGATCCAAACAGCTATTAGAAGTTTGCTCTTATCTTGAATCACATCGGACCTCTGGACCTGTGCGTAACATGGCCAGCGGAAAGGTAGTGAATTCCACCTGACTGCCAACACCAATAGCGCGTGTTGTACAACTGTTACTATCGCCTGTCACTCGATGTGTTACATGCATTGGCCCTTAGCTCTCATCTATACTCTACTCGCTCATCTTTTCATGTTCTCTCTACTATCTCGTCTATTCATCTAGTACTCTCATCTATTTTCTTGATACTCTCTATTGGTCATTGATTGATTGTCTAAAGATAAACAATATAACCAAAGTCTGGCAATATATAAAGGGCTCGATCTGGTCCTGGGATGTGCGCCCGAAAGTGCTAGTGCCCATGGGAGTTAAATGATCAGAGTGTTTGGCATTACACTCGAGTGCTATCTATCTCAACTATCTAAATGACAATCAAAAGTGCTATATTCTCTCGTTGTCTATTGACAAAAAGTGTTATACTATACCTGTTGTGCTATTGCTATACTTTGTGCTATTCGTGCTATGGCCATCTTGCTATTTGTGCTATACTCAACACTTGTGCTATATTTAGAAAGCTTGTGCTATTTCCATCATGTGCTATCCTGCTATCTTTTACTTGACTCTCTCACTCCCTATCTTTAGTTATTTTGCCCTTTAATGCATTAATCATTTAAAGTCTGCTTGACTATTGAGATTTAAGTCCTACTGGGCGTTAATCGCTCACCCTGCGTGATTTGTTGTTATGTTCTCAGGTGAGACCGAGGATGACACATACACTCAAGAGGATGGGAACGACCAGGAGTGAAGTCATGGGTACCCTAGTGTCTTAGTATTATGTTAAGAGTGTTAGTTTTGTCTTTTGCTTTATTTAATGTAATTGAGCCCTATAGAATGGCTCTGATATATTAGTGGTTGTAACTAGACATTTGGAAAATAATAAATGAGATGCATTTGCTTTGAGTATTTATCTTTGTCCAATGGTTTGATGTCTAGTACTCGCTCTGTACTCGTTTACTTGCAACTACCTCGCGTTCCGATATTCCGCGTCGGGGCGTGACACTAACTCTCTTTATTATCTCGAACGGTCCAATGTATCTTGGACTCAACTTTCCTTTGATTCCAAACCTCTTGATTACTCTTCGGGGTGATACCTTAAGGAACACATGATCACCTTGTTGAAATTCCAGCTCTCTTCTTCGTCGATTAGCATAACTTTTCTATCGATCTTGGGCAGCATTCATTCGATCTTGCACTAACTTTATAATTTTTGTCATTTCTTGGATCATTTCAGGTCCAAGAATGTGTGTTTCTTTCAATTCTACCCAACATAGTGGTGGTCTACACTGCGGGCCATATAACGCTTCAAATGGTGCCATTTGAATAGTAGACTGATAGCTGTTATTATAAGCAAACTCCATAATTGCTAATTGATTACTCCAGTCATTTCCAAATTCTAGAACACATGCATGGCACATATCCTCAATAATTTGATTTACTCGTTCCATTTGTCCATCGGTTTGAAGATGAAATGCAGTACTAAACTTCAGCTTGGTTCCTAATGCATCTTGTAATTCTCTCCAGAAATGTTACGTGAACCTTGCATCTCTGTCAGAAATAATATCTTTTGGAATTCCATGCAGTCAAACAATTTCTTTCAAGTACAGAGCTGCTAATATATTGACTAACCATCTTGTCTTAATAGCCAAGAAGTGAGCTGACTTTGTAAGTCGATCTATTATTACCCATATTGCATCGTGTCCACCACATGTTCTGGGTAATCCCACAATGAAATCCATACCAATAATATCCTATTTCCATTCTGGTACCTCAAGGGGTTTTAATTTCCCAGCAGGTTTCTAGTGTTTAGCCTTGATTTTCTGACATGTTAAGCATCTAGCTATAAAATCCACAATATCTTTCTTTATGTTACACCACTAGAAATTTTTCTTTAAGTCCTTGTACATTTTGACAGCTCCTGGATGAATAGTATAATGTGCTCGATGAGCTTCTTCTAATATTTGCTTCTTGATTTCTAAATTATCTGGTACACATAACCTATTCCAGAACCAAAGATTTCCATGTGCATCTTCATTAAAGTTAGGTCTGGAATTCAGTTTCTCTCTGATTTCTATCAATGTAGGGTCATTGTTTTGTTGTTCTTCAATTTGTCTTAATAGATCTAATTATACTGTCAAATTATCAATCACAACCCTATCTTTTTGTGGTTCAACTTTTAGACGCAAGGTAGAAAATTCTTCCAACAACATCCATTCTTTGACTTGCAATTAGAATATTCTAGCCATGGGATTTCTACTGAGAGCATCAACCACAGTATTGCCTTTTCCAGGATGGTACTCAATCTTAAAATCATAGTCTTTGATATATTCCATCCATCTTCTTTGCCTCATGTTTAATTCTTTATGTGAAAATAAATACTTTAAACTTTTGTGATCGGAGTACACTATGAATTGGTTATCATATAAGTAGTGTCTCCATAGTTTAAGAGCAAACATTACTGCAGCTAATTCCAAATCATGTACTGGGTAATTTTTCTCATGAGTCTTTAATTGTCTACATGCATAAGCAATAACTCTTCCTTCTTGCATCAAAACACATCCTAATCCGATGTTTGATGCATCAGTATAAACTTCAAATGTTTTTCCTTCTACCGGCAAGGCTAAAACTGGTGCGGATGATAAACATTCCTTCAATATTTGAAATGCTTACTCACAACTCTCATTCCATTCAAATGCAGTTCCTTTTTGAGTTAGTTGTGTGAGAGGTGAAGCAATCCTGGAAAAATCTTTAACAAACTGTCGGTAATAACTAGCCATACTCAGAAAACTTCGAATTTCAATAAGATTCTTAGGTTGTTCCACTTATGAATAGCTTCAATTTTTTAGGAATCTACTGACAATCCCTCTCTAGAAATAACATGTCCTAAGAATGTCACTTGTTCCAACCAGAATTCACATTTATAAATTTCACATACCATTTATGATCTCGCAACAATTGCAAGGTAACTCGTAATGTGCTTCATGTTCTTCCACATTTTAGAGTAAATTATATGTCGTCAATAAACACAACTATAAACTGATCCAATATAATCTGAACACATCATTCATCAAATGCATAAATGCAGCAGGTGCATTGGTCAACCCAAATGGCATCACAACAAATTTGTAATGCCCATACCTACTTCGAAACGTTGTCTTGTGAATATCCTCTTCTTGAATTCTCAATTGATGATACCCGGATGTAAGATCAATCTTTGAAAAATACTAAGCTCCAGACAATTGATCAAATAGATCATCAATTCTAGGAAGCGGGTATTTATTCTTAATCGTTAACTGGTTCAATTGTCTATAATTTATGCATAACCGCATAGTCCCATCCTTCTTCTTAACAAATAGCACTGGAGGTCTAATGAATCATTTCTCTATCAATTCCATCAATTGCCTTTTTAATTCTTTCAACTCTTCCACTGACATTCTATAAGGTGTCCTCGAAACTGGTGTGGCTCCTAGAACCAATTCAATTGAAAGTTTACCTCTCTACTAGGTGGTAAACCAGGTAGTTCTTCTGGAAATACATCAAGAAATTCTTTTACCACGGGAATATCCTTGAATCATGTAGTGTTCTGATTTATTAGTGTCACAGAAGCCAAATACCCTTGACATCCATTTTGTACCAACTTACATGCTTTAATTGCCGAGATTATGGGTATTCTTCTTGTACGGGGTTTATTAAAAGTCATGGAGTAAATTTCTTCACCCATAAAAGTTACTTGTCTTAATTGGCAATCCAAATTTGCATGATGTTTAGATAGCCAATCTACCCCAAGGATTACATCATAATCCCACATCTCAAGGCATATCAAGTCCCCCAGAAAATTATGTTCTTTGACTAGAATTTGACTAGGAGGGTAATATTCCTTAAGTTTCTTACCCTCACCTAAAGGAGTAGCAACCTCCAACTGTGTAGGTAGTGGAATTGATTGCATTCCTAAAGATCTATCAAACTCACAGCTAATGAAAGAATGTGTAGCTCCTGAATCAAATAATACATATGTGGGTTTTGAGTTTACTAGTAGTGTACCTTCAATAAGTCCTCCCTCATGCGGAGATTCAGGTTCCACTTCCTGAATAGCTTGTAAACGTCCATGTTTGGCTCGGGGACTCTAGTTTGTTGGTGCGTTCTTGATCATAGGACAATCCGAAATCCGATGTTGATTGCTTCCACATCGGAGGCAAGCACCCAACCTACGCCAACAGTTCTCAGTCTTGTGTCCACTGAGGTGGTAATGCCGACACACATCCTTATTTCCGACTGGAGCTTTTCCTGCTTTCTTAGTGGTTTGCTAAACCTTAGGGGCATTCCCCGACTCAAACTTCCTTTTACGGTCAGAAGAACCTTCACCAGACCTACCTCTAATCTTCTCCACAGTATCATTGGCAGCTTCTAACGCCAATGCTCTTTTAACCATTTCAGAATATGTGGTAATCAAGTGAGGTGTTAACTGCGTAATGAAGTTTGGACGCAGACCATTCATGTATCTTTTCGCTTTCAACTTCTCTGTGGCTACTAGATGAGGAGCATACTTAGACAATCGGGCAAACTGTGCCTCATATTCTAACACCGACATTCTAAGTTGCTTTAAACTATCAAACTCGTTAGCTTTTCTCTCCTGAACTACCTCGAAGAAATACTGATCATTAAACAGTTCCACAAACTCCTCCCAACCAACCTGGTTTGGGTCCTCTATAGTAGACTCTACGGTTTCCCACCATGCTCGGGCATCACGATCCAATTGAAACGTTGCAAGGCGTATCATTTCCTCATCTGTACATTGGATCACCTTAAAAATTCTCTCAATACCCTTTAACCAGTTTTCATTTTCATCCAGATCCGTGCTACCTCAAAATCTTGGAGGATCTAGGGTTCGAAAATCCTTAAACAAATTTGTTCCATTGTGGCTGTTGTTCTTAGCCACAGTCCTCATTACCCGTGTCAGATCAAGTATCGAGCTTTCCATTTTCTTCCAATTTGCATCACTTCCTTCCATAATTAATTTGAGAAAATATCTGAGACATCCAACAATGCATACATTAATACCATAACCCAAACCATGCTCACATTCATCACATACAAATTCCCAGTTTCACATAACATATAACTTTTCATTAACTAACCAAAATATTACATTACACTAGCATTCTTGTTCTAGTAAGCGAGACATATTTACCATACATCCCTAATAAGCTGAAATAATTACAACACCATCAACATCCTCTAACCTCTCACTACACATATACATATGAGTTATATATATAACCACTATTTAACAAGAAGAGAGGTTACAAAAGTGAGTTCCTCATTCTCTAACAAACTTCAAAACTGAACAGCGGACTCCACAGACGACTGCTGATCTCCCCCAGGCCCATGGTACAGCTCCCTTGCTGCTTCAGAAAGCACTTCCCAATATCCTTCAACATGATGGAGCGACATGTCCTGCCCCAGCCTCAAACTGTCCAGATTGCTCATTATATGGGTCATGGTCTCCAAGGAGGCACGGGATTTCCTGCCAGAAATGCGCCCGCAGTCAAGTTCAACACTTCCTCCTTGATTTGCACTTGCGCTTCCCTTTGGGCCTGAGCATACAATTCCATATCTTGACAGAGCATTTCCATTGCTGCCACTAGTCGTTCCTGAGCATTCATGTCCATGCTGTAGCAAATAACAAGTTAAGTACCTACATATTTAAAAAATCACTATTATCTTTATAACTAATCCAAGTTTCTACCCAACTCACTGGTCATTCCCTAGGTTTGTTGAACCTAAGGCTCTGATATCAAATTATCTGTCACGTCCTAATTAAACATCCATTAATTGGAAATGACAGAAAATGGGTAAAAGAAATAGGACTTATGTTATTCATCTATTATTGTCATAGCAGAAGCTTAATTACATGACACTCCTCATTACTGTCTATAAAAGGAGTGTAAAACAGAAAACACTATACATTCTACCACTACGGTACTAATGGAAACATAGATATTGAACTCCAGAGAACTGGTTGTCCCGATTTGCACACTCCCCCCCCCCCCCCCCCTTTAAGCACTTCCCTCATCTTGATCACTTGAAATGGTAGAGTTTGATGAGCTAACTAGCCCAATAGGATTCAATTCTTCTAATCATAAAGGATTAAGATGTCCAAAAATCAGAATAAGAAACTTAACTGTTGACAGTACTGGATATCAAGGATGATTGGATAAGCATGTCAGCCAGATAATATATGTAATACAGAAGTACTGGATCACAAATACATGGTAACATTCGTGTTCTGATTCAAATACATATTCACACATGATAAGATAACATGATGACTAATCAAGCTAGTATTGATGCAATGCCAAGCATCCACAGATCCTTTATCGTTCCGTACGACCACTAAACGAATTTGGGTGCTCCTCCCGGGACTGGACTAGCCCCATTTGCACAGGCATATATCTCATTTGAGTCCAGGGACCCAATAATTGTCATCACAAGTCATTCATAAGCAAATGTAGTACACAAGTACTCAAAGCTCTCATATAACCAAAGTTTATAAGTTAAGGTCAATGAATACAGAAGGTTGTAAGCATTTAGGATTTAATTGAACTTGGGAGATTTCAAGGATAATCCAAAGTAGGATATGGAAAACAATTGGATGATCTCTCTTAGTGATATAGTGGTAGAAACCCAAGAGAATGAGGGAAGCAACTTGCTAGGCTAATAGCATGATGTATCAATAGGAGATTGAGCAAGGAAAGGTGCTGGAAAATAAGACAAGACAGAGTATGTCGACAGCCAAAAGGTGGCTGTTGACAGGTACAGGATTCCAGAACCACATTTCTGGAATCTAGACAGTCCCTGTCGACATGCCAGGGTTGGCTGTCGATAGGTCAAGTCCATCTGTCGATAGACAAGAGTTATCTGTCGACAACTACTGATTTTTATGAAGTTTTGGGTTCTGAGAGCTTGAGGCCTGTCGACAGATGACTTCCAACTGTCGACAACTGTAGGTCCATCTTGCAAAAGTGGATCTATACAACTATATAGACTCTTTTAAATGTTCCTATAAATTCAAGCATGGTTAACAACATTCGAAAGGACTTGTTTACAGTTCTAAACACTACTTACATAGAGGAAACAAGTAGAACAGGAAATACAAATTTTACACATGGTTGGCTAAGACTTAGGAAAGAAGGACTACTGAAAGTCCAATTCTTCAAAATATTTTCTTGCTTCCAATAAGAATATTTCCACAAATACACTTGCTAAAACATGATTATAAGAAATGGACACACCATTCGAAAGATGGTTTACAGAATCAAAAGCAATTGTGGACGTGATCAAGCACCTAAACACTAAACTCTTTGGCATACGTAGGAGATAAAAATGAGAAAAGAAGGAAAGAATCCTACTTGGAAAGGAATGAAGGTTCTTCTTCTTCTCAACGTAGAGGTCAATAGTAGTAGGAAGAAGAAACAAGAAGACTGCAAAGGTAGTAGCTTCGGCAGGTGCAGTTGGAGAAGTAACAATCAATAGAAAAAGAAGCAGCAGCAGCAACCATGGCAAGCAGCTGCAACAGCTCCAACAGCAACAGCAGCAGCAGAAGAGAAACAAGAGCAAGAGCAGGAGCAAGTGGTGGAAAGGTTCGTATGATGGGTGAAAGGAGAGTTTTTATAAGCTCTCACACTCCATGCATGTATGGCACGTAGGCCATACATGTGTTGAGGTAAAAAGCCTCCTTAACCACCCAAAGCCACATTTACCATGCAACCCCCAAGAGTTACACGTAGGGTAAAATGTGTAAGTCTTCTACCCCATGTGAAATGGGCTTATGTAGCCCCTAATACGTAAGCAGGAATTATTCCAGAAAAATGGTTACCATAATTGGTTGGGAATTCAGCTGGCCCATTTGTCTCTATGTTTGTGTGTCCAAATGGTTTCCATTCAAGTTGAAATTTCAACCATAAGCTAATGGAAATATTTTACAAATTACGATAATTTTAGTTTAATTTTTAGAATATATTTTTCACCCAGCAAAAATTACCCAAAAAATAGTTACGTCATCTTAATCTTGAAATCCGCACGTCAACAATTCCGAATATTTACATTTCTGATATCAGCACATTTTTCTGGAAATTATGGTATTCTCATATTTTATTTTCGTTACAGAATTCGGTGTCGCCCTGTCGATGCGCGCACCTCTGAGTACGACACTGGAATAACATTTATTATTACCAATTAATCCTAAATTAAAGTTAATTGCATCTCATGATAGTAGTTATATTTAACAATCAAATTATTCACATTTTTCTAATAAATAAGATTTTTGGGGCGTTACAGTACGCGTCTTCAACTGCCGTGGGACAGAAATTCCGAGAACAATGCGAGAAGTCCAGACCTATCCGATCCTGAGATGGCAAAAAAGACAATGCCCATCTAGCCTTCTTCAACTGATCAAGGGGAATCTGGCTTGGACAATTTCTGAACAAGAAAAGTAAAGGAGCTGAAGCATTGTCTAAATAAATATGTTGGCATAGCTCGGGTAGTAATAAATCTGCCCAGGCACTCAGATAGTGCGTCTCCAAAGATATACTGCGGTCCCGGGGTGAAAGGCTGGCGGTTAGATTTCCTAGTCCATGAAAAATATTAGCCAAAGCTACTGATGCAAGAGCTAGTTTCCATCCGTCGGCAAGGGAACAAGCGGGATAGATCACCTCAAATCGAATATACCCATCCTCTTTGTAGGTAACAACAAAATTGCTCAGCTAATAGACAAGATAAGCCGCAAGATATGTCTTTTCAGGTAACCCACATGGGTCCCAACCCTTATTATGGGGCACAGGCAGGTGACGAAAATTGTCCTCAGAATCCACAGACAGCTAATAGTAGTCACTCCAAGAGGTAGTGTCGCCAGCAAAACTATTCTGAAAGCAGAAAGGACCATTATAAAAGAATGATATACATGCATGCACACATCGGACTGACTTCTTTTTGAAGCCAATGGAGTTGCTTCTTTTCCTACCCGAGATAAGTCTCGCCAAACCTTAGTTAGGTATCTCAAACTGTAAGGGGTTTGGTAAGAACCAGAACCAGTAGAGCGATCTCGACGATGGTCGTCTAGACATGCCTCTTCATACATCCGCCCATAGATAGGGAGGCCAGATATTCTATGAAAAGCCCACAAATCAATAGACGTCTCACCTTCAGCCGTCACAAATGTGTTCAACCTCCGGTTGAACCTTTTAGCTAATGCCTCCAGAAGGCCAGTATGGTAAGGATAACTGTATAGAGCTGTAGTCACAGCATGGAGAATCCCCGCTTGATCCAGAAGATCACAGTAATGATGCAGAACTCCCATAAGCCATTATGTCACCCTGAGATGAAACCGATGTGAAGGCATCACTAACCATCCGTCATACCAACTCGGGGTGAAACCGCTCATGATTTGGCTCAAGAAACAGAACTGGGAGTAATCCTCGCTCACATACCGAGCATCCGAGGGTAACAAACTCAATCCAGTGAAAGAAAGCCCAAGCTTGTGCTGCCCTTGCACATCCCAAGAGACTGATGTCATCACCGATGTCTGAATGAGCGAATCAGTGATCGAACTAAAAAAGCCCACTTGACTGACATCTGAAAATTGAATGGAATCTGGATAGCCTGACGGAGAACTTGGGTAGGTAAATGCACAAGTCCCCAACATACTATCACATCCATCTAGAATTTCCCTCTTCAGTTGTACTCTCTTCGCGGCCAAGGCGCTAGCATTGGCGTCCACGTCGGCCAAATCGAACAGCTGAATGAACGGGAATAAGTGCTCGTCCAGAGGAAAGTCCTTGGGATAGTTGTTATCCCTGGTGAAATGGTACATGCCATCATGCTTGGAAATCAGCCTCGGATCTACTGTTCCATCCCCAGGTGCATAATCCTAGGGCTGTGCAAATATGGTCCAAACTGAAAAAACCGAACCGACCGGTTCGGTTCGGTTCGGTTTCATGGACCTCACGGTTCGGTTCGGTTTGAGGCTGAGAAACCAAAATGAACCGAATATCTATATATAATTATATAAATAATATATTTAAACAAAAAAGCACCAGTGGCGCAGTGGCAGAAGCGCTTTCCATGGCACCGTGGGCACGCTGGCGCGAGTTCGAAACTCGCAGGCGCCGCAAAAACCAACTTTTTACCTGTCTTTTTCCAAAAAAATGCCTATATTTCGCCCAGGAAACGCCAAGGAGCTGAATTCGGTTTGAACCGAACCGAACCGGTTTGGTTCGGTTCAATGGAGAGATTCGGTTCGGTTCGGTTTCTCCAAAAATTGGAGAAACCGAACCGTTGTACACCCCTACATAATCCTCCAAAGGGCCCTTGCCACAAATGGAAAAGTGTCGATCAACAGCAAACATATTCTCCTGAGTGGTAGTCCTAGGAGAAAGCTGAGGCATCTGAATATGAGCATGCCCAGGAAGCCTGGCCTGCTCACTGCCTTTACCAATTGCCTTCTGACCACGAGGCATTTCACGATCTGCATTGGAGAAAACAATAGAAAAGCCAAGAGCAGTCAAGAATCATGGTGCACAAAAGAAAGGAATGATACCGACAAAGAAATCATAGCATAAAAAGGAAAGCATGATTAAGAAAAAAAAAAGAATGATAAAATCCCCTAGAGAAAAGCCAAAGGAATGGCACATGTCGCTTGCCGTCATCCCTGACGAACAACCCATGGGGCCATTTGTTGAACTCGAAAATTTCATAATGAATTATACAATTCTGGAAATACTTGTTTGGATGTTTAGAACAAGTAGATGGGGAGAAAAAAAATATTTATTCAGACACCCGGATGAAAATACCTCCCCAAATCTCTTATTCTAAATTTTCAGGATGAATAAATAAAATGAAATACTTGTTCTGATTTTTTCAGAATAAATCAAAGAAAAAAGAAGGAAATATATATATTATATATATATATATATATATATTTCTGTGATGTCTTGGAAATCTAAAAACGGTCCCTCCAAGATAAATCGGAGCAGAAACCGACATATTCCCAGTGTTTTCAAATTAAAGGTCCCTCTGGGGGAGTATTTTTCTAACGCCCTGGAATAATCTGGTGGAAGTTGTCCCACGTGACGCACGATGTGAAGTGTGCAAAGGTCTGTTCAATACCCATGTCAATTGAAAGACGACACTGACATGATCCTCAGCATAAACAAACAAAGGCAAAATCTCATCTTGAAGCAAACCACGTGGCAGAAACAACGACCACTGGGTTAATTTATAGACAAAAAAGGGGGGGAACTGGGGTCAACACCCCATCGGTGGCCCAAACCGGTGGGAAGCCCCACCGGTGGGAAGCCCCACTGGTGGCCTCCCCATCTGTGGCTGCGCACTGGTGGTAAGGTGGGATAGACCGGTGGGGAACCCACCACTGGTGGTGTTCCCACCCGGTGGGAACCCCACTGGTGGGGTCCACCAGGGCCCATCGCCCACCCACTGGTGGGAGTTCCACCAGGTGGGAACCCCACTGGTGGTGTGCGCATCGGTGGAGCCCACCCTGGGCCACCGCGGCCTCCCCCATCGGTGGGACTTCCACCCGGTGGGGTCTTCTCCCTGTGGAATTCCTGTCCAACCCAAAAAAAAAAAACAGGGGGAAGAAGAAAAGACAAAAATTAAATGCTTACCTGGTGGAGTTGCTGCCCGGTAGGATGTCCACCCCCTGCTCAATCCCCTATAAAAGGAGATCAACTCTAAGGAAGAGAAGGAGAAGAGGAGGAACTGGAGACACCAACTCCAAGAGCTTTCAGAAATCACCCATGTCTGTTCCGTGTTGAAGTGTGGAAGGCTTGCTTGCTCTATTTAAGGCAAGGCCATATTAGTTATGTGATTTTTGTAAATCAATCCCTATGGGTTTAGAAAAGGGACTCAGTGGGCTATAATACTTTATGAAACCCATGTTTATGACAGAAGAATGAATGAAAAAATGTATCAAATCTTTGCACTTGGCATATGTTTGATCTGAAATGTCATTTTCTGTATGGCAAGACAAAAAAAATACAGAAAAACCTTGTCTTATGTTTTAGTCGTGTAAATGACCAAAACAACGAGATTATCTGGATTTAATACTTCCTAAATATAAATAGGTGTCAAGATCATTTCTGAAAATTCAGAATTGATGTCTCATGGGGCAGAATATAAGAAAGATTTATAAAGCAACCCCCATTCATCAAGAAGAATCACAAAATAACTCTCATTTTTCAAAGAAATGACAAATCAGTCCTCATTTATGGAGGGATCATGCAAATCAGTCCCCATTTTGAGAGATATTTTATAAATCAGTCCTCATTTGTGGAGGGAACATGTAAATCAGTCCCCATTTTGAGGGATATTTAAATCAGTCCTCATTTACGGAGGGAACATGTAAATCAGTCCCCATTTTGAGGGATATTTTATAAATCAGTCCTCATTTATGGAGGGAACATGTAAATCAGTCCTCATTTTGAGAGATATTTTATAAATCAGTTCTTATTTATGGTGGGAACATGTAAATCAGTCCCCATTTTGAGGGATATTTTATAAATGAGTCCTAATTTATGGAGGGAACATGCAAATCAGTCCCCATTTTAAGAGAAAATTTCATAAGTCAACCTCCAATCTGAGGAATATTTTGATGGACCGATCATAGTCTCATTTGAAAAAGCAAATAATGAGGCGATCGATCTTTCTGAACGGTGCCTATCCTTCAATAAATAAAAGGTCTAGATATGTATCAAAGGTGTTCGAGTTCTCCTCGATGTAAAAGCAACATCGATTTATCGACGGGGAGTGGTCTAGCGCACGAACTTTGAAATCACCTAAAGTTCGCATGTGGAAGATGATTACGAACCCTTAACTATATGTATAGGGGCCTCACGTCCATATTCTCCATGTGTTGACAGATACACATATAAATAAAAGAACGAAACTAATATCGAAGAAAAGAAACGATATTAGAGAAAATAAATGAATGAAAAGTTCTTTTCAAACAATGTCCAAGAGAAAAGCACAACTACCTGGGGCACACCTCGAGGGAGCAAAGCTCATACTAAACACGACTACAACTCAACTGCTAGTGGTACAAGTCTGCCACGACACTGCTGCAAGCCAAACACACAGCTAACACCTGAAAAGAACTGTAAGGGAGTGAGACTCAACAAGTCACAGGCTTAGCAGGGACCTCCTAAAAATAACAACTGGAAACTAAAGAGACCTCAACCACAAAGGGTCTCATTGTCAACACCGATAATCAAACCACAACATAATTACATTAAACATACTTAACTGCAATTAAATAGAACTCACCAGCTAACACAATCAACAAGAACTAAAGAACCAACATGAGTAGTATGGAAACACCAGTCCACCACGACAATAGAAACGCCTAGGCCACAAGCCTCACAGGAGAACTACAAACACAAGGGTAACAGGACTGCCAACAAGGAGCTAGTCCACTATACCCTAAAACAACAAACCCTCGGAAGACTACCCTCAAACGGGTCCAACACAACGAGTGGAAGGTCCTACAACATGACCTCCACGGAGCTCAGCTCCACCTCAACACCTGAAAAGGCTGGTATACGGTGTACCATGATAAACGGCTATCCGCAAAGGGTACAGGTACCTACCACCACGAGGTACCACCACAAAACCTCAACACAACTGTACCACTAACAAGGCACACCACAGCGAGTCAAACCACAATCGGTGATTCACCACTCACAAGCCAAAACCACTGGCAAAGCATGAGTCAGAAAGAACGATGCCACCACATGGGAATGGACTACTGTTCATGACACCAGTGTCCAACCCGAACAACACAGCACAAGAACTACCTCTCAGTCTCACAGTCACAGATGAAATGTCCAACTATCGCTCCACAACCACACAGTAAAACCAAAGAATAGTGGAGACCAACCAACACCACACCTACAGACCACACAGCTGCAGGCCCATGTCTGGCACCTTTAGAGGCTCCGGCCTGAGCTCTCTAAAGTGAGGCACTAAAGAACAGGACTAGCTGGGGCCCATTACGTGTACTGGTGTCCGTACCCCCAACCACGAGCACACTACAAGCGACCACACACCCACAAACATGAGTCGCTGCCCACTGTCATCTTTCCCTCAGCTGGACGTACAACTCAAACACATGAGTGAGCGTGTTCTAGAAGAGGACACAGACCTCTATGGTTTACACCATACTGGGACACGCTCCGAGCACAACATGCCTGGCTCATAATGAACTTGGGGTTCCCTACTAGAGAGGTATTTCGGAATAGGCACCGGACCACCAAACTCGGCAAGCACACAAACTACACCGATCATTTAACATAACCATAAAACTTATACTACGATACACATGCCATAATTATCTCATCACTGGTCACCATGTGACCTCCAAGCAACTATACACTATTAGACACACGAACCACATAACCACATAATAACCTTGCCTATCATTGGTCGTCTCATGACCTCTATGTGAATGTGATTTTTCAAACACTCCACAAAGAGTAATTAAAAAAAAGGAAATTTTTAAAGAAATAAGATAATGCATGATAGAAGAAGAAGAGGGAAAGCGTGCGTATGTGCACGAAGATGGAGTGTGATCGCCAGGTACACGAGAGTACCGAAGGAGTGAGAGAACGACGAGTTTACTTACCTTCACCCAAAGATTGTGAAAGATTGAATTGTCGTGAGTTGACTCCTACTCCTCCAACTGACCGACCGGCAGAGAAGACTTTAGCTCGATGGTTACCTTGCAAAAATGAAGAAATAAGCAAACAAATGAAGAAATGATTAGACTAAGTTGTGTAGTATGAAACTCAAAGAAATGTAAGAGAAATATATTTGCATGGGCTTGAACACACCTTGTGGAGGTGGTGTTAAACCCCTAGAGTGACTAGGTGTGGAAGAAGTGACGTGAGTGTATGAGTAATGTGTGAATGAATGAATGAACTAAAAGCAATGGAATAAAGCAAGAAAGGGAGGGGAAGAAGAATCGGCGAAGTGAGCTCGCTGTCGTGAACGGACAAAGTGGAAGAAGCTTCCCCCTCCTCGCTCCAATGGTCTTGCAAGAATGAAGACTCCAATGCTCCAAGAGATGAGGACTTGGAATGGCTTAAGGAAATGACTTTTCTCTTCAAAGCTCGGATTTTGACTCTTCAGTGTGGCAAGGCTTCGCCGTAGTGCTTAGGATTTGTTCAAAACAATGGCCTCGGGGGTCTGCTTATAGGGATAAATTTGGTAAATCGCGACGGACACAGTGGTCATCTATTAATGTGAATCGCAACCGACCAAAGCGTTGCCTTTAACAAGATCCACTAACTTCGATTAAGCCTTTCCAAACATCGATTATAGCAAGTTTTAGAATCGCGACGACATAAACTGACGAGTTTAAAACCCTTCCAATACTGATTGATTCTTTCCAAAATTAATAAATAAAAATGTTGAATCGCGACGACATAAGTGGTCGCGTATTTGAAAGAATCGATCTTCTGAAGGGTAGGGCTGTGCAAATTATGGTTCAAACCGAAAAATCGAACAGAACCGACCGGTTCGGTTCAGTTCGGTTCGGTTTGGAGGACCTCACTATTCAGTTCGGTTTCAGGTTGGGAAACTGAAATGAATCGAATATATATAATTAATTAATTAAATATTATTTTTAAACAAAAACCACCTGTAGCGCAGTGGTTCCACCGCTTCCGCGCCCTTTGGCGCGTGCGCCGCACCCTCCGCGCGCGTTGGCGCGAGTTCGACTCTCACCGGCGCCTTGCCAAATACCCAATTTTTGCCATTTTGCCTGTTTTTGTGAGCCCAGTGGCCAAATTGGACAAATTTCGGTTTGAACCGAACCGAACCGATTCGGTTAGGTTCGGTTCCCCGAAAGGGTTCAGTTCGGTTCGGTTTCCCCAAAATTGGGGAAACCGAACCGAACCGTTGTACACCCCTACTGAAGGGAATCGATCTTCATATGATGGAAGGTTAGAAACGCGATGGACTATGTGGACGCGATTCTAATTAGTAAGAAAATCTTTCCAAAAACAATTTTGGAATTTACCATAAATCGAAAATGGGAACTATTAAACGTGACGACTTGGATGGACGCGATTCAAAACATAGCTAGCGCTAGAAAAGGAAGTGTGATATGCGATGGTTTGGCCCGTCGTAGATCAAACTCCTGAAACGATCACTGTGTCTGTCACGAATCAGTTGTGCATAGAGGACCCTTTAAAGCCCTAGAAAAATTCCTAAAAATCTTAGAAAAATCTGAAAAAATGGGAAAATTACTCAAGAGGTTAATTGAAGGGAGCCACTTTGAGGCATTGCAGTATAACATGAAATGTACTTGATATATTGTCAAAATGGCATGTCTACACTCCACAACAATGCCCTTCTAAGCACCTCAACCTTAAACCACACATATAAACCACATAGCCTTTATAACACGCTTAACATGATTCACATCATTAACATAACTCACTAATTAATCACAAACCAATTCATTAGCCTAAACATACTTTACTGATATAGAGACAACTTAAACACCTTAACAACACCCTAGAAAACCAGGGCTAGGTCAACACCAGACCATCACAGCCCAATCATCACAAGCACACCTCGGAAGCCAAATCGCGACGGACACAGACATCGCCTTCAGAAATGCGACGACCCCAATTATCGTGATTCCAAGATGAACGCAACAAGGCTTAGTGCTGCGACATGATCGCAACGACCTGATACGTCGCCTTCAGGCCAAACGGTCAACTCCAATAGTCAAAGCGCTAATTGCGACGAGATGATACGTCGCGACAAAGACAACACCAATATGTACTTCAAATCGCGATGGACCATGCCGACGCGTTCAACAAGAATGTGACAGAACATGTGGTCGCGTACACACCAATCGGTCCAGCATCGATCAGAAGACATGAACGCGATGGACCATGTCGTCGCGTTCACAACAAAATGCGACGGTTCAGTCTGTCGCCTTCTCAGGCAGGCGGATGAACCCTTCTTCCTCTAGAAAATCATTCCACACACCATACAACTCACACATAAGCTCATAAACGAAATCTGGGCTATCACATGCTATCATATTATGTTTTTAAAGCTGTAAACAAATTAAATAACACAAAATAAAAGAGGAAGTCTCCCAACCAACTCGAAGAACCCGCGAAACGCGAAGAACACCTCACCGCCAGCACACCCACTCTCCGGACACCCTCCTCGCGTGGAAACTATGCCGCACGAACCACCAGGAAGTTGGAATCACCCAGGGGATGCCATTGCAGCCTCCCCCACCGTCGGACAGAGCTCCTCTACTCTGTCTGGCCAAAATAGAGCAATAAATGAATAGCCAAAATCGCGACGGAGGCATACGTCGCGTTTATAACACCTTAAACACGACAGACCAGAATGTCGCCACACGCTCCTAGCCACGGAAGGCGGTTCGGTAAATCGCGATGTAGGAACTCGTCGCATTCAAAACACGATGACACAGCCCATCACCTTCTTCACCAGAAAACCTGTGGGCTATATGGGCCCGGATTTCCAGCCCATGACACCCACACCACACACAGAAGCCACAACCAAGGCTCAATGACCCCACATTGGCTATGAGCACCACACCAAAACCACTAAACACGGATCCAAGACGACCGCGACGTTACAATTATAATCTTTTCTAATGTGTAATATCTTATTATTATTTTGATATTAAATTTTTGGGGTGTTATAATCCTCCTCCACTAAAAAGAGTTTGGTCCTCCAAACTCCATGACTGGTTTGGATGGATTACCAAGATTATCTTTTTAACCTTCTGAGTTTTAGTCTAGATTAGTCTTACCAACTCTGTCATGGTTATCAAATCATACGGTGTGTGCACCCACCATATCTCTTGTGGTCATGACATTGTTAGTTGATGGAGAATTAAGTATTAGTATTGTTCTCAAAATTCTAAGGATCCAGGTTGCGATCTTGGGTTCAATTGGATGCAACCTCCACTATGTTCTTTATTTTTTATTAATGATATGTGTTTATTAAATTCTTAATAATGACTTACTATTGTGATGGTCTCCCCTACTAAAGTTTAATCTAGAATTTCGAGATTTCCTTGATAATGATGATGAAGCATATTAAGAAAATGAGCAGGAGGAGATAATAACAAAGATAACTATTGGTATTATTTATATGATGGCACTATAATCTGATTTACAATGTAACATGGACTGACCAACCTTACTATAGATTGCTATACTATGACAACTAAACTAAAACATCCTGCAAGCTAATTTCTAATATCTACTCTTATTCTAATGACTTATACATATGAGGTACTTCCAATAACCTCAATCGATTCTCCTCATAGCTCAAGGTCTTCCTGCATCCTTGTTTTTATTATGTAGTGGTACTGGCCAACTGTGGGCATTTTGATATGTGATGCTTCTGAATTCCACATTTGAAACATGCTCTAGCCTTTCTCTAACACTCATCTATTCCACACCCATGTTTCTGACAATATGTGCAGACTTCTTTCTTCTTCTTGGATTCGTTTACACTTTGAGCATCTTCTATCTTTCCTTTGATATTCTGGGTTCTTTATCAGATGTTGAGTTATTTTGCTGAGTAGATTGGATCTTGGAACATTCTGAAATTCGATGATCTAAATTTTCGCACCTCAAACATGCTCCCTGCTTTCGCCAACAGCTTTCCTTAGTATGACTTGGTTTATGACAGCGCACATAGTCTTTCTTAAGTGGTGACTTAGTTTTCCCTGACTTATTGACCTGATTGATCTTCTTGGTTTCTTTCTTTCCTTTCACCATCTTATTGCCAATTATTCTCTTATGCTTGAGGTGAATGCTCCCTTTCTTACAACTATCTTAACGCTCACAGTCTTCTGGGGACTCAAACCTCAAACATCTCCATGTAGTTCCACTTTCTCTTGATTATTACCTGGGGTCACTTGCTTCCAAGGACTGAGCAAGGTTGTTTATTGCCGATTTAATCTCTTTTCAATGCATTTCTTCTCCCATCACGCTAGGCTGAGCAAATAAGTTTAAGTTTGATTAATTGATATACAGTCTAGAAGTTAGCTTTTCTAACTAATGCTATTGATATAATTGTTATCATGTGTATTTGACTATTTGATATATTGGTCTTTGTGATTAATTACGTTCTTTTTTCACCAAAATGAGAAATTGAATATGATTAAACTATCACTAACTATACTTGTCTAATTTATCCTCAGGCTTTCTACCCATTCTCACAGGTTACTACAGGATGTTGAAGATCAAATAACTCTCAAGTTATCAAATCCTCAAACTATGCTCTGATACCAACTCTGTCGCGTCCCGCCATTTAATATTTTGATAAATGTCAAACACAACCGAACAGGGAATCAAGAGTAAACTCAAAAATTTTCGAGCAGAAATTGCCCGGAGTCAAGACCTAAAATAAAAATAATTAACTGTCATTCTTCAAAACTAGAGTATTACATAATTCTCAAAATGTAAAAAAAAAAAGGGCAAACGTAGCAAATGTTGAACTCTTAGCATACAATTCTCGATGCCCCGTCTTCTAGAACTGCGGATTACCTAGAAAAAGGAGTAGGTATGAGCAGTCTTGCCCAGTAGGATTTATCCTCAACGACAAGGAAATAAATGCAGAAGTCAAGGAAAATTTCCTGCATATGAGGCTAACAAATAACAGTGTTCAAGAAAAGGGATAATAATGCTAATCAAGATGTATGAACATAGAGCCATGATTAAATAATAGTAACAAGAATAAATTGATATATCAATGAACTGAACCAGAATAACAAATATCAGGCATATAATGACATTTTGTCAATCATCAAATGTATAATAACTACCGAGCAATTTACTAGAATGTACTGGCTGTTCATGACAAAAGCAAGTCAAGTAGGAACAAGATTATGGAAACAATAACATATAATGGAATATCCACCAATCAAGCACATGGCAGTGTCTGATGCCAGAACACTAAAATAGTAGTCCTATATCATTCGGTATGGCCAATAAATGAATCTGGATGCTCCTCTTAGAGACTGGACCCACCCCTATTTTCACAGACATCTTAATTCAGGAGAGTCCGAAGACCCGAACAAGTAAGTAAACATTCATTATGATTATGTTTCCGAACAATTATGCAGCACTTCAGAGTTTCAAGGAATAAAGCTCATGTACAAGATGTATTATATGGATCACAACAGAGCTGGAAATGATTAGAGTTTCAAGTGGTAACAAAGTTATGCAAGATGAGAAGTTTCTGTTGGAAGTTGGTATTCAAATTGAAATATCAAAATTTCCAGTTGAAACCAGTGTATCCGGTAAAAAATTAGAATCTAAAACCAAAAGTACTCTAGATTGTTTAGATGTAATAGGGTTTTCTGATATTAAATTAAACATGGGATTGTGGTCGAGCTTGCTAGACTTAATTCAGGGTTACACTAGATACATATGGCTCGAAATAGTTAGAAGCTAAAACAATTGTAGTAACGGTGGTATTCAAGTATCAAGTTGGTATAGTAGTTTTGAATCCCAAAATAATAAAACATCCAACTCCATCTCAAGGTTTAGAATCTCATTGTCGAATCAAATCTGGGAATAGGTTTACCTGCTCAAGAGAACAACAAGTGTTGACATATGAACAATAGGCGTTGACATCTGAACAACAGATGCTAACACACGAACAACGAGTGTTCACATACGAACAACAGGTGCTGACATATGAACATCATATGTTGACATACGAACAACATGTGCTGACGCGTGAATGATAGGTGTTGACAAATGAACAATAAGTGTTGACATATGTATAATAGACATGTGAACTGATAAGATGCTTCTGGGTACTGGCTGACGGGAGTGAAGTACTTAGACCTACTTAACACATTAGGTTTTGTAATCTCTATCAAGAAATCAATAAACGAACACCTCATACAAATCTCAAAATAAAACACAATAATCTGAACATGAACCAGTCAAGTAGACACAGTTGATCTGAAAAAGGCATGTGTCGACGCACGGGGATGGTGTGTCGACCTGCTAGCGGTATGTGTCGACAGATTGGGTATGTCTGTCGATAGATTGGGTGTGCATGAAAATCGATTATCTGAAAAGATGAAATCGGTCAATCAGAAAGATGAGATCGATCAACCGAAAGAACCAAATCGGTCGACCGACCTAGCCAGTAGCTTGGTTCTGGATTTAAGGTGAAATCGATCGACCAAAATACAAGAATCGGCGTCCTATTTTTCTAGTAAGATCCATGTCTTTTAAGCGTGACAATCAGTCGACCGGAATCTAGAAATTGATCAACCGATTCCAGCAAAAATACCAGAATCATACGGTCGCAAATCGCACAGCCTAAACAGGCTTGGGAATAGAAATAAACACTCAGGAATTGTAGGTAGGGACCTATACTTCAACTACACATATTTTCCAAATTTAATAAAACTCGTTAAACCTCTCTTTCAAATTCTTTCCTCTTTTATTAGTCGAACTGGAGAGAGAATCGGTCGACCAAAATGTCAAAATTGCTCATCTGATTCCGGTAAAAACTATAATCATAAAAGCTCAAATCGCACAGTCCAAATATGATTGGGAATGGAAACAATCAGAAAAGATAAAGAGGAACCTACATTACAGTTGGGTGTGATCGTCGGGTGGAGATAGTCCCTACAAGCCTCCCATCTCTCTTATTTCTCTCTCTTTAATGCTCTACAACATCTTTATCTTCTTCTTTCTTTTCTTAAATAATTTCAACAATATTTTTTTCTTTCTTTTCTATGGTGGCGTGAAGTGGTGATAGTAGGAAAAGAAAAGAAAGATGGGAAGAAGTATGAAGAAGATAAATAAGAAGAAGTTGAAGAAGAATAAGTCGTAGTAAGTAGTGGAAGAGGGGGTAATGGTGCAGAAGTGTGAGAAGAAAAAGAAAACATATGAAGAAGAAGAAGAAACAGAAGACGAAGCAGCGGGAAGTTGAAGGAATGGAAGAGGATGGTGCTAGAAGGAGGATAAGAAGAAGTGGAAGAAACAAAAGGGGCATAAGGTGTTAAGAAGAAGAAGAAGTGGGAAAAGGGGGTATATATATAGGGTGGCCATGCTTTTGCATGGTTGCCACGAGATGATGAGGAAGAATGTTCATCATCCACCTATCACCTTCGTCGACCACAAATTTTTACTTGGATGCGAATTAGCCACCGCCTGCCCACATATGTAATTTCACTTACGTAAGCAACTTACGTAAATAAGTTAGATAATTTAAATTTAATTCATTTAGATTTTTTGGGCTACTAATTTTATACTTAAATGATATCCAATTGAGATGAAACTTCAAACATAAGTAATTAAGATGTGATAAAAATTATAACGATTTTAGTTTAATTTTTTGGAATAAATTTTCGTCCCGTGAAAATTACTTCAAAATCATTAAGTCGCTTAATCTTGATATCTGTGTATCAATAATTCATAATATTTATATTTTTATGATTAGTATTTTTTTTATAATTATGGTATTGTCAGATTTTACTTTCGTTACCGAATTCTGATGACGTCCTGTTGGAGTGCGCACATATAAAGATAGTACTGATATTACATTAATAATATGAAAATGTTCTAGATTTAAACATAATCATGTTTCTTGTAAATATTTATGTCTTTTATGAGGATTAGAATCTTTTCTAATGTGCATATCTTATTATTGTTTTGATATTAAAATTTTGAGGTGTTACAAGGCCGGTCCTCCTCTCAATAGAAAGAACATGGACTCACAACCCACAACTTTTAAAGAGGAGCTGCCAGCAAGTGTCTTCTTGTAAGACTGAATTGGCAACAGTAAAAGCTTAATCACCCACTATTTGATAAAGAGAAGGATAAGAAATTTGAAGCTAGTCCTCGATAGATGGTTGAGATGGTTCGGCGGTGAAGAATTGCATATTGCTTTTTGCCCTACGAAGCTCTCCTTCTATGATCGCACAAGAACTACTCTTTGAGAGACTTTGAATGAGGACTTTGAATGAAGGAGTGTTGACTCAATCCACTCTCTTTTTTCAAATGATGACTCACAAAATATGAATGCTCTTTCTTTCTTTTTTGCCGATCTTCTCTTGTAATTCCCATCTCGGTTATATATTTATATATGCTTGTAAAATTTGACCGTTGTAAGTGACTTGTTCCTTCTTCTGCTTCTTTTTTGGGTTTGCTTGCTCTCATGTGATTCCTCTTGACCATTTGAGATATGATACTATTGCCTTGGTTTTGGAAACATTTGATATCTTTTAACCATAAAATCCTAAACAAGTTTGACTGGTCTTTTCTGTTTTTTCTACAATATGTAGCCAACCAAAGTTGATCTTCTGACAACATTTTTTTTCCTATTGCAAGTTATTAACATAAAGATATTTGAACTATAAAGCATATATAAAAAGATCTTACTTTTCTGTAGTACTATAACCTAATGAAATAATTTTGTATGGCTACAATGAACATGATATCCTTGGCCATGCTTTGTTTCGAGACAATCATCTTTTCCGCTGTGCAAGATACATTGACTGTATAGTCAAGCAAATAGTAGTTTCAAAATATATCATGGAGTATATATCAGATCCTTTACAACTACAGTGTGTAAAAGAATGGTTTATACTTTTTATGTGTTACTTGCATATAGAGACATCTAAAGATTTTATGATCTTCTTCTTAGGAGTATGAGAGAGGATACTGTTGACCAGGTTGCAAGCCCAGAGAGGACGTGAATGGATTGCTAAAAATTTCTTTTATAAATATTCATGTTAAGAGAAATACTTTGACAGAAGACACTAAACTCAAATGTTAGAGTTAATAAGTAAAAAGACAATCACAAGAACAACATAAATTTATCCTAGTTCAGATCTCCTACCACAAGGAGTCCTACGTCCAGTCCCCAAGCAATGACTAGGGATTCCACTAACTAAGAGTACAGTCCTCCTCAAGGACACTTACACATCTAGCAGTAGTTGGCCTTCTCTTCACTACACGAAGAGGCAATACACCACCTGATACAATAGATCTTCCTTCTTACCAAAGGGAATCAAACACCCACTCCACAGTAGGTCCTCTCTTCACAGATGAAGAGGATCACTCAAGAAGAGTAAGGAGATGATGGCTCCTAGACCAAGCTTATAGCAAATGCTCGATCTGAGGTAGAATCTAAGAGACAAGGAAATTACACAGGATGAATGACTCTCAGATCTAAAACAAGCTCTCAAAACTAGAAGACAAGCATTGTGTAGAGAGCTAAGAGCAGGAGGCTATATGTAAATAAAGGATCGAGCTCTTCTTTCTTTTTGTTCCTTGATCGTTCAAAAAGATGATGTTCGTGGAGTCCACAGACTTCTATTTATCTTCTTTTTGAAGAAGTATCCGTTGAAGTATCTGTTGTCTCTCATGTTCAAGAACGTTAGTTGTGTCTAGTCCAACATAGGAATCAGGAAATCTGCAGTCATTAAATGCTGGGATAGACACATATAGAGAGAAAGATTATCTGGATATCCTCTTTGCTTCTGTCAACATGACAGGTCCAACGTTGTAACGTGTGTGACTACCGGGAACCTGCACACAATAAATGTTGGAGCATATACATTTTAAATGTGTCTAAACTGTCAGTCAACGTCACAGTCCATGCTTTAAGATAATATACCAAAGAGGAAATTTCGTTCTGTCATCCTTTAAAGTTCTACTTTATGTGACATAAATATGGTAACCTAAAAGAGATGTCGTGCAGAGATATTGTATTCAACAAAATAAATGTTTGAGTGCACAGGATACAACATAGTTCGCGGAAAAATTTGAAATGCACAGTGATTTTAAAATATGTTTGAATATCATGAAGGATTCAAGACTATCTAAAATGATTTTAATAAAGGTATCCATTAACTGTCTAAAACATTGTTA
Organism: Colocasia esculenta; assembly: GCA_014218235.1. Lineage (NCBI taxonomy): Eukaryota > Viridiplantae > Streptophyta > Magnoliopsida > Alismatales > Araceae > Colocasia > Colocasia esculenta. The sequence continues at coordinate 93,927,314 of CM024760.1, read as the reverse complement.
ATGGAAAGTCAATGTTTAGAGACAGTCTATGTAAACTGGAAGTCGATGTCCAACCACAACTGATGTTCAAGTGAAGTCATTGTGAGTGCAATCGTTGTTGGAATGGAATTGATGTTAATATGACATCGATGTTGAGATGTAACCATAATCTGTGTAGAAATGTATAATCAATGTTGAAATGAAGTCGATGTGAACATAATCCATGTATAAACATAATTGATGTTGAAGCATAATCGATGTTGGAGTGAAATCGATGTTCTAGGTGAAATCGTTGTTGAACTAAAATCGATGTTTGACTAAAGTCGATGTTCAAGTGAAATCAATGTTCTAAGTGAAATCATTGTTGAACTGAAATCGATGTTTGAATGAAATTGATGTTCTAAATAAAATCGTTGTCGAACCGAAATCGATGTTTGAATGAAGTTGATATTTAAGTGAAGTCGATGTTCTAGATGAAATCTATGTTGAACAAAATCGATGTTTAAGTGAAGTCAATGTTCTAAATGAAATCGATGTTGAACAGAAATCTATGTTTAAGTAAAGTCGATGTTCTAAATGAAATCGATGTTGAACCAAAATCGATGTTTAAGTAAAGTCGATGTTGAACCGAAATCGATGTTTAAATAAAGTCAATGTTCTAAATGAAATCGATGTTGAACCGAAATCCATGTTTTAATGACGTAGTTGTTGTTTAAGTAAAATCGATGTAGTAACAAAACAGTAATCGTTGTGAACTTTCAATAGTAGTCGATGTAGACTTAGGTAAATCATATGCAATTGACTTCAAATAAAAATGAGTGTAAGTAACTTACTAAATTTATTTTATTTGATACATGTTGATAAACTTCAGAAAATAGTGTTAGTCAATAATTTTCAGGGTTTTGTTAATAAACAAAAATATATATAATATATAAATATTTATATGGAGATGGACTGATCATCAGATGCTACAAATAATGCTTAAAAAATGTTTGAAATGGATACTCAGTTGATACATAAAAATAATTTTTAGTTACAATTGAGGTCCTTATGTATCAAGAAGACAAATGACTTAGATGTTTCTCCTAGAAGTTTGATCATGTGTTTCTTAGATAGAAGACTTGGTCATTTATAGAAGCATGCATTTCTACTTCGGCAAAACAACTGAAGTCAAGCTTTTGGTTCAAGAACACACAAAAGGATATAATTATTTTTCACAAACAGGTTCATAGATCAAATATGCACAAGGTAGGATTGATTTTCAATGAAAACAAATCGATCTTTAAGAAGACATAATTGATTTTTCATGATATTCAACATAGTATATAATAAAAAATCCATCGATTCTGGGAATCGATTTTGGCATTTCCGATAGAATGTATTCGGTCAAAAAACTTGTCGAAAATGGAGATGGATATTCTAATGAAAGAAATTTCATCGATATAGTTGAGAGTTTTTTAAATTTTAAATTTTCTACCTAAGTTTTTTGACAGATAATGGTCCGTCAATAATTTAATTACAATTTTCGATGGAATATGTTTTGTCAAAATCTTATCTGTTGGAAACTAATCCAATTTTAGATGAATATTCTAACAAAATATTTTCTGTCAAAAAATGGGTTATCTAGAACAAATTTATTAATAGATTATATCTATTGAAAAAATCTGTCCTGAGTCAACTTTCTCTCTCTAGATTTCTAGAGAGGGAATCTCTGCGATTTTCTCTTGGTCTTGGCAGCATCGCCGCCGGCCCTAGGGGCTTGGCCGGCCATGGCTGTCGCGGGGAGGCCCACGCCCACGGCTCTTGCTGGCAGCCTCTCCTTTGCTCGGGTGGTTGCAGCTTCTCTTGAGCTCCCTCCTGTTCCCACCAAGGTGCACGATCCAGCCTTCACCGACCAAGGAGAACCAGCGGTCTTCTTCACAAAGGATGAGATGGAGGCTTCTTTATTACCCTTCCAGTTTTCGGTGGTGGCTAAGACAGCATACGGGAGGCCTCCCATACCTGAGATCCGGTCTCATCTAGTCTCCAGATGTAGCCTTAAAGATTCTCTCCTCATCAGCGCGTTGGACAACTATCATCTTCTCCTCCAGTTTAAATGTCAGGATGACTATTTAAGAGTGCTTCTACGTGAATCTATCTACGTCCAAGGTAAGTTGTTCAGATTTTTAAATGGTCCCCGTTATTCAAACTTTCTGAGGAACCGTCGATTCTTCCTATCTGGGTTGAGTTCCCGGCTCTCCCAGTTAATCTCTATCAAAAAAACTTGTTATCTTTTATTGTGGCGAACGTTGGACCTGTTCTTCAATTTGCCCATGCAATAGAGTTATTACTCAACACCAAGGTGGCTAGGGTTTGCGTGGAAATCGACCTTCTTAAACCATGGACAGACAGAGTTTGGATGGGGATGGGAGATTTAGGTGGGTATTGGCAAGAAGTTTCATATCTTAACCTTCCGGAATACTGTTGTGCTTGTCGACGCCTTGGACATGCTATGGATCGCTGTCGTTCGGCTGTTGAAGGAGTGCATGTGCAAAAGTGGTCTTTTCCGACCAAAAAGGCTGTTGGGAGATCTAACGGAGTCTGGGTTCCTGTCTCCGAAGTTGTCGGATAGGGGGATGTGCAACCAACCGTTTTGATGTCTAATGTTGGTAATGCTACTGTGTCTGATGATGTTACTGGCGCTCAGGAAAGGGACGATGTAAATACTATGAACGATAATCTGATGGTTACTTTAGACGATCCTACTATTGTGCCGCACGGGAGTCTTCATGGCTCCGATCATGCCCTCCAGTGTGGTGATTTGTCTACCGGGGTCCCTCTGTCGGAAGTGAGATCAATAGTATTGCTTGTGGAAACTCGGGGTGCTCTTTCTTCTAAAAGGTGCGATACTAATGGAACTGAGGTTTTGCATGATGGTAGTACGTCTGTTGAACGTGTTGATGATGGTTGCGCTACGGATATTCTGCTTGGTGATCAAGGCACTACTTCCTTTATTCATAAAGAGATGAGTCTTCATATGCCATGCAGGGAAGGAACAAACCTGTTAAAGGACCGTGGTTCTGGGTCGAACACGGCTACTTTGGCTAACATGGATAATCACCTTATGCCTTTTAACTCTGCAGTCTTGGAGGATGTGACTAATGTTCGAAGGGATCGGGTTATTACTAGAGCTTGTGCTCGCTCGGAGGATAGGGGTAAGGACTTTTTGTTGCAATGAATTCTGCTATTTTCTGGAATATTTGGGGTATTGGAAATATGTCATCTTGCAGAAGCCTTAAGAAATTGGTGGCTCAGCTTCATCCTTCTCTTGTGGCTGTTATGGAGCCTAAGCAGTCTCTTGATAAAGCTTCTAGGCTTTCCACTCTCATGAAATTAGACAATTATGTTGGAAATATGGATCAGACTTCTAAGATTTGGGTTTTCTGGGAATCTTCTCTTCATTTTAATGTGGTGGATAAATCAGATCAGTACATCACCTTGGGTCTACTTTCTAATGCTGGTTATTCCTGTTATATTACTTGTATTTACGCTTCTTGTGATTGTACTAGGCATCGCAACCTTTTTGCTGATCTCCTTCATTTTGCTTCCTTGGTGGACGTTCCTTAGTTAATTGGTGGAGATTTCAACTGCATTGCAAATCCGTCTGAGAAAATGGGTGGTTCTTTTGGTAATAGCACTGGTATGATTGATTTTAATGCTTTCATTGCTGCTTCTGGGTTTTTTGATGTCGGGTTCTTGGGCTCTTCTTTCACCTGGAATAATAACAGAACTGGGAGTGCCAACATTCGTGCTCGTCTGGATCGTATTCTTATCAATGATAAGTGGCAGGATTCCTGGCCTAACCTCATTGTTACTCATCTTAGGAGAGGGCCTTCTGACCACTGTCCTCTATCTATTTCAAATGTTCCTGCTACTCGTGGGCCTAGTCGTTTTGTTTTCCAAAACATGTGGACAACTCATGATTCTTTTCTATTGACGGTTTTGGATGCTTGGAAAAAAGGTGACATAAATCATGTGAACCCTCTAATTCGCCTTCAAGTGAAGCTTAAGGAGGTGAAGAAATCTCTAAAGCGTTGGAATAAAGATGTATTTGGTAATGTGGTTCAAATGGTCACTTTGGCCATGGAAGAGGTGGACAGATCGCATCATGCTTTTGATCTTCTGCCGTCGGAAGGCAACAGGTCCGTCCTGTCTGCTGCTAATGCCAATCTGAACATTGCTTTGAACAGGGAAGAAATTTTTTGGAAACAAAAGTCTAAAGTGGATTGGCTGGTCAATGGAGACAGAAATACTTCTTTTTATCATGCAACCGTTAAATGCAATAGGAGGAAGGGGTTTATTCACAGGCTAAAAATTGGTGACAATGATCGGTGGTGTATGGATCAGGTAACTCTTAAAAATGAAGCAGTCAATTTTTTTCAGAACCTGCTTACCTCGGAGACTCATGTAGTTGAGGAGAATCTATTCAGCAATATTCCTTCTCTTATCACTAATGATCAGAATGATAGTCTTTGCATGGTTCCTACTGATGAGGAAGTCAAAAATATTGTTTTCTCCATGAATGGCTATAGTGCGCCTAGACCGGATGGTTTCTCTGGTTTGTTTTTCACTCATTGCTGGACAATTATTGGTTCTCATGTGATTGCCGATGTTCAGGGGTTTTTTGCTGGCTTCGGTCTTCCTAGAGGGTTATCTTCATCTCTCATTACTCTTATTCCGAAAGTGGTTGAGCCAAGAACTTTTAGTGACTTCAGACCTATTAGCCTTTGCAACTTTGTGTACAAAATTATATCTAGGGTGTTCTATGAGAGGTTAACTCCTATTCTGCCACATCTTATCTCAGATGAACAAAGCACTTTTTTTAAAGGTAGATTCATTCTCGATAATGTCTCTTTATCCAGGCACATCCTGCGTGACATTGATCGTAAAGTTAGAGGTCATAACATCATGTTCAAATTGGGTATGGCAAAAGCTTATGATCGCATGGGGTGGGATTTTATTTTGCAGGTTATGAAAAAGTTTAGTTTCTCTAACAGGTTCACCTCTTATATTGGTATGATGCTCTCAAATTGCTGGTCGTCCATAAATTTTAATGGATCTCTTGCTGGTTACTTCAAGTCTTCCCGAGGAATTCGGCAAGGTGACCCATTGGCCCCTGTTCTCTTTATCATTGCATCTGAAGTGCTTAGTAGAGGGTTGAGAAACCTATTCAACAATGGTCATATTAAGTATTATAGCGGCCCAAGAGGTTGTTTGCAGGTCTCGCATCTTCTGTATGCGGATGATACTCTGATCTTCATGAATGCGGGTATTAGGAATGTCAAAAATCTATTGCTTTTCCTTCAGGCGTATGAAAAAAGTTCTGGGCAACAAGTCAATGCAGGGAAGAGTTGTTTCCAAATTTCTGCTAAGGTGCCTAGCTTGTTGGTGTCCCAGATTTCTGCTCTCACTGGTTATAGACATCATCATGGCAGTATGAAATATCTGGTTATTCCTTTGAAAGCTAATAAGTTGAAAGTTCAAGATTATAAATTTTTGGTTGATAATGTTACTCGTAAACTTGCTGGTTGGAGAGCTAACTTTCTTTCTCAAGCAGGCCATGTTGTTCTTATTAGATCGGTTCTTTTGAGTCTCCCAGTTTATATGGCTAGCTCCATCTCTATTCCTAAATCGGTCTGCAATCAAATTAATCAGATCTGTGCTAACTTCTTCTGGCAAGGGGCGGACGGTATTCAGAGACGGCATTGGGTGGCTTGGAATCATCTGCAAAAACCTTATGTTGAGGGTGGTCTTAATTTCAGAAATCTGGACACTTTACAAGTTGCTATGGCTGCTAAACAAATTTGGAATATTATTCATGGTGACTCCCTTTAGTCCTTGTATGCTAAGCAGAGGTTTATAAAATAGTCCCATCTTCGGGATATTCATACTCCTTTCCCTCTTGGCGTGTCTAAGAAAATTTTCACTCAAGCTAGGGAGGTTGTACTGGCTAACTTCAGGTAGCTTGGAGGGGATGGTTCCACGGTGGACTTCTTCAGAGACAAATGGATTGGTGGGAATACTATTATGCAGGACATGAGAAACACGGTTAATAATGACCAGCAGTGGCCTAATATTTCAGTTAAGGACATGGCCATGGATGATAATCACAATGTTTGGACATGTATGGGTGTCACTTCGTACCATGTTCAGGCTCTCTTAACTGATCAGCCAGATAAGTTTATCTGGGAAGGGAATGCTATGGGCGACTTTACTGTTAAATCTGTCTATTCTATGGCCTCCATTCGGGGGTTTTAGCCGAGGATCCTGGACTAAATTATGGCACAATGCTATTCCCCCCCGTTCAGCCATGTTTGTGTGGAAGTTACTGCATAGGGCGGTTCAGGTGGATTCTAGAATTGTGGACTGTGGTATCCCTGTGGTCTCTAAATGTGTGTGCTGCAAGAGTCTTGAGCAAGAAACCTTGGACCACTTGTTTATTTCTAGTGAAATTGCTCAGGAGTTATGGAGATGGATGGCGCTCTTATTGCATAATAAAGTTAATTGGAGTGACCATGTTAAAACAAGATGCTGGAGTGTTCTCTCTAGTTATAATATGAACTCGGCTTATCATTTTGTTGGTTTGGTTACTTGTTTGCTCATGCTTTGGGAAATCTGGAAGTTTCGAAGCACTGCCAGAATGAAGGGTATTTTTCAGACAGTGGATTATGTCAAGCGGTCCATCTTGTTCAATGTTCACAACATCATGGGTACAATCAAGTTCACTCGCCCCATCTCTAGTAATCAGGCTGATATTCTTAATCTTTTTAATATCAAATTTTCGGTCACAACTAAAGCTCCATTTATGGTCAAGTGGATACCCCCAGTGGTAAACTTCTGCCTTAATGTTGGTGGGGCTTCCAAGGTAATCCGGGTATATGTGGTGGTGGTGGTTGCATTAGGGACACTCATGGCAATTTCATTTGTGGTTTTGCATTTTATTATGGCACTGGTACCAGTATTTTGGCTGAGACAAGAGCGATTCATGATGGTCTGCATTTGGCTATTGAACAGCATATTAATATTTTTTGCCTTTATTCCGATTCTGCGCTTCTTGTCAGAGCGATCAGATGTGGGCGCTATCCTCACTGGGCTGTCTTCCCTTGGTGGCGGGGAATTTGCAATATGATTCAGATCCTAAACCTGAAGATCCAGCATATTTACCGGGAGGGAAACCAGGTTGCTGATTCTCTGGCCAATTATGCTTGTTCTCAGGAGGCAAACACAGTATTCTCAGTTTTTAACTGTCTTCCAGCCAGGTCTAGGGGAGCGCTGATTGTTGATAAAGCTGGGCTTCCTAGTTTTCGGCACCCTTAGTTGGTTTTTCCTTATTTTATTTTCTCTGGGTGTAGTTTTCTCTAGTGCCTTGCTGGTGTGTTATTATTCATGGCGTCGGGTGTACCTCTTATTCCTTTTATTCTGAAAAAAAAAAATTCTTTGATGGATCGCCTAGTGGAGTGGGAACATTTCCTCCCTTTGAGAGGAGGTGCACTCTCCTAGCCGCTGACCCATATTGGAGGCGTTTATTTAAAAAAAAAAATCTGTCCCTATTTCCATTTTTTCTTATAATGTATCCCTCCCTCCACTTGATCAATTTTATCATTTTACTAGAAGGACAAAGCATAAGTTAACATAAGGGCATGTGATATGTTAGTAGGAGGACATGACCGCCTGATGGGTATGCTCACGCTAGTGCTGCAACTGGGTCGAGTTCAGAATCAGAAACACAGATTTCGATTCCAATTCTGATAACCGAAATATAGTTCTGATTTGATTCTAATAAAATCAGAATGGTTAATTTCGATTCCGTTCTGATTTCGATAATATTATCGGAACCGAAATTCTGATAATGTGTTTATCATAATTTTTTCTTTTGAGTTTATGGATAATTTATCAGAATAATTGATACTAATTTCGATTCCAATTATTTTTCAATTCCGATTCTAATAACTTATCAGAATATCTGATACCGATTCCGATAAACTATCGGTATCATTTTTCAATTCTAAAATTGATAATTTTTATCAAAATTAAGTCGAATATCAAAATATCTAATTCCGTTTGTAGCCCACGCTCACGCAAATAGGAGCCTCATTTTCCTAGGTAACGTGGGCCGGAAATGGATGATGATAGGTAAGTGGCCAAGTCTGCGCATTTCTGTGAATAATATTGCATCTGTTCGCCTATTGATGTTTGTGCCCCCTTCCGGTGGAAAAAAGAAATAAAAAAATTGGGGGGAGTAGTTTCTATTTCACACTAATTTTCCCTTTTTCTATACCAAATTATCCCTACTTTAACTATACATTTTCTGGGGATGTTTATTGCAAACACTTGCAAAAAGAAGATTGTAAGTTCTTCATCTAATATTATCCACAGTAAGGTTCTTGCTTTCCATTCTTTTCATCCTTTCTCACTTTCGAGTTGAAAATGTAATAAACAAAGAGGGAGGATTCCTTTTAGTACCTTCCTCAATAAGTCTTGTAATCTTTTCACATCGTCCTTTTCATTTCCATTTCGAGCGTGTATATATATACATCTGCTTGTGTTTTAAGTTTGTGATGGGTATGCTATGTTTGCCGAGACTTCGTTCTTCCCTGGACCATTTTTTTTTAGATCAAAGTATTCTTGCGGATTAAGGTTTGTGCGTGCTCATATCACAGTGGCACAGCCATATTATATCGTGTTAGGGACTCGGTCACGTAACGACACGATTGTATCATATCGTGTTAGAATTTGATGAATTTGTGACATAGTCAATTTGATTTGAACTGCTCTATTTTTTATGTATTATTTTTCATAATATGATTGTCCAACTTTGAACCGGAGCATAATCGAATAATCCGACACGGCAAATCTTGATCCGGACAAGAAAAGGTATCGAAAAAATTTGTGAAAAATCTGAATAAGACAAGAACATTTCAATTATACCCAAAAAAAAGAAGAACTATGCATAATTGTACTCTTGCAAATACCATAGCAATAGAAGTCATGTATGTTGTAGAATACACAGAGCAGCCCCACATTTGCATCCTCGCCGCGGGATTCTTCCTAAACCCGACCACTGCGTGGAGAAAAGGAGAGAGCCTGCCTGCGAGCAGCAGCAGCAGCAGCAGAAAAAGAAAGAGTGGGATCCTCCATTGAAACCTAAGAACCCAGAGCTTTGCTTAAAAGCCCATCTTCAGCTGGAAGGGAAGCGACTGGAGAGTGCGCGTGTGGCAAATTAGAGAGGGTTGGTTCTGCACAAAAGCTGAAGACAAGGGCGTAGGACTTTTCACGGGCTCCCCCCTCGGTGCGCGGCTTACGTTGTCCTGTCCTGCTGCTGCTGCTGTGCCACTCCCTGGTCCCTCCTCTCACCAGTCACTATCTGGGGAAAGGGGTGGGGAGGGGAGCCCCATTCCACCCAACCCATCCAAGCAGGGAGATGAACGCATATGGATCACAAGGAAGAAAATTAAAAAGTGGGGAGATTTAGATTAGATAAGATTCTCCCAATCAATCTGATGTCCTGCCTGTGTGGGGTATGAAAGATCCATCCATCACCATCTCCCCACGCCACTGGGGAACCTTCTCTTTCCACACCTTTTTACTTCCCCATGAACGTGGGGACCCCTGCCCTGTGGCTCTGTTTCCTCTGCCTGAACGGTAGCTTTTTGTGAGGAGGTGGGGCTGACTTAAACATCCCTGCTAACTTGCACTAACCTTTGCTGTTTACCATGCATTTTGTTTGAAATCCCAAACTAATTGCGTAGTTGGCCAGAAGGAAAGAAAAAATGCAAAAAACAAAGACTCCTTATTGTAAGGTCTGGGATGGAACACAGAACCAACATGGAATCCGAGCTCATAATACATGACCCTGATTGCCAAATGAATCTTTTTTCTTTCAAAAAACTTAAACTTCTGAGTTTGCCCTGTGTTTTTAACGGTAATTAGCGTAATAACATTGCTCGACATCGAGACTGAGGTTAATTATTATCCACCATCATCTATATTATACTAATAATTCTCAATTTTAGAAGTATATGCGGCAGCAGCACCAAAAATATCTTATTTTTCGCCTAAACTCCCTCCCTCACCTCCTTTCTTTATTACTACGTGACATCACATGAGATATTCTTTTCCCGCCTAAAGTTCGCCTCTCACCTTCACTCTTTTATTTCTATCTCTTTATGTCCGCTTTCATTTGAATTCCTTTGTGAAGTCTCATCGCCATCCAAATAGAACGCGGCGATGTTCTTGTTTCTATGGAAAATTGAACAAGCGGCGGCGAGAGACTAAAACAGAATGTAACGATTCTGTTTTCAACATGAGTTAATTGTGCATTTATGCTCCATCTCCAAAACTTATTTGAAACACCTACATCGCCACTACCCCTTCCTGATCACCGCAGGTTCTCTTTCTCTATCTGTAGCTTTTACTGTAACTTCATAGATAGTGATACCGGAGCCTTAATTAATATCTCCTCTTCCTCTCTTCTTCATTGTTTTCTTTTCTTCTTATCCTCCTCTTTCTTCTCTTCTCCTCTCTCTCTCTCTCTCTCTCCTCTCTCTCTCTCTCTTAGTTGTGCCTCTCAGGTAGAGAGAGTTGGGTGATGCAGAGTTCCTCCTGCCGTCAGAGTTACTGGCCAACGACTTCTCCCTGGACGGAGAGGCAGTAGCGACGAGGATGATGACTACATGGTCGGGGTCACCCCGCAGATGGCACATGCAGTACTTCCACCCTGTCGAGCAGGGAGAGCTCCAACAACCCATCCCTGGTTTTTTTCCCCACCGTCCACCCTGATGGAGCCCTACAAGGATGAAGCTTGGCCAGTAGCTACACCACCAGCCCTAACACAAGGGTGACAATTGCCACATTGTGGCGCTCACCTCCACCATGCTCGGCTCCCTTCGCGGGGGCTGTCAGCAGTGTAGTCGTGAAGCCGACGATGTAGACAAGCCGATGAAGATGACTTCCAATGACAGGAAGTCTACAGATTTTGCGGGCGCCCCCGACATCGATGGCTACTCGATAGAGGTGTTGAAGGCGAAGGCCTGGTCGGAGATTCCGGCTCCCACCAAGACGCCCTCCAACAAGCTCGATTGAGATCATCAACGCGCGGGGGTTGATGGAGAGCCTGGAGTACGCCAGCACTCTCTACCGTTCCCCCGCCACCATGACGCAGGGACCGGATTTGCTATCTGTACCATGACTGCGACCCAAGTGATCGTGCACCACGACCTCAAGCCCTGCAACATACTCCTGGACGTCTGATATGAAGGTGAGGGTGGCGGATTTCGGCGTCACCAAACGCATTCGGACCGGCAACAAGTCCATGTCTATCATCGATGGCTTCTGCGGCTACATTGCTCTCGGCCGTGAGTTAATTAAATGCCATCAATGCTGCCCACTAAGCAACACAGCCAAGCTAACAAAGTTGATTAGCTCTTCCTATGAGCTCACACTCTGTGTATGCATGTGGTTTCGTGATGTGTTGCAGAGTATACATACATTACTCGCTGCAGGTGGGTAAAGAAAAGCATCAATATATCTAACCGCTGCAATAGTAATTAGTTGAATTCCAATGTTTTTTAGAATTATTGTGTGTTTTATTTTATCTTATAACGCATCATGTTTGCATACATTATAAAGAATTAATTGATCTCTAATTACATGTATACATACATGCTGCAATATATCTTCTAAAAAGTAATTACAACTCTTATTATAGTGACATTTATGCATGTGCAGTAGTTCGTCTGCGACATAGTCGCCATTTGCACTGCGCCAGTGGCGGAGCTATGGGTGCAGTTGCTGGGCAGCGGCGAGAGGACGTCCGATGATCACCCTCCCCTCTTCAACCCTACATCTTAATAAGCAATGCTCCCTAAAATCATTTCCTTTCTGTTAAGAATTATAATTAATAACATGAACGTTAATAATAGAACTCTATGCCACACACCTGGATCCTTAACTTCAATATTAATAGAATATGTCAACTAAACACCAAATATTCCTCTCAATTCCAATCCTGCAGCACATACATTTCAAGAAAAGATGATAGAATATAGACTGTGGAAAATATCTGATCATATATACAATGAAAAGAACATTTTGTGGGAGCAGATGGGAACGGTGATGGCAGTCGCGGTGGCCTCGAGCAGCATCTGGAACGAGCAAGGGTGGGGGGATGCAGATGTGAGCTGGCTCTAAGGGGGGTGGGGGAGCAGCAAAACACGGTTGGCGTGGGAGAGGCCAGCACGGTCGTGAGGAGGCTGGGCCACAGGTGGTTGTGGGGCATGGAGTGCGAGCAGAGAATGCAAGGGGGGGGGGGGCTTCGGCGGAGGGCTCCGCATCACTTTCCTTGGTCTTCTCTGGGCCGTCGATACTCGCCAACCACAACAACGTCAATTCCAACTCGCAATGCAGCGACTACTGCTCCTCCGCATAGACCACTGCACCCGTCGGAGCCTAACCACATCAGGTGCTGTCGTTCAGCATCTTCACTTTCCGAAAAGCCCACTTCATCTCAGAGTTCTGACAAGTGTACTCGCGGCTGTCCAACGACCTGGAGTCACAACTCGCCGGCACTTCGGGAAGTCCTACTTCAACGCCCTCAACGACTGTGAGTAAATCTCTAGGGCCTACTTCGAGACGTCAACGGAGGGATCATCGTTGGGGAGCACGAGACAGGACAAGGCAACGAAGTGGCCACTAGAGAGCTCCTTCTCCACACCTTCCCATTGCTGCCTTGCCTATTGAAGGACTACAAGGCTCTCTCTCTCTCTCTCTCTCTCTCTCTCTCTCTCTCTCTCTCTCTCTCTCTATCTCCATCTGTGAAGGTCCTCGCCGTTCAGGCCCGTTAACCCAATAATGTGCCCGACATGACTCCGCCTCCCGCGATCAGGCCGTAGCCTCACAAGGGATATCATTACACACATGTCCATGAAAATATAAAGAAACACATTGAACACATATAAGATACCATCTCTCACATATATTCACATAAATGTACATATTCAGTTCCATACATAAGTCTTTAAACAAGTACAACAACCCGGGACAAACCCCCAAGGCTCCACAAGTAAAAACATTACTCTGCTGGTGGTGAAGGCCTGACTCTACTACGGTGCGGTCCCGAATTAGAAGAGGGATGGGAATCCTCCTACTCTCCTTCACCTGGAAGAAGAAGAGGTGAGCCTCACAAGTCACTAGCTCAGTAGAGCAACTCTCCCAAAGCCAATAAACATAAAGAACAACATATATGATACATAAAGTTGTAAAGCATTTAAACATATAACCACACATATGCAAGATGCTACAGTTGTAAGTAAGTAAACGGCAAACCACAAACACGTGTACAATCTATAGAAGGGTCCGCCGTACACGAGTCACGAAAATTAGTTCGCGACACCAGCCACAGACTCGGACAAACAATACAAGTATACCTCTCAGTCTCGCAGCCACGGACGAAAGGTCTAGCTGCCGCTCCACCTCAACAAGACAAGAACTGTGGAAACAACTGACACCACACCTGCAGACTATACAGCTGCAGGCCCAAGCCTGACACCTTTAGGGACTCCGGCCGAGAACCCAAAAGTGAGGCACTGGAAAGAGGACTAACTGGGGACCAGTATGTCTACTGATGTCCGTCCCCCAACTAAGTGCGTGCTACAAATGGCTGCACACCCACAAACACAAGTTGTTGTCCCCTGTCATCTTTCCCTCAGCCGGACGTACAACTCAAACACAGGAGTGAGAGTGTCCAGGAAGACAACACAAACCTTGACGGTACTCCCGTACCGGGACAAACCCTAAGCACCCGATGCTAGGGTAACCGACTGGAGAGGCAACTACGAAAGGCGTGACACCCAACTTATGCACACAATTCCACGTAAAACACCTCATTATCGATTACAATATGAGTCAACACAACCCATACAGACCCTACATTGCCTTGGTAGCACAACCCAAGCAATGTGGGACACAAACTAGGCAAACTAGCCACAGAACACCAGAGCTCGGGTGGCCTCATGTTAAAACGCGTCCACTACAGATGCCGCCATTCAAATCCAAACCGCGTCGGACATACAGGACGCTACCTAAAACTGAATCGCGTCGGCCATGGCCGACGCGTCCGCTGCATCAGACGCCCTTTAGACAACATAAGCACAACCTATATTCTCATTCTGGAAAACACATCACAGGGCCATACATGGATACTAAGCAAAGGATAACAGTTCAAGGAAGATCCTAGACATGTTGTCTAACATGCTTAACCATTCTCCCCATCATGCATAAGCCATTTCCCACATTTAAAGCATAATTCCCTAAACACACAGCTCATGCACAGAAGAAACAGGGTAGAAGTCCCCTACCCACGAAGAAGACCCAATTCCAACGCCACCAGAGGATTCCTCGCGCTCCGAAGCTCGTCCTCGCGCCGGAATTACGCCGGTCAGACTCCAAATCACCCAAAATCGCCTGGATCTTCCTTCAGAACCGCAAGAGCATCTTCCCCAGCTGAACAGTGCGAATGCACTGTTCGGCCAAGGCCAAGAGCCCAAAACACACAGGGTCTAAATCGCGCCGGGTCTTCCCGCCGCATTTATAAGCGCGTCCGACCTTGGCGACGCCTTTAAACCCCAACGTCCCTGCATGAGCCACGCGGTGTGCATGCAGCGACGCCCACATAAAAGCGGTGGAAAAACGCGTCAGGACAGATAGACGCGACCCTATTCAAGTTGCGTTGGCTAAGGTGGACGCGTTCACCAAAGAGAATCGCGTCATCTGAATACGATGCGTTCTCAGTGAACCCGCCAGAGGCTAGTTTGGGCTGGGATTCCCAAACCTCCAGCCTCCCACCTGTTGCCAAAGACATGTATAAACACAATTAGACCCACTTGATCTACCAATGGGTCGTACATTGGCCCCCAAACCCGATAAACCTCGATCCGAATGTACCAGTTATTACACCATCTCTCTCTTCCTGCACCTTCTCTCCCTATGCACCTCCTCGCCCCTCTGCAAGCTGCCACCGCCCAGCCCAACCCCCTCCTCGCAAAGGACATCTTCGACTTTGAAGCCTCCCTCGACCCCGCTGACTTCTTCCCCTCCTCCCTACCCTCAAGTGCGTCCTTCTCCTTCAGCTCACCTGCACCCGTCGCTTCTCCCTCGTTGACTCTGTCCTCCACAGCATCTCTTCTCCAGGCCTCTTCGCCTCTCTCAACTAGGTCTATGCTGACGCCGGCATCCCCAAGCATGTTGTCACTCCTTTCGCTACATGTTAAGGCACACGGTGTCACGTCCCGACATTTAATATATCTATAAATGCCGAAACGTGAACGAATAAGAAATCAAGAGTAAATTTTGAACTAATTGAGTAGAAAATTGATCGGAGCTTCACTAAATAAAAATAATTAACTATCATTCTACAGGTATTTCATGATTCTCAATTTACAACTCAAAGATAGACGCCGCAAAGCTTGATCTCTCAGCACACAAATCCCGATGTCCCGCCTTCTAGAACTGTAGATTACTTGAGAAAAAGTAGATATGAGCACTCTTGTCCAGTAGGATTTATCCTCCAAAATCAAGGAATATAAAGGTTTACATGAATCAAGGACAATTGGGGTACATGAAGGTAATAAGGACTGAGTACAAGTAATGGAAAAATGATACAAATTAGATCATAGATGAACTGAACCATGATTATCAAACAATAACAAGCAGGAAGTAATATGCCAATGAGCTGACATAAGGAGTCCATCAATGAAATATCAAAGCACGAGTGCATATATAATCAATAATTTAGAAAGAAATAAAGAAAGTGTATGTGTAGAGATGCCATATCCACTCCTTCAAGCAAGCAATAAACAAATATGTTTCAACATAATTCATGGAAATGTCGACCAATCTAGCTTGTAGTGGTGTCATGCCAACACCCTAGAGATCCATACCACTCTGCGCAGATAAACGTATTCGGGTGCTCCTCCCGGGACTGGATCTGCCCCATTTGCACTGGCATTAAATCAAGAGAGATTCTGAAGACCCAAAAGTTCATCATCCCATTTCCAATTCTGATATACATACATGGTACTTGGGTACTCATCAAGAGTACAACAATATCAAAGGAAGCATGGTTCTAGGAGTTAATGCTCAAAGATATCCAGAAGGTACAAGAATCAAAATAGTTTAGGATGTCCAAGAATAATCTAAGGATGGATGTAGATGGTGATTAAATGATTCATCTCAGTGGTATAATAGTTTAGAATTCAAGAAAATGAGAAAGTCAACTTGTTTGGACAATACAAGAGTGTGTCAACTTTGATTGGGGAAAAGTGGTTCTATTTGTCAACATAAACTGGTGGTTTCACCGGAACCTGGATTCTACAAGGTTTATTTGAATTATGAGACTTTTAGGTAGACCAATTTGTGAGAGATTAGAAAGACACTATTTTGATAGAATCGCCAAAATCACATTTTTCTTCTTCGATGGGAGAGTTGACTTTTTATTGGTAAGAGATATAATTTTTCTGATATTTTTATTGGATTCAAATGGGGGGTACTTTCTTATTTACATGTAATATCTTAAGTAAATGAATTTCATTTACTTAAATGATATGGAATGTAAATAAGGTATGAGTTTCAGTTTTACAGGGTTCTTGCTGGCATCTCTGACTGGAAAAGGAATGGTTCAGGTTAACATCACATACTGGTGTATGTCGACAGCCATAAGGTGGCTGTCGACAGCTACTGGTCATCCAGAACCAGTTTATGGAATCAGAACACTGTCTGTCGATAGGTCAAAGATGGCTGTCGACAGATGAGGGCCATCTATCAACAGATGAAGACTGTCTGTCAACAGCTACTGGTGTTTTTGCATTTCTGGATTCTAGAAGCATGATACTTGTCGACAGATGAGTTCTAACTGTCGACAGACGCAGGTTAAACTTCCAGAAATAGTTTTACAACTTCTCAGAAGACTCTTCTAAGTGTTCCTATGATTCCAAACATATTAACAACATCTATAGGGTCTTATTTACATTTCTAAACATCACTTACATGAAGAAAAGAAGTATAGAACAATAGGAGTACAAACTTTGCACATAAATGGCATGAAACTGGGAACTTGTAGGAGAAAGACTCTATAGAAACATATCTACTCCTTCATGCAAATATTTCTCAAGACTGAAACAAAGTTCATATTAAGTACAAAATCTACATCTTAAAACATGAGTAACAACTAGAGTACGAACATCGTGGAAAGAAAAACTCTACTGAACCTCATGACAACGAGAGATCAAAGTGTCTGGAAGCTTGAACTCCAAGATCCTAAAAGAAGGAGAAGCAAGAGAAGAAGACAAGAGGAAAGAATCCTACCTGACTGGGGAAAAGATGAAGGCCTACACTTCTCCTCAACGAAGGAGCCCATAGTGGCAAGGACAGGGAAACTTGTAGAGGCAGCCACAACGGCTGTAGAAGAAGCAGCAGTAGGCAAAGTAGCAGCTACAACTCCTCAGAGTAGTGGTAGCAACAACAACTTCAACAGTACCAGGAGTAGGAAATAGGACTTGTGAGAGCAATGGCTACAACAAGTGCAAAGGATGAAGTAGCAGTGGCAGCTTCAGTTGGAGCAGCTCAACTCCTACCGGAACACAGCAACAACAGCTATGACCCAACAGGAGCAACAGGAGCAGGAAAGAAGCAGGAGCAAGAAGTGGAAAACCCACACGATGGGTGAAGGGAAGGCTTATATAACCTCCCAACTTTCATGCATGTATGGCACGTAGGCCATACATGTGGAGCCGTAAGACTCCCCTTAACCATAGATAGACACGTTTACCATGCATGGTTTTCCCAACTTACACATATGGTAAAACGTGTAAGCATCTTAACCTAGGTAAAAAAAGCCTTACGTAGCCAAAGCTACGTAAGCAATTTATTTAGATAAATCGTTGACGTAAATAGCAAATAATTCAAGTGGACTAATCATCCCTACATTTTTATACCCAAATGATGTCTATTCAAGTTGAAATTTCAACCATAGGCTAATAAAAAAGTTTTACAAATTATGGTGATTTTAGTTTAATTTTTAGAATTTATTTTTCACCCAACAAAAATTACCCGAAAAATAGTTACGTCGGCTTAATCTCGCAATCCGCACGTCAACAATTCTGGATATTTACATTTTTGATATCAACATATTTTTTTGAAAATTATGGTGTTCTCGAATTTTATTTTCGTTACAGAATTCCGGTGTCGTCCTGTCGGAACGCGCATATCTGAGTAAGACACTGGAATAACATTTACTAGTACAAATTATTTCTAAATTAAAGTTAATTGCCTCTCATGAAAGTAGTTATGTTTAACAATTAAGATATTTACATTTTTCTAATAAATAAAATTTTCGAGACGTTACACCCGGACTGGCGCTACATGCTGAGGAAGAAGAAGACCTCTGTTCCCCCTCTCCCCACACACACGCCCATGCACACACAAAATCGCACCTACTATAGCGCTACAGTAAGTTATTGTAGTGCTACAGTGACTCACTGTTCATTCAAATTGTATCTTTTTTTCTTTCTTAGTTTGATTTTTTTTAAAAAAAATCAGATTGGGTAATGTTAGTTGTTTTGATTTATAGTTTTTTTTAAATATAAAAAAATAACTTAAAAAATTGTAATGATTATAAATAGTAGTTACTGTAGCGCTACAATACTCTTCTTAGTTTTAACTTTTTATAAAATATAACATTGTGTAATGTTAGTTCTTTTCATTTATAAAATTTTAAAATAAAAAAATAACATAATTTTACTTTATTTTAAAAATTATTTTATATTCATATATATCTGACTGTGTTTTTGCATATTCCAAAATTTTAAAAAGTTTAATACATTAAAGTGTGTTTTTTGAAAACAATTTCAAACTCATACATTAAATTGTATTTTCATATGTTCTTCAACTTAAGATACATAAGATTTTATGTTCCTTTTTTTGTTATATATATTTTTAATTTTAATACTCTTCTATTATTATCAATAACAAACGAGTTAAAATTAAATATATAATTTTGAAATTTATTTTAACTAAATACATGTTTGAAAAAAAATTGTACATCACACGGGTAGCCAATTAGTGGTCTACTAAAGTCCACTAATAAACTTCGCCCCCGCATAATAATGCGGAGAGAAGGGTCACAAGTGTCGGCGCTGCTCCATGTTTCTCTCTGTTTATTGAGAAAAAATTCCGTAAATACTATCCCCCTCAATTATAATATAAAAGCTCAATATATATATATATATATATAAAGTGAATAATATCCATCCATACAGATCAATGCATATAGAAAAAATATTTATTACTCACCTAGGCGGGCCATCTAATGCTCCTCTTAAACACAAATTACATCTAGAGTGAACATCGAACAGACGAGTAACAAATCCTGCTATGTGCGTACGTGTGGGGACAGCTTGCCCTTTCCCCGGCGGCAGTGCAACAGCAGGTGTACACGACGTGCAGTTGGCCAATGTTGACCCGGCAACGCAGCCACCACCCCGCTGTGCCTGACGTCGATGCTTAACAAGATTAATGTGGGGTTGTTTGAGCATATATAATGATGCCAAATATTAGTACATACTCCCAAGTCCGGTCCTGATCTCTTTGGCAAGGATAGGGGTTTTTATTAAAATAATCATATTTTATTATTTAATTATTTAAATAATCACATTAAAAAATAATTCCCAAAATAGTCACCAAGTTGCCACGTTGGAAACTTGGTGACCGGAGACCGGTTGTCAATGTGAAGTCGGCATTCAAAATACCGACTCCAAAGTCGGCATTGACAATACCGACTTTGAAGTCGGTATTGCAAATGCCGACTCTAAAGTCGACATTGCAAATGCCGACTTTGGAGTCGGCATTCTCAATGCCGACTCCACTGTGTTTAAAAAATAAAACACCCTACGTCATATCTTGATTAAAAAGAACTGTAAAAAATAAAAAAATCACCCTACCCTACGTAATACCCATTATGTTTACAATTTTCTATCTTTATTTCAGATTTTTTAAAAATACAAAAGAATGGAGCGCTACAGTAAGTACTGTAGTGCTACAGTTAGTAACAGTAAATTTAATCTTTTTACATTTTTCTGTGTTTGTTTAAATTTTTTTTTAAAATCTGATTAGATATTATTACATTTTTTATTTTATAGTTTTTTTTAATATAAAAAATAACATAAATATGTAAATTTATAACAGTTACTGTAGCAGCTACAGTAATCCTACGAAATTACTGTAGCGTTACTCATTTTTGTTTTCGGAATATAACAGTAATTTAATAGCTGCTACAGTAACTCATTTTTTTAATGTGATTATTTAAATACTTAAATAATAATATATAATTATTTTAATAAAAAAACCAAAAAATAAAAAAATCACCCTACGTAATACCCTACCCTACGTAATACCCATTCTGATTACAATTTTCTATCTTTGTTTCAGATTTTTTAAAAATACAAAAAAATGGAGCGCCACAGTAGTACTGTAGTACTACAGTAAATTTAATCTTTTTACATTTTTCTGTGTTTGTTTAAATTTTTTTAAAAAAATCTGATTAGATAATATTATATGTTTTATTTTATAATTTTTTAATATAAAAAAATAACATAAAATATGTAAATTTATAACAGTTACTGTAGCAGCTACTAAATTACTGTTATATTCCGAAAACAAAAATGAGTAACGCTACAGTAATTTTGTAGGATTACTGTAGCTGCTACAGTAACTGTTATAAATTTACATATTTTATGTTATTTTTTATATTAAAAAACTATAAAATAAAAAATGTAATAATATCTAATCATATTTTTAAAAAAAATTTAAACAAACACAGAAAAATGTAAAAAGATTAAATTTACTGTTACTAACCGTAGCACTACAGTACTTACTGTAGCGCTCCATTCTTTTGTATTTTTAAAAAATCTGAAATAAAGATAGAAAATTGTAAACATAATGGGTATTACGTAGGGTAGGGTGATTTTTTTATTTTTTACAGTTCTTTTTAATCAAGGTATGACGTAGGGTTTTTATTTTTTAAACACAGTGGAGTCGGCATTGAGAATGCCGACTCCAAAGTCGGCATTTGCAATGTCGACTCTAGAGTCGGCATTCGCAATACCGACTTCAAAGTCGGTATTGTCAATGCCGACTTTGGAGTCGGTATTTTGAATGCCGACTTCACATTGACAACCGGTCTCCGGTCACCAAATTGCCAACATGGCAACTTGGTGACTATTTTGGGAATTATTTTTTTAATGTGATTATTTAAATAATTAAATAATAAAATATGATTATTTTAATAAAAAAACCGCAAGGATATGTCAAGCCACGTGACACGATATCTGGGAGTTGATTTAATTAAAGATAAAACAAAATTTACATAGATTAGAGTACGTATCATCAACTCAAGTCAGACGATTCTAAAACCTTTTTTTTTTTAAAAAAAAAAACTTGGATATGAACTTTTATTATAATCTTAAGGAAATATTAGAAGAACTTATAATACATGTTTACTCGTGTAGACCAGAGTAATTATCTTAGCTGACTTGTCAATAGGCGATTTTAACTTGTCATGGAAAACAAGAGGCCTTTTAGACTTTAAACTTTCTCAGGACTACTTCATTTGATAACCATTAAATGAAGATATTCCACAACAATTATCAGACTTGTCAATGAAACCTAGATATATAGTTCTATTTAACTCTCTGCCTGATGAATTGATAGGTTTAATATTCTTCTAAACATAAAACTTGATGGTAAAAAATAAGTTATCCTCAAATAACTCAATCATAGATATATAACAAGTCCTGTTGCACTTGCGAGATTGTGTCCATCTCAAATATCAAATATATAGTGGGAGGAGAGATCTCACAACATTTATTATACTATAAAATCCACCCCTTTTTATGTTCCTGTTAAGTACAACAAATTTTATTTACCATAGATAATCTATCAACTTATAAGTATTCTACGGAAGTTCATCATATCCTTCTTCCCCTCGACTGATTCAAAAGGGACCACGAGTTGATATTATTTAACCCACTTCTGTGTTAACTCTTTTTTAGAGTTAAGCCCCCCCATTAAATAAGATGTTAGCAGTCTGACATCAGCTCTAAAACAAGTGATGTTATTTTAAGGTAGGAATTCTGCTCCTGCTGCAAAAGCAGGAATGTCCCTTTTTTCCTCCCCCAACGAGACGCCGTCGTCTACTACAGAACAGAAAGCCTTGTCGACGGATACGATCACCGAAAGGTGACTCGATTCCCCGGGCTCCTACCGTACCCGTCGGACGGTGGGGGGGGGGGGTGTCATATTCTTTCAAATCCACATCAAATCGCCACGCGGAGCGAGGTGAGCATTCTCCGACCCGAGGATGACGGTAACCTCCTCTGTTAGCTAAATGCTCACGCACGACTCCGCTCTCCATTCACGAGTATTGTCTTTTGCGGCCTGTGGGTCCCACTTCCCCAGTTTTCCGAGACACGGTAACCGGGGCCCTTAATAAGAAGACCTCACGTTTATTGATTGGACAAACTTTGTAGGGCTGACGCGCAAGCAAGCAAAGTTTTCCAGCCTTTTCTCGAATAATAGGGTTGGGTCATCCAGGGTGTCTTACACCAGGACTGGGGCAGGAAGGCGAGGGAAAAATCCACCGTCCTAGGATGGTGCGGCGAAGCTGACCTGGCAGAGACACCAACAGGTGTATAAAAGAAAAAAAAGCCTAGCTTTATTTTATATAGAAAGCTGAGCACATACCAGCCCGGCCTTAAACCTCCCTTTTTTTTTTTTTTTTTCAAACTCTTGTTCCAATTCAAACCCCTTTCTCTCTCTCTCTCTCTTCTGCGGCAGACTTTGGAATTCTCTCTCTTCTCCCCTCGCTCTTCCCTACCACCCTTCCCGGTGCGGCCTTTACAGAGGCGATCCATCGGGTTGCCGGACGAGGCGGGAAATTTTGGGCTCCCTGCCGTAGCTGCGCGGACTGGATTGCTAGGTTTTGTGTGTCGCTTCTGCTGGCTTTCTCGAGCGGGTACCTTGCTTTTTTTCTTCCTTCCTGTTTTTGCTCCTGGAGATGATTGAATTCCTTCTTGTTTCGGGTTGATGTGTGAGGGCTGTCGTGTACTTCTGATGCAGGGGGGTGTAGAAACGTATGTAGACGCGTTGTTGTGCTTGCTGTTCATTTCTTAGGTGGTTTTCTCTGTCTTTGGCTCTTTGCCCTTTTTGCGGTGATTTTTGTCCTTCAGGAAATGCAACAAGGTGGTGTCGTTGGAGATTGATCTCAAACGTTTTCTTGTTGTAGTTGGACGGTCGGGATTTAGTGCCTGGTGCACTTGTTGACTTCCGCGGATTTCTTGCCTAGTTTGTATTAAAGGGGAATCTCTGAGCTTTGAGTCTTCCAATCAAGGGCTTTGTATTGGAACGTCTTAGATTGAAGAGAAAATGGGGTCAGGTTAACGGTCGACTAATGAGACTGGCCAGAATTTGTTGCATCCACTGCCATCTTGTATTTTGCAGACGTGTTTGGGGCGACTTCTGATTGGAAGCACTTTTGGGCTCCCACAGGTTTCAATCCAGTTATTCGGTGGAAAGTTTAGAAGTTTTTTTGTGTGTAGTTTTGCTGTTATTTTGCATCGATTCAAGAGCTTCAGTTGAAGCTTCCAAGATGGGGGCGAAAATGGGTTATTAGGGAAGGTTGCACCTGTGTATTTTATCAAAATTTGTTGCGACCATTTTCATGAAAAAAGAAACATTTTTGATGTTGATAATGGAAGTGAAAGTGTCTTCCAACTAAAGTTTCCCCAAGCATGTCCATGCCAGACGTGGAAACCTAAAGCAACTTGCAATCAGAAATCTTTCTAAATATGCCTTTAGTAAGGTTATTCTGACATAGACGATGCGTTGCTTTTCAGACATTGAAATCATGTATTGAGGATGCTTCTGTGCAAATTTTTTTACTGTTATGACCTGGTTGGTTGGTTTCTGGGTTGTTTGTCGAGCTCCTATGTTCCACAGGTCTTGGACTTGCACTTCCACTGGCTGCCTTTATTGTAGCTCCTCAATAAGTTTCCATTTGATCATATGCGATGTGATCTTACTGGTGATATTCATCTTCATGATAGAAAGTGGATTTTTTTTCATGCATTAGTGTGTTGGGCCTATGCTACCCTTATAATGTTTCAACTTTGGTTATGACCCAGAAATTTTGCTGGTGTACGTAATGGTGTCAGCATGAATTGCTTGGTATCAATGTGAAGCTTTTCATTTTGATGATTAAAAAGGACCTCAAGAATTTAAAGGCCAATTGCCCCTTTGATGAGGAATGCTTGTTGCTGCTGCTTATTTGGAGGCATCTGATATAAGGAGACTGCATAGTTGTTTCACACGTTCTACACCAAACACCCTTAGACCTAAAAATAGGGCAAAATTCGCACCCAAAAATATCCAGAAAATAGAAAACACTCTAATGGGCATCTTTTCAGTCTTATTCATACAACCAAATACTCAAATAACTAAAAGAAACACATAAAAATCATGGAAGCACGTTGCCAAGCCATATAGATGTCGTCGTCGCTGCCCGTCGCCTCTGTCTCTGTTAGATTTGGATCCGATCGGCCCGGTCCCAAGCTCGAGTGTCCCCCCAATCACCTCCCGGGAAGAACTTGACCTTGTCCAGTAAGGGTCCTGTCTGCTCTGGTACTGCTCTAAGAGATCGGGGTCAATCTGCTGCAACTCCGCATGTGAGACCCATATATCCTCGATGGACGGTCGTCCCTTCTAGCGAACCTGATAGTGTTGATAGTCACCGCTCTAAGAAGTAATGACCTGCTCATCAAGTGTTTGGTCAATTTGCTCACACTGTGCTGAGGCTGAAACGAGAGGTGGACACTCCGAGGTGGGATCACTATCAAGGGAAGGAGAAGGCTCAAATGGATCACTGGGAATCACTGCGGGTTCTCGATAAGTGACTAGGTCGGAAACATTAAAAGTAGAACTCATCCCATAATCTGGTGGCAGATCAATGACATATGCATTGGACCCAACACGTTTTAATACCTTGAATGGTCCAACTTCTTGAGCCTGTAGCTTCTTTACGGTCCTTGAAGGGAACCACTCGGGTGTAACCCTGATCATAACGTACTCTCCCTCTTGAAACTCTTGCAAGCGATAGTGTAAATTTGCTGCAGCTCGATAATTTTTATTGTTGATCTCAATGTGGTGACGAACTCACGCAGACCCCTAATGTGCTCGGTTAAAGATTGGGCTGACTCTGAAACTCGAGACCAGTGGGAAACAAGAACAAGATCGACAGGACTCCTGGGCCTATATCCTGTGACTATCTCAAATAGACTCATGCCAGTGGACTTGTTGACCGAGTTGTTGTATGCAAATTCAGCTAAATGACCAAATGTCAATTCTGAACATTTTCTTCCACCAAGCAATGCAACAAATCTCCCAGACATCTATTGACTACTTTAATTTTCCCCTCAGTCTGGGGATAATAGGTAGTGGAGAACTCAAGCTTTGTGCCTAGAAGGTGCCACAGAGTCTTCCAAAAATAGCTCACGAACCGCACATCCCTGTTTGAGACAATTGATTTAGGAAGCCTCCGCAAACGCACGACTTCCGAAAGAAAAATGCAGGCAATTTTGGAGGCATCAGAGGTTTTAGCACAGGACCACAACCATGATTGAGTCATGCCGACGAACTGTACGCGGCAATCCACGGTCGGTTGGGCACATGTAGGGGAGTGTAAAGACTGGTGTTCTACTTACGTTGTTTGGCCACTGCATAGGTGCGACACTGGGCTACAATTCGGGCCACATCCTGCTTTAGGCTCAGCCAGAAAAACTGGTACCCGACCAACTCAATTGTCTTGTTACGACCAAAGTGACTAGCAAGACCACCCACATGCACTTCCCACACTAGAAAATCACAGACAGAAGTTCGTAGGGTGCAAAATCTATATTCCCGAAAAAGATACCCATCTTGAAGTATGTAATCATCGTAAGCACGGGAGGGACCAAATTGAAGGGCAGAAAGGATTGGACCAAAATCCGGACAGTTGGGGTAGTCATTATGCAATTTCTCAAAGCCTGTCACTTCGGCTGAGACAACCACCAACAAGGAAGCACGACGGTTCAAGGCATCGGCCACACAATTCTCCACGCTCGCCTTGTGTTTGAGAACAAATGTATAGGCTTGAATATACTCCACCCATCGGTTGTGTCGATGGTTGAGGTTCTTCTGGGCATGAAGAAATTTAAGAGCTTTGTGGTCTGAGAACAAAACAAATTCTTGTTACAGTAAGTAATGCCTTCAGTGTCTTAAAGCTTGGACCACCGAATAGAACTCCTTGTCATAGGTGGAGTATTTCAACTTAGCATCACACAACTTTTCACTGAAAAAGGCAATAGGATGATCCTCTTGGCTTAAGACTCCACCTTTTCCCACTCTGGAGGCATCACAAGCGACCTCAAAACACCTTGGAGAACTCTGAAAATTTCAATTCTGGTGCCTGAGTCATAAGCTCCTTAAGATCGCGAAAGGCAGATGTAGTGGCCTTTGTCCAGATGAAGGTCCCCTTTTGCATGTAATCAGTAATTGGAGTCGTGACGGTACTGAACCCCCGAATAAATCGACGGTAGAAGGTAGCCAAGTTGTGGAAACTGCGCACTTCATGTAGGGTTCGCGGCTCTGGCCATTCTACGATCGTCTTGACCTTCTCAGGGTCAACGGAAACACCTTGACTGGAGACAATGAACCCCAAGAAGGTAACTTGTTCAGTCACGAATGCACACTTCTTGAAGTTGCCATAGAGGCTTTTACGGTGAATAGTAATGCACATCTGCCTCAGGTGGTCTAAATGATCCTCCCTCGTGTGGCTAAAGATAAGGATATCATCAAAGTATATCATGAGGAATACCCCCATAAATGGGCGAAGAATTTGGGTCATCAGCCGCATGAAAGTGCTCGGGGCATTAGAAAGTCCGAAGGGCATGACCAACCATTCATAGAGTCCATTTTTCGTTTTGAAGGCGGTCTTCCATTCATCCCCAGGTCGAATCCTCACCTGATGATATCCACTCTTCAGATCAATATTGGAAAATACAGTGGCCCCTGACATCATATCCAACATGTCATTCAGATGGGGAATAGGGAATTGATACTTGACTGTTATGCGATTGATTGCCCGACTGTCCACACACATCCTCCAAGTGCCATCTTTCTTAGGGCGACGATTGCTGGAACGGCACATGGACTCATGCTCTCCCTCATGCAACCTTGACGCAGGTACTCTTCAACCTGCCTTTGCAACTCAGAGTGCTCTGCAGGATTCATGCAATAGTGGGGTAGGTTGAGTAAGGAAGATCTCAGAATTAAATCGATGGCATGTTGGATGTCACGCATCGGCAGTAATCCATCCGGTAACTCAATAGGGAAGACGTTAGTGAATTCTTGAAGGAGGTAGGTGACATTAGGTGGTTGCTCTGGGGAAGCCTTACCAACACCTTCTCCTGTTGCTTCCCTTTCCACGAGGGTGTAAATGACATCATAATCGAAGAGTTCTTGTTCAAATTCTCGAGCGGAGATTAAGTGTAACCTCAAGGTTGGAGAAGAACTTGTCGAGGGAGCACAGGTAAGAGAAGGGTTTCCCACTTAGGGAACGACGACGCTTGATGGTGCAGAAGGTGGAGGGGCACCAGTGCCGTTAGGAGGAGGAGGTTGAGGGAAGGGAGAGGTAGGAGAGCTACTGGAAGAGTTGCCCTTTGAGAAGAGGAACTTTGGGGTCGAGATGGCTGGATGGTGATATGCTGGCCAGCATGCTCAAAGACACTGGTGTTGGACCGACCGTATAGGGTCGCGTCCACATCATAGATTCAAGGACGACCAAGAATAACACTTTCGACCTCCATATGTAGGACATCACGCCTGACTTCAGCCTCGTGACTGCCCCGTACGTGTGTACACACTCCTTGGTGGGCCTCGCTCTTCAACGAGTCAGTTTGCGCACACAACTCTCTCTCTTTCACTGCTCCTCTGGTATTCGGTTAAGTTTGCCGTCGTGTTTGTGTGGTAGGAAATCTAGCCAGTTAAATTTCATCACTGTAGAACTTGTAAGTTGAGTGCACATCCTCGTGAGCATCACTTTGATACATTAACTATGGACCTTCCTATTTTTGTGGACATCTTTACTTGTTTGGAATATGTTTCTTTGCTTTGAGGGTTGGTATGAATCTCGAATCTCGTAGCATCTGTTTGTGCGCACTCACTTTCTTGACACTTGCACGGGACGGTATTTTGCTGCAATTTGATTTGAACGCACTGCTGAATCTCACTCATCGTCAGTTTGAGTCTTGTTATTAGGTAGGAAATGAGTCGGCTGTCTAGAGAGTTGTAGTTTTGTTTGTCTAGTTTTGTTTCAAAAAAAAAAAGCTTTGTTATCGGCTTATCTATGCATTTGGCTTCGTGTAGTTTAGCGTCATATGCCTACACGTAGCGGTGTTGAGTACCATTTTTCAGTACCGATGTCAGGTCCGCATCAAGCCATGTCAGGAAATCGCCCTTCTAGCCAAAGGGCTCATGCCGACCCTCATGGGGGTCCGACTTTGACCGAGTTAGTACTTCAACTCAGGGAAGAACTCCGTCGATTGGACCAACGCGTAGGCGAGGGCCTAGCTGGCATTGAGGAGAGGGTCATTGAGTTTGACCGTACTGTACAAGGAATTATGGGTCGCATTGTGGCTTTAGAAGGGGCTATCCGTGAACCTGAGTGTAAGCAAATTGTTGAACGCCCCCAACCTCAACGCCCTCCTTCCCCAGTTGTCCAGCGGCCACCTCCACCAAGGGCTGCATTGGCTGGTGATTGTCAGGGTCAGTATGCAAACTTTAACAGGGAGCTTCTTGATGAGGAGGTGGATGAAAACCCCAGGATCCCAGTGGCTCGACGACATGGGAGATTTGGTAGAGGACTTGACCGGGAGTTTGAAGATGAAGAGCGATGGGCATATCAGGATCGAGACCAAGATATCTGGAATGCCTACTTCGAGGCTACCAGCTTTGATGGTTCTTTGGAATCTCAAGACTATCTTGATTGGGAGGTTAGGATGGATTGCTATTTTGATTGGTTAGGTATGACAGACCTATGGTGAACCTTCTTCGGTAAGACCATGTTAAGGGGTCGAGCTCTGACCTATTGGGCCAATCTGGAGGAATGTCTAGCGCAGCGATAAGAAGAGCCAATTGACATTTGGGGAGAGATGAAGGCCAGACTCAGGGAGAAATATGTCCCTATGACATACAAACATTGCCTAATCGATAGGTGGCAAAACATCTCCCAGGGTTCCTGAGCAGTGTCCGAGTATATCGATGAGTTTGATGACCTCATGTTGAGGTGTGGGGTTCGTGAAGAGGGTGCCTTGACCCTCTCTCGATTCGGGAGGGGCTTGCGCCGTCCCTATCAGCAGGAGTTGTTTCGCCAACGTGTCACCACTCTTGACCATGCTTATCAAGTAGTGCATGACATGGAGCAGTTTGAGCAAGAATAGGTCCCTTCCCCTCGTGCTAGACCCACTTATCAACGTCCCCAGGATCCGCGCACTACACACGGACCTTCTCAGAAGGCTCCAACTTATCGGCTACCTATGGGACTAGGTCAAAGGGAGGCCGCCCCTACTCAACCTCTGCCTACTGCTAGTCCCCTTCTTGGAGCACCCCCTGTTAGGTGTCAGGATAAAGGGAAAGCCCCAATGAGGGAAGCGACACTGTAAGATGGTAACTCGCGTAACCGTTATTATCGATGCCATGGGTTGGGGCACTATGTTATCTCTTGCCCCCACATGATCCTAGCTCTGGAAAGCGGTGAGCCTATAGCTCCTGAGGAGCCTCTTGTGGATGTGAACTATGAGGCGGGAGATGACCTAGCTGATGAATATCAACTGAGGAAGAAGCTGTTGGTGCCATCAAGGCCGACAACTCCGTAGGTGAGCCAGGAGGAGAAAGGCTAGGAGTGGTCCGGTGCGTCCTGGCCCGACCAAAGGACACTAAGGATTGACACCCCATAGCAATTTTTCAGATCTACTACTATCTAGGCGGGAAGGTTTACAAGGTCATCATTGATAGCGAGAGTTGTGTTAATGCAATTTCCATTAGCACTGTTTCTCGTTTGGGCTTAGTGACTGTGGAGCATCCTCGCCCCTATCAAATATCTTGGGTAGACACCACCGCCATACCGGTTCGTCTGAGATGTCTCGTTCCAATCCATCTCCATTCCTATGAGGTTTAGATCTGGTGTGATGTCCTACCTATGGAGGTCAGGAGTGTTATTCTTGGCCGCCCTTGGATCTATGATGTGGATGCGACCCTATATGATCAGTCCAACATCTGTGTTTTCGAGCATGGCGGCCATCGTATCACCATCCAGTCGTCCCGACCCCAAAGTTCCTCTTCTTAGAAGGGCAACTCTTCCAGTAGCTCCTACCTCTCCCTTCCCTCAACCTCCTCCTAACGACACTGGTGCCCCTCCACCTTTTGCATCATCAAGTGCCGTCGTTCCCCGAGCGGGAAACTGTTCTCTTACCCGTGCTCCCTTGACAAGTTCTTCTCTAACCTTGAGGTTACATCTAATTTCTGCTCGTGAGTTTGAACAAGAACTCTTCGATTATGATGTCATTTACGCCCTCGTGGAAAGGGAAGCAACAGGAGAGGGTGTTGGTAAGGCTTCCCTAGAGCAACCACCTGACGTCATCTACCTCCTTTAAGAATTTGCTGACGTCTTCCTTGATGAGTTACCAGATGGATTACCGTCGATGCATGACATCCAACATGCCATCGATTTAATTCTGGGATCTTCCTTGCCCAATCTACCCCACTATCACATGAATCCTGCTGAGCACTCTGAGTTGCAAAGGTAGGTTGAAGAGTACCTGTGTCAGGTCGCGTGAGGGAGAGCATGAGTTCATGTGCCATTCCAGCACTCCTCGCCCCTAAGAAAGATGGCATTGGAGGATGTGTGTGGGCAGTCGGGCAATCAATCACATAACGGTCAAGTATCGATTCCCTATTTCTCGCCTGGATGACATGTTAGATATGATGTCGGGGGCCACAGTATTTTCCAAGATTGATCTGAAGAGTGGCTATCACCAAATGAGGATTCAACTTGGGGATGAATGGAAGACCGCCTTCAAAACGAAAGATGGACTCTATGAATGGTTAGTCATGCCCTTCGGGCTTTCTAATGCCCCGAGCACTTTCATCCGGCTGATGACCCAAATTCTTTGCCCGTTTATGGGGGTATTCCTTGTGGTATACTTTGATGATATCTTTATTTTTAGCCGCACGAGGGAGGATCATTTAGACCACTTGAGGCAGGTGTGCATTGCTCTTCGCTGCGAAAGCCTCTATGACAACTTCAAGAAGTGTGCATTTGTGACCGAACAAGTTACCTTCTTGGGGTTTATTGTCTCCAGCCAAGGTGTTTCCGTTGACCTTTAGAAGGTTAAGGTGATCGTAGAATGGCTAGAGACGCGAACCCTACATGAAGTGTGCAGTTGTCACAGCTTGGCTACCTTCTACCATCGATTTATTCGGGGGTTCAGCACCGTCTCGGCTCCAATTACTGATTGCATGCGAAAGGGGACCTTTATCTGGACAAAGGCCACTGCATCTGCCTTTCGCGATCTTAAGGAGCTTATGACTCAGGCACCAGTATTGAGATGGCCAAACTTTTCCAAGTTGTTTGAGGTCGCTTGTGATGCCTCCGGAGTGGGAATAGGTGGTGTCTTAAGCCAAGAGGGTCATCCTATTGCCTTTTTCAGTGAAAAGTTGAGTGATGCTAAGTTGAAATACTCCACTTATGACAAGGAGTTCTATGCGGTGGTCCAGGCTTTGAGGCACTGGAGGCATTACTTACTGCCGCAAGAATTTGTTTTGTTCTCGGACCACGAAGCTCTTAAATTTCTATACACCCAGAAGAAACTCAACCATCGACATAGTCGATGGGTGGAGTATATTCAAGCCTATACATTTGTTCTCAAACACAAGGCGGGTGTGGAGAATCGTGTGGCCGATGCCTTGAGCCGTCATGCTTCCTTGTTGGTGGTTGTCTCAGCCGAAGTGTTAGGCTTTGAGAAATTGCGTGATGACTACCCCAACTGTCTGGATTTTGGTCTAATCATTTCTGCCCTTCAATCTGGTCCCTCCTGTGCTTACGATGATTACATACTTTAGGATGGGTATCTTTTTTGGGAATATAGATTTTGCACCCCACGAACTTCTGTCTGTGATTTTCTAGTGTGGGAAGTGCATGTGGGTGGTCTTGCTAGTCACTTTGGTCGTAACAAGACAATTGAGTTGGTCGGGTACTGGTTTTTCTGGCCAAGCCTAAAGCAGGATGTGGCCCGAATTGTAGCCCAGTGTCGCACTTGTGCCGTGGCCAAACAAGGTATTAAAACGTGTTGGGTCTAATGCATATGTCATTGATTTGCCACCAGATTATGGAATGAGTTCCACTTTTAATGTTTCCGACCTAGTCACTTATCGAGAACCCATAGTGATTCCCAGTGATCCATTTGGGCCTTCTCTTTCCCTTGAGAGTGATCCCACCACAGAGTGTCCACCTCCCGTTTTAGTCTCAGCACGGTGTGAGCAAATTGACCAAATACTTGATGAGTCGGTCATTACTTCCCAGAGCGGTGACTGTCAATGCTACCTGGTTTGTTGGAAGGGACGACCGTCCACCGAGGATGCATGGGTCTCACGTGCGGAGTTGCAGCAGATTGACCCCGATCTCTTGGAGCAGTACTAGAGTAGGCAGGACGCTTACTTGACGGGGTCGAGTTCTTCCCGAGAGGGGAGGATTGGTGGGGACACTCGAGCTTGAGACTGGGCCGACCGGATCCAAGTCTATCAGAGACGGAGGCGGCGGGCAGCGACGACGGCATCTATATGTCTCGACGACGTGCTTTCATGATTTCCATGTGTTTCTTTTAGTTATTTGAGCATTTGGTTGTATGAATAAGGCCCATTAGAGTGTTTTGTAATTTCTGGATATTTTTCGGGTGCGAATTTTGCCCGTCTAAGGGTGTTTAGTCCAATAAAGGGTTAGAGGGTCATTAGGGTTTTCTCTCTATAAATAAGGCTGTAATCCATTTTTTGGAGGGTTAATGAAGATTTGAAAAGTGTTTTGCAGCAGCCATTTCTTCCCTTGCCGCGATGGCTTCTTTCCGGGCGTGAGGCCTTGGGTGAGAGGCCCTTCCTTCCCTCTTCTTCCTCTTCGTTCCCCATCACCCAAGCTCGAATGTCCCCACCAGAAAGACAATAGCAAATGGGGTGATATGAAGGTGGTGTTTCTTCAAAATGAATTGATAAGTATTCTGAATCCTGTAAAGCTGCATTTAAGGTAGTCTAAACCTCCTTAACCTCCCCACCCCCCCACCCCAACCCAACACACACACACAAAAGGGAAATAGTCCTGAAGGAGGGTTTCATTCATTTCTGAGTAATATCTGAATCATGTCCAATACTAATTTGAGTTCTCCTTTTCTTTACATTTATAAGGTTTTTCCATTGCATTGAGTTCCTTAAGTTTTGATATTCACTTCCCAGGTGGTTATGCTTAGTACAACTGCCTGTTTTATTAAAGAAAATGATCAGATATTCATGTAGTTTTTGAAAGCCAAGCAATAACATAGCAGGAACATCGACTTTTGTGTGAAAGTCAACCTCAGTACTAAACAAGAAGTGCACATGAGATGCAAAATCCTATTGTAGAAAGCCAAGCAGTGAGAGTGGCCGCCTAGTCTGCATCTTGTGAAAGATGAAGAGGTGGTGAAGAAGAGAACTTATGGTAGAATGTCAAGCAGTGAAATAACCCCCAGCATAAAAAAAAGCATGCATTTCTATGGAAGATGTGGTATACATGACTTGAGAAAGTAAACTTATGCCACAAAGGTAATGAAGAATATGAAGATGGGTTACATAATGCATGGATGTGGGAGCATAGGCAAATAGACTCATAAGATGTAGTCATGTAGCATGAGCAATATTGGGGCCACAAATATTCAGATAAACTAGAGCTGACTGAGTTGGTGATATCAGCTAGTTTTTCATGAGGCTCTATATTTATGGAAAGAAGCAGTATGTGATGCCCCATTTTTTTCACACCTGTCTGAGAATCAGAATTTTTTCTGAAGAATGCCACCTTTATATTGAGAATTATTTCTTGTTGGACTGTTTCTTTTCTTTATAATTGGAGTAGGTATTTGCTGGATATACCTGTAGATGTTTGGAGAAGGGAAATGACTTATCTTCTCTATAGTTGTTTTGGTTTACTTTTTTGAGGTAGAGAAACTTCTCCTAACCTCCTTTGCTTCAACTATCTCTGTTTATTTATCTAGTAAACTTTGTTGTAAAGTTGACTTTCTTCCAATTTAAAAAATGGAAAAACTGCCACTTGAAGGCCAAGAAGATAACAAAGAGGATGAGGTACCTTTGTCTCAAAGTGACACTAAGGAGGTTGCTTCAGAAAGACAAGCAGCTATATCATCACCAATAATGAAAAATGTAATCTTCTGAGATGGGAAGATTTTTGTGAAAGGATGTGAATAAACTTTTTTTTTTTTGGGTAGGCAATATGCGGGTGGGGATTTGAACCTAGATGACCTGTACATGAAGGGCCTTACCCACTAAACCACTCCTTGTGTGCATGAATAAACACTTCTAACAAAGCTAACATCAACAACAACTCAGAGAAAATGATCAAAGCAAGCCTGTGGCACCCACTTAGGTCCATATGAAGATGACACATATGATGAGGTAGAAACGAAAGGCTATGAGAATCTTGTGAATACACCTCCTTAGATAGACCACCATAAAGAAAAACATTCTTCACATGGAGCTAATAGAGGTCAACCATGAACAGCAATGAATGACATTATGACACAATGATGAGAGTTCGAATTGAGGTCATCTTGGCCACTGGAAAGTAGGTCTTATTATGAACAATATCGTATTGCTAAGTTGGCCAGCTAGTAATCCTGTGTTGTTTTGCTCGATTGAAACCATCCTAATTGGTCTTTATCATGCAGACATCCAGATCTCTAGTCTAAGTCTGTTGAAGAACGAGCCTGACCTCAAAACTGCTTAATGCCTAGTCTGAGCTCCAAATGAATATGGGAGGCTGTAAGATAGGCATGAAGTTGTGGGGAGGAGTTCCAAAAAAAAAGAGTGAGAGTGCAGAAGTATTATTAAACTGAAATGATGAGGAGGTTGTTGATCTGAAAGAAGAATGCATCAAGTTGGATTTGCATTAGGCTGTATGGGATTATAGAAGTTGAAGTTGAAAAGAAAATGTTTTTTTTTTGCATATATACTCCTTGATACTAATGTGGCTATATGTGTACCCCTCATTCATGAATTGTCAAGAACATCCCTGATACATCCAGATAGTTATATCCTTATTGTGCTGAAATCATGTTCATGTTAGACTGCTTGGGTGCATGATGAGATCATGCTACAAGGATTAACATATTTCATAACCAATTCTAATGTATAAGAATTGGAACTACATAACTGTGTCCATTTGAAGTACTCGTGGATATTTTGACAATTCATGACAGTGAGGGTATAGTATCCATAGCAATATGATTATTTAGAAGGGTATATAAACAAAAATCCCAAAAAAGTTAGTTGACAATATGTCGAAGCGAGTGTCACAAGGATGATGAGTAAAGATGTGAGGATAGGAGGATGAGCAGGTTGATGAGACATGAGGTCATTGGGATAAAGCAGAGGAGATGTAGAAGTTGAAGGAGGCAGCTCACTTGGCGGAGCTTAGTGCATTTATGTGGAAGGAGCACAAAAACATGTGCAGCCAAGTGTCCAAGGGTTGTGTGGTCATTAGTGGAATAAAGGACCACAGATAGAGGATCACCTAGGAGGAGGAGGAGGAATGTCAACAAGACTCATCAAAATAAGCATAACTTCACTTGAAAACAGAGGAATAAAGGCACAGATAAGAAGAGAATGAGTTGCCTTAAGAATGTAGCCATGCTCCCTCTTAGCTGCCATGTGTTTGAGGACAAAATTGCCGAGGAAGAGCACCATAGGAGAAAATATTACTTTTCAAATGGAAAATACCGTAGGGCACACATTGAAATGAGGGACTTTTATTTTTACAATGACATTTGGTTTGAGTTATAGTGCTAAATTGCATGGCAGGCAGAATTGGCTGATCTGGATCGGGATTGGCTGATTCTTGTCTGGTTGATTTTTAATTTTGAGTTTTAAACAATTTTTATTAAAAAATAGGGGATTGGGGGATCGTGGCACGGGATCGGATTGGTTCGGCCAAAATCTGTTTGGATCGGCAAATCTGATCCGTGCCATCCGGCATTCCATGGTTAAGATGAATGATGCATAGCCCTCTGTTTTTGGGGCTGTGGCCCTTGTTTATAAACTATACTCAAGATAGAAGCTTTTACGGGTTTTCTTCTTTGAGAGGTTCTTGCATGTGGAGTTGTACTTCCTCTTTCAAATGCCTCTCATTTGTCAATCAATATCGGTTACTTGTTTTGTCCCAAAAAGACTTGTCTCATTCCCATTGTATTATTAGGTGGAGAAATCACTGATTTCTACTTGATCATGATGTCTATTGGCTAAACTGCATGTAAGCTGGTGTTTGCTTAAAGGATGAGATGTAGGGTGGTAAGACTAATTCTCAAATGAGGATATTGAAGAAAGACCGACCAGGTTGAAGAAGGAAGCTGGAAATAGGTGGAACTCATTTTCATTTCATGGATGGCCACTCAGGCACCATGATACCTATGCCAAAAAACACAGGTGTAATCCCTTTCTCAGAATGATCTTACTGGCAGATCACTGCCGTCCCATTTTTGAGTGAGCTGGACTGCAGCCATCTTAGAGTTCTCTTTTTTGGAAAATGATGTTGGTCTACTGCATACCTCCTCTGTTGACTAATCAGCAACTCCAGAAAAAAGGGTAACATCAATGCGTAGGTCTTACTTTCTTCCCTGTGACTATTTACAGTCAGAATTGGAATGTGATTTGTAAAATTTGAGTAGTGCCTGATAGGGTTGAAAAGTGGTATCATCTATTGGGGTTAGGGCTGTAAACGGGTCGGATTCGGAATCGGAAACACAGATTCCGATTCCGATATCGATAACCGAAATATGATTCCGATTCCGATAAGAATGGTTAGTTCCGATTCCGTTCCGATTCCGATAACATTACCGGAACCGAAATTCCGATAAGGTAAGGTGTTTACCATAATTTTTCCTTGAGTTTATGACAATTTATCGGAATAACCGATACCGATACCGATTCCGATTATTTTTTCAATTCCGATTCCGATTCCGATAACTTATCGGAATATCCGATACCGATTCCGATAAGCTATCGGTATCATATTCCAATTCCGATAATTTTTATCGGAATTGGGTCGGAATATCGGAATATCGGGTTCTGTTTACACCCCTAATTGGGGTGACTTTGGTTGTCATTTTAATATTTCCACCTATTTTCTCTGCTTATTCAGGATTATCTAAGACAATGGCACCAAGATTGCATTTTCAATTGCGAATTCTTCTGTCGTGGGAGTGGGAAGGAGATTAAAGGACTATGACGTGTTAAAATATGATTTTGGGGAGTGGGAAGTAAGGAAAGTTGAAGATCTCATGCGGTCTTGATGTGCAAGTGATTATTGGAATAATTGGTCCGGAGGATAATAGGCCTTGGCATATACAACAAAAGTACTACAGACATGACACTACTTTGGGACTCATCACCCTGGATGTCTAGTAAGTAATAACCTATTCCCAGTTTGGAAAAGCATTCTCCGAGTGAGGGATATCTTCTCAAACATTTCAGTCTCACTGGAAACTGAATGCTTCCATTTCAAGACAAAGGTGGTGTGACAAAGCTGTAAGGATGATTTTCTAGATGATGTGACTGGTGTGGCTCTATCTTCATAATGTGAAGCAGTTTATTCTCATTTGGATGGCTGGAGAAAAGAAAAATCCCTGGTGGCTGATTCTGCATAATATTTAACAGATTACATGGAATGTGGGAGAAGAAAATAATTTGAATCTTTGTTCACATTATTGGGGTGTTTTAGATGATTGCTTCCTTCATTTAGGCGAGAGTATTGGATTGATTTGTCTTTTGGCCAACAAGGATAGACAAGGTACTCTCTGTTGGAAGGTTATGCACAGAGGTCGTGGATAGAATCTTGGTGTTGGGGTTATGTTTTCGAACTGTAGACTTATTTAAATTTAGGTTAGTGATAATCAACTTAATAACTTTTACATTTAATAAGGAAATTGATGCGGCACAGAGAACGTGGAGGGGGAAAACAAACAGGAAACAGGGAGGGGTGTGGTGTGGAGGAGGAAGGAGGGAGGGGGTTGGGCTTCCACCCTGGGGAATCCACCTCGCTGAAAGGAGAAGACCAAGGCGGCGCCCCAAAACAGTCTTCAAATCTTCATTAACTCCCTAAAACAGATGATTACACCTTATTTATAGTGAGGGAACCCTAATGGTCCTCACTAATACATCCAAAGACCAAAATAACCTCAAGCCCTAAAAATAGGTCTAAAATCGGACCAAAAAATACACAGAAAATAAAAAGAGCTCAAATGGGCCTCATATGGGCCTTATTACATCAACTAAATGCTCAAACTCATAAAAGAAACATGCTAGTGGCCCGACGGCAAGTTGCCAAGCCAAATGGATGTCGTCGTCGCTGCTCGTCGCCTCCGTCTGGGTAAACATGGGCCTGGTTGGCCGATCCCAGGCTCGGATGTCCCCACCAATTCTCCCTTGATTCGAGAAAACTCGTCTTCGAGTTTTGAAATGTTGGGGAATCCCCAAAATAGACAAGGGAGCAACTAGCCACTGGAGCACTGCCATATTCATGCATGTAATCAAACTGGATGGCTGGGGTTGGTGCCGGCAACGCAACTCCAAACCATGCCACACCACATCAAAGTCACCGGAATCAATGCTAAAAAGCACATCTTTCATGGGCGGATGACTGCCAGAGAGTGTTGAGATCTCGAATAAATGATCAGAAAATGAATCAAAATCGGCTTCAATGATCAAGGAGTGATCCCATGATTCCACTATATGAGCCGTCTCGCTTACGTCAATGGAGTCAATCATAGCCACATCCTCAATCATCTCCTCAGGCTCTACCATAGTAGGTGTCAGTGGACAATGCACCTCTACTTGAGCATCATCCGCAGTTGGCAAGATTGTGGACTCTAATTTCTGTGGCAGTGCCACTTGGGAATCAGGTTGACAAGCTTTAACCTGTAAACTTCTTTGAGCTTTAGGCACATAGGTAGGAAACTTGAATAGGCACCCTGGATAATCAAGATCTCGGATGGTACAATAACTCTCTTCAGCAAATACCTCAACACGCTCTCTTTGTAACCATTTCCGACCCACAATGAGGTAAAAGTTGTCAGTTGGCAAAATAGACGACTGCTGCGAAGGAATTGTAGCCCAAGCGCTAGCATGATAGATAAGATCTTTGTGCTCCGAATTCCCTTTGAATGTTAGAGAAAACGACACCAATATACTTTCACTTTCAGAAACAATTAGCTTCCCACTTTGAGAAAGTGAATCCACGACGGCTTGAGATACGTAATTGCATGATTGTAGCGGATCAAATATCAACAAAATAACCCTTCTATTTGATAATCGCACTAATGTCCGAAATGTAGAAGAATCATACTGCCCAAAATTACTCAGAGTCTGGGTTGGTGGCGGCTGAAGTTGGGCGGAGCAGATTGGAGGCAGGGCAGCACCACCAGGGGCCAAAGGGACCGATCGCCTGTTGCTGTTTCACCACGCGGACGAGAGAAAACCGGCAGGGCGTGCGTGCGAGGTGGGCTCGAGCAGAGAGCTTCGCGTGGACGAGGGTGCAAGAAAGAGGGGCGAGGCGGCGTGGCAGCGCGCGGGCGGCTGCGCTGGCGGAGTCGCGCAGCAGCACGCGGGGGCGAGCAGGACGCGCGGGTGAGCAGGGTCTGGCGCCGGCGGGGTGGGCGGGCTGCACGCGGGACTAGGCGCGGCGCGGATGGAGCTCGCGACGGCAGGCTGGCGGGGTCGGGGCGGGCCGCACGCGGGCGCAAGGCGTAGGTGGGGTTCGCGGAGGCGGGCTGGCGAGCTAACGCGATGCACTGGAGGGGGCCGGCCGGGGTGGTGGCGATGGGGGGCTGATGCGGTGCTGGCGTAGCCGGGCTGGCGGGGCGGTCACGGGTGGGACGCGGGGAGGCGTTGGGCAGGGCGGAGGTGGGGCTGGCGCGCGGCGCGGTGCGGCATCAGGGGGTGACGCTGGGGTGTCGCGGCAGACATGTCGCGCAGGTGCACGCAGGCAGGCGCGCGAGGGGTTGAAGGGCGACGACACGGAGGGCCCTGGCGCGGGGTCGCAGGGGTGCTGCGCGGGTGGGCTGATCAACGCGTGGTGGCCAGCGGCAGGGGGGCGTTACGCACGGAGAAACGTGGAAGGAAGAAGGGAGATGGATTGTTGTTTTCTCTGATACCAAGTTGATGCGGCACAGAGAACGTGGAGGGGGAAAACAGATAGGAAACAGGGAGGGGTGTGGTGTGGGGGAGGAGGAGGAGGGGGAGGGGGTTGGGCTTCTACCCTGGGGAATCCTCCCCGCTGAAAGGAGAAGACCAAGGCGGCGCCCCAAAACAGTCTTCAAATCTTCATTAACTCCCTAAAACAGATGATTACACCTTATTTATAGTGAGGGAACCCTAATGGTCCTCACTAATACATCCAAAAAACAAAATAACCTCAAGCCCTAAAAATAGGTCCAAAATCGGACCCAAAAATACACAGAAAATAAAAAGAGCTCAAATGGGCCTCATATGGGCTTGTTACATCAACTAAATGCTCAAACTCATAAAAGAAACATGCTAGTGGCCCGACGGCAAGTCGCCAAGCCAAATGGATGCCGTCGTCGCTGCTCGTCGCCTCCGTCTGGGTAAACATGGGCCTGGTTGGCCCGATCCCAGGCTCAGATGTCCCCACCAGAAATACTGGAATATGACATTGTTTTCTTATTCATGGATCTTTTAATTAATTGGTGCCAGTGAACTATGGCATGGCACAAACATTATGGTTGATATCACTAAGCCAAATGCAGTTGCAGTGAAATTTAGTTGTTTAAAACGATGCTTCTGTTTTTCCACCACTGAGGTTGCGGGAGAGTGGGCATGCTTGTGCCCTACTTGAAAGTGCATAGTTTCTTAGAGAATTGTGCTGTATACTTCTTATTCAGTTTCCTTTCTGCTTGTGTTAGTCTTGAATCTGTGTCAAAACTTGTAGTAGCTTTCAGTTTGCAGACAATATGCTGGTTGCTGTTTCAGATGTTTATTTGACATATTTGCTATTCTATGGTCATATATCAGGGAAGTTGGTGATCTCTTTCTTTGCTTTGTTTGTCATGGAGTTCTTGAAATCTGCTTCATGTTTGTTCTTTGTTCGTTTTCCTTCACGAAGTTTTTATTTGTCGCATAGGCTTCATGGATCTTGTGATTAATCTAATCTGTCTACAAGCTGTATATTTTCCTTTCCCATTGCACTTCATATTTTATTGCTTTTATTCCTCCTCCATTGATGATATTCTCCTCTCATGCATCAGCTGTAGATATTCTTGGAAGGGTTGTCATAGAATTAAAATAAAGCAAGCATGGTTGCATCAACCCGTCAAAATGTTGCTGATTCATCTAAGCTTATGGGAGAAGTTGACACAAGAGCGCCTTTTGAATCGGTCAAAGCTGCAGTTAGCTTGTTCGGTGAGGCAGCCTTTTCGCCAGATAAACCTGCTGTGAGGAAGCAAAAAGGTCCACTTGCTGAGGTACTTCAAGACTTGACAAACTCAGCAAAAAAATTCTGCACATTTATCTTTATTCATTTGCAGCAAAAATATCTCAACATACCATGCTAGGAACTGAGAAATCTTTCTAAGTTTGAGGAACTGTGATTTTACCTATTTTGAGAGGTAGGAGAATTATCTTTACTACTGGAATAAGAAAGCATATTTGAGGTACATAATATTATCACTTATCAGTTTGCTTTTGCTTGACATTCATGTCTTCTATACATTATGATACTCAAAAAGATGGGTTACTTCTTTGTCCCTAGCATCAAAGTGAATGACTTGAGAAATTTGTGCAACAGTGACCCTGCATTATTAGTCTTTTGAATTTAATTTTGTGAAACTCTTTCCTGATACTTCATTTGTTTTCTTTTCCTTCATATTTTATCTTGGTAGAGATATGTTCCCATTATACCAATTGTTCATGCAATGTATTCCTCATGACTTATCCCGCCGCAAAATGCATTGATTGATCGCTGATAAGTTTTATAACCATATATTCTT
Source organism: Colocasia esculenta (assembly GCA_014218235.1). Taxonomy (NCBI): domain Eukaryota; kingdom Viridiplantae; phylum Streptophyta; class Magnoliopsida; order Alismatales; family Araceae; genus Colocasia; species Colocasia esculenta. The sequence goes on along the minus strand of CM024760.1, from coordinate 93,884,850 downwards.
TTGTAATAGAGAGCATTGGCTAAGGAGACACAGCTTCACCTGGCTGAGAAAGAATTGAACAAGTTCAAGGAACAGTTGAAGAATGCTGAAACAACAAGAATTCAGGCACTTGCTGAGCTAGAGCAGGCTAAGAGAACAGTCGATGTCCTTGCTAGCAAGCTCAAAACCATAAATGAGTCCAAGGAATCAGTGCTGAAAGCAACAGAAGTTGCAAAAATACAAACTAAGCAATCTGAAAACCTGAGCTCCAGTTGTGATTCTGAAAATGGCCATAACTGGAAACATGAGATGGACAATGCTAGAGAACAATATGCCATCACTATTAAAGAGCTTGATGCTGCAAAACAGGAACTACGAAGGATAAAAAAGGATTTTGAAATATCCATGGATGCGAAAGTTTCTGCCTTCCAGCAAGAAGCAGAAGCCAGGCAATTAGCTGAGGTTAATTCAGAGAGGGCATCTCAGCTTTCAAAGGAAATTGCAGCTGCAAGAGAGTCACTTGAGCATGTCAAGCTTGCTTTTGTGCAAGCACAGCAGGAAGAATCAAAAATCTCGTCTGAAAAAGATGTTAGCCGGCAGGCTTATAGACATGCTTTAGAAGAAACAGAGAAAAGATTGGCGTCTCTAAAGAAAGAGTTTGACCCTGAACTTGCTGGAAATCTTGAGGCAAAGCTGGCAAGCACATCTGACGAGATTGGAGCTCTTAAGAAGGAAATGGAAAATGTTAAGCTATCAGACTTAGACTCTGTTGCAACTGTAACCACAGAATTGGATGGTGCTAAGGAGGTATTGCATAAATTAGCAGAAGAAGAGAGCTCTCTCAGGGGCTTGATGGAATCATTACAGTTGGAGCTGGAGAATGTAAAGAAAGAACACTTAGATCTGAAGGCGAAGGAAGCCGAAACTGAATCTGTCGTCTCTGAGCTTCACATCAAACTTCAGAAAAGCAAGGGTGAGCTTGTGGTTGCCACAACTGGAGAATTAAAAGCGCAAGCAGCATGTGACAATCTGCTTTTAACTCTTCAACAGTTAACCTCGGAATCTGAAAATGCTAGAAAGGAATCAGAAACAGTGAAAAAGCGGGCAGATGAGTTTAGGAGAGAAGCTGAAACTTCAAGGATCTCCCTGAATGAGGCTGAGAAGAAGCTTCAGATTGCTCTCAGAGATGCCGAAGCAGCAAAGGCAGCTGAGACAAATGCACTCAATGAGATCAAAATTCTATCTGAAAAAGCAAATGCAGCTCGAGCCTCGACTTCAGAGTCTGGGGCAAAGATCACAATCTCCAGAGAAGAATATGAATCCTTGAGTAGAAAGGTGGGGGAGTCTGAGACATTGGCTGAAATGAAGGTGGCAGCTGCATTGGCTCAAGTAGAAGCAATTAGGGCCGGTGAGAATGAGGCTATTAAGAGGTTAGAGGCAACACGAAAGGAGATGGAAGAGATGGAGGTAGCAACCCAGGAGGCCATGAAGAGAGCGGAAATGGCTGAAGCAGCAAGGAGAGCTGTGGAAGGAGAAATGAAGAGATGGCGTGAAAGGGAGCAGAAGAGGGCCGCAGAGGCAGCATCCCGGATTTTTGCAGAAACACAGATGCCCAAGGCTGCATCACCACCACAGACTGGGCTATCTAAGTCAAGTCTGCCAGTAAAGAATGAAGGGAATAGGAAATCAGGGAAAACAGCAACGAAGAAGACACTTTTGCCACAACTCAGTGGCCTATTCCAGAGGAAAAGGAACCAGGTCGAAGGTAGCTCCCCATCATATCTTCCAGGTGAGAAACCTGTATGACCACTTTGCCAGCCTGTTCTTCAGTGTAAATTTGATCATAGAAGGAAAGACTTACATTCACACTGGTTTGTGTATGGCTGAAGATAAGGTTCCCTTGTGTATCATCAGAAATTGTCAATTGCACAAATTTGGGGGTGTTTTTTTTTTTTCTTCTTCTTCTTTTTTAATCGTCATTTCTAGCATTCTCGGGCTTGCACATATGTGAATAACGAGAATTCCAGGACCCAGGCATGTTTCCCTCTCTTGGGTAAACCGCCTGGAAGCGTGGTTGTCCTTGCGAGAAATATAGTATCACTTGGGGTTGGATGTTTTGTAGCATTTGTCTTAAAAGATGCTGAGTTGTCTATTTCTTTATTTTATGAGTGGGCTCTCTGGCGTCGGAATGTGGGATAAAGAAAATCGTAGGGAAAGCAAGAACGATCCAAAGACCATTATTTGCCCAGCTTTATCCACAGTATTTTAAGGTTAATCAAGAGTAGATAATGAAGTGTAAGAGTTTTAGAATTCCCTTAGGAAAACACAGTTTTTTCATGATCTTTGTTAAGGTTTTTCGCTGTTCCACAGGAATGGTAATTGGCCTTGGATGTTAGATTTGCGGGTCCGTCTTATGTACACGGGTCTGAGGTTGTATTGCTTTATCCCAAAATTAGGCTCAAAAACCTCGTTTGATTCATGAGAGGAGGTGGTATGTGGGTGTCACCATCATTCAGGGTTCTTAGACCTAGTCAAGGTGAAATTTAGAGGGGTGTGAGAAATGAGAAAATTAGGCCGATGAAAGCAGGCAGGATCGATCTCTGTACTAGACTATAACGACAGGACAGGAGGGGATCAGACAGCTTTTCCGGTGGCTCGTCATAAAGCATTGTTTGCACCTTGCTGTTGGTCTGGAAGTTTCTCCTCTGATGCATCTGTGATATAGGCTATCATGCAAAATGTGTTGCGGGGGAATGTAGGGCCCTGGGGATTTTGGGTGTTGTCCAGAGTGTAATAATAACAATGTAGCACCCAAGCTTCCAGGATTAGCATTCGTGTGTTGAAACTTGAAACCTTTCATCGTCATCATCATCATCAACACTAGTAGAGAGCAGGACATTGGAGGCTGTAATACTAATACCACGTCTGTTGAGCACAAATAAACCGTACAAGTTTGTTGAGAACAAAGGTGCAGAACTTGGTTTGAGAATTACTGTTGATTCGTCGAGTGAAATGTCAACATATATTCAACTGGAACCCAGATGCTAGGGTAACATCATGATGCCCAGAAGAATGAAAATTTTTGTTTATTTTTTATTATTTTTTGGGGACAGTAAAAGGCATTCTTTCATTTCATACGCTAACAGGGTACAAGGGTAATAGGGCGCACCGTCCTCCGACGGGAGTAGACAGAAAACACTTCCATATGATATGACTAGAGATATGTAATGATTGAGAAGAAATATTTGCTCAAACTTACTTGTAAAGTCAATCAACTAATTCACTTAAACGAATAAATCAAGATTGAGTTTAGACTAGGTGAATTGTTTGTCAAATAATTTTATTGGCTGAAAAAAAGAGAGACTTTTTTTTTTTTTTATAAGACACTTCGCTAAAAAGATTGTTGGGCAAACAATCCATCTAGACATTGTTATAGATTGTGCTGACAGCAAGTATTTCTCTTCTCTTTTTCAGCAATGGCCACATAATGAACCCAACCAGATTTGATAAGACACAACTAAAAAGATTGTTTGGCAAACAATCCATCTAGACATTGTTATACCTTAAATGCCCCTACACACAAATAAAACTCACACTTAGTCCCTCGAAAGAATATAATATTATTAATGAAATCTCCATAGTTATATAATCATGCAATCTATTTCACTAAATACATCTCTAATCCCACATATTACCTGATGACCCCAAATTGAATTGTTTACACATAAATTTCCAAATTAATTACTATGAGAGTGAGATTAACTATAAAAATAGTATAATTACTTCCACTAAAACCTATAAAATAATGAGTGCAATATAAATAAATATATAAAAAAATATGCACTTATCACAACCCCAACTTATTAATTGCTAGTCCCTTAGCAATGCAAAATATTAAATACTAACAAGAGTTTAAAATTTTGATGTCTCATGTCAAGATTATCCTTCACAGCATTAACTTAAGACCATGACTTTAGAATCATTAAAGCACACTAGCTATAAGATTAGAAATTAATAATTGCAACTTTTTTGAAACATGCTAAAGTTCCATAACACTTGTGCTAGTGATATCTAAATCCAAAGCTGGACAATTGCATTCCCCGCATCCTAGATCAAACTGTGACAATGATACCTTTAGCTTTGCCTTATTTCCTCTCTATTGTTTATTTTTATTTTTTTTCATAATATATATGATGTTGCACATCCCTTCACTGTTTGATACGAACCACCACACTTGCCTTAGGTGAAGATACCTATTTTACCAAGTTTAGAAGCATTTTTATAGTGTTTTTCTATTTTCTATCTCTCACTTTATTTGGTAGGTAGCTCTTTCCAAAAATATTCCTTCATTAGAAAATGTAGAGTATCAAACACCATACTAAATGACAGAAAGCTTGTCTTTCTTGCTTCATTACAGTGCAAGTTTTTTTTTTATTGCTAAAGGACTTTAGGTGATTCTAAATTAATTTTCCTGGCTAGATGTTAAAAATATTCTGTTTTCCTTCTCCTTAGCCTCTTCTATTCCAGATTTGTTTAATGAAGGCATGAATCATAAAAACTTAGTTGGGGGTAAATTATTTTTTTTAACAAAATAATGCAATGGAGTTTTGTATGCAATTTTGAAAAATAATTTCCCTCCCCCAACTTAAATGCCCTTGTCCTCGATGGTACGATGAAAAATTGAAGCTTATGAGAACAAAATATATGAATGAAGGAGAGAAACAACCTGCAGTATTGCGCAGACACATTCAATCCTCTCCCCACCAACTTGCCTTTTATAATTAGGACCTTCATGACATCAAGGAAATAAAAATTGGACTCCTAAAACCTTTGGGTTGCCTCCCGAGAAGCATTGAGTTTATTGTCTTCAGCCAGTAGCTCAATAACCAATGTGTTGCATTAAGAATGAGCCACCACGGATCTTTATCATGTTGGGTTTTACTCGATGTTGTGGTCCACTTGTATTGGGCTACACAACATTAACACACCATCAGGTCCAATTAACATAATAAACTCATAGGCTTAACCCATTAAGTGTCCATTAGGATCCTGTTATGGGTGGGATCCTGTTCAAGCCCATTGGGACTGGTCTCTCCTCTCTATAAATATATATGTGAGACTCTCCATCATGTTACACAGATTACAGACATATAGAGAGAGAAAACCAGAGGGAGATCATCCAGGATACATGTCTCCCTTCTCGGCGTTCGTGCACATTGATCATCTTCCGGCGTCATCTTCCTCCTCGCATGTGAGATGATTTCCGCATCAGGTACACATCTCCAACATGTGGTATCAGGTCCCGTGTTGATCTATCAGACTTCGTTCATCTTTCTCGTTCGATCTTGGAGATGGTTCCATGGTGTTTCTTCTGGACTTGCGTGGCTGGGACTGTGTGGAGATATCCATGTGTGACTGTTGCCGGGGCGACCTCTGTAGTGGTCTTTCTCTCTCCGGTCGACACCACAGGTGCAGTTTCAGCCCGCGAGGAGGCAAGGGGGCATGGGACTACTGTGAAGGGGCCTTGCAGATTTTTTTAGTGAAATAGTGTCGATGTGCACATGGGGGTGTCAGGCTGAGGCCAGTACAATCCACAAGAAAAGGCTTTTGATCTCAGAACAACCAGTAGATTCTTCATTAGTTATCTAGAGAGATCAAATAGGTATAGGTTTTATTGTCCATCACATGTTCCCATCATTATAGAGACAGATAAGGCAAGATTCTTGAGGATGGTGGAGTCAGTAGGAGTGGACCTTCTCGAGAAAATTCTTTTGAAGAGTTATAGGATCAGGCTAAAATACCAGTAGCAACTGACAACTTTATTCCTATGTTCATTCCTCAGAATAATATTGTTGAGAAACAAGAAGTTGCAGTTGGTCCACCTTAAGTGGCTCCACAACTAGTAGATATCACACTTGTTGACCTACCACCTCCTCAGGTGGATCAGGGGCCAACAATACTTTGATCACAGATAGTCAAGAAACCTGCCATATCTGATGAGTTTTTGGTGTACCTACAATAAGATAGTTTAGAGAGGGGTGATATTGATGATCCAGTGATGTTTTCACAAGTCATGGAGGGTCAAAAATCCACCAATTGGTTTGAAGCCATGAAGGAAGAGCTTGACTCAATGGCTAAAAAAAATCAAGTCTGGGAACTCATCAACTTACCAAAAGGGTCCAAACTTGTTGGATGCAAATAGGTATTCAAAACTAAAGTGGACTCTAAAGGTAAAGTTGAGCGATATAAGGCCAAATTGGTGGCTAAGGGTTTCACTCAAAGAGAATGTATTGACTATGATGAAACCTTCTCTCCTATTTCTAAGAAGCTCTCATTCAGGATAGTCATGGCTTTGGTAGCTCATTTTGATTTAGAGTTGTACCAAATGGACGTGAAAACTATTGGCCCACTTCGTACGACAGCACGCTAACCTAGAGGGGGGTGAATAGGTAATCTGAAACAAAAATACCACTTGCAACCTTCGGTTAGTGAATGTAGTTGTGTGAGAAGATAAAGAGTAGCAGTGCAGAAGTAAATAAACAATCACACAAAGAACATAAGGATTTTTATCCTGGTTCGGTACTTCACATAAGAAAGACCTACGTCCAGTCCCCAACCAAATCTTAGGATTTCACTAACCGGGATACAATCCCCCCAAGGATATATAAACCCCCAGCTCCCCGCTGGTCCTCTTCCTTTCCGAGTAGGAAGGAGACTCACTTCCATTACAGGTCAAGAAGCTAACCTTATGGAACAAACCCCAGTACGGTTCTGCTAGACTTAAACCCCCAGATAGGTTCTACACTGAGTACAGCCCCTCAGCTAAACAGAAACCGCTAGCAACCTCACTGGCCTTCTCTTCACGCAGGAAGAGACTCACTGTATACAGTCCTACAGCTGGACATAGATCTTTCTTAGAAAAGAAAGAACAGGCTGAGAGTTTTACAAGAATGAACTCTAACCCAAAAACTCTCAGTGAAAGACTCTCTCAAAAAATTACAATGAGCACACAGAGAGAGTGAAGAGAGGAATGAAGGATCGAGAAAAGGTGAGGACAAGATCTAGAAGGGGGGGGGTTGAATAGATCTAGGCCTACTAATGCGGAAGCTTAACCAATTTTAAAAACTCTTGAATCAGAGACAAAATGAGAAACAAATTTCACAGATCTGAAGATGAATTGAGTGAGTTGTGCAAATGGAGTGTGTGAACAAATTGATTAGATGAATCTAAATGATCCTATGCATGCATCTAACGAAGGATAAGTTCAAACCACAATCAGATCAATGCACAGAGATTTTTAGGTGGTTCGAAAATCACACCATGTGATTCCTACATCCACCCCTCACACAGTGATGATCCACTAAACAACCTGGGTACAACACACCCACTGGAGCCAGACAACTCCAACCACTTGAGTTTACAACTCACACAAACTCTAGAGTAAGACTACTCTAGAACCCTGAGCAAGATTGCTCAACAACACCTTGAGTGCGACAACTCAAAACCACTGAGCTCGACGGCTCACAAACAACTTGCTAGAAACACACAAGACTCAGATCCTCTAGCAAAAGATCTAGTCCAACAAGAGTGAATTCATGAGACTCATGCAACAACCCATGCATAATCTCAGAATTACTCAGAAGAGAAAAATGAAGATGAGAATTGTATTGATAGCTTTTCTCTTCAGATGTACTCCCTGTAGAAGGTCGAATTGTGAAGGTCTTTGATCTCTGGAAGTTCCTGGGCGATGCTCTGCAATTCTGATCTTCAGGATCTTCCTTGAATTCTTCACAGAAGTCGGCTTCTACTTGATCTGCTTCCTTGAGGTGATCCAATTGGTTCTTCAATGATCAATCTCCACTTCTCATGCTTGAGCAGATGAGAATTTGGCTTGAGGAATCACCGGGAAGACAAGAATAGGGAGGAGAAACCTTCTAGCCGCCAATGGGACTTCTGGGAGGCTCTGAAAGGGTTCTTTCTTGTTGGATAGCCAATAGGAGGGTATTTATACCCCTAATAGTCCAAGTGTACCCTTGGGGGTCGTGGGCACACGATCCAAGGCTAATCCAACAAATTCCTAGGGTGCCACGTGTCCAGGACAAAGTTTAAGTCACAGAGATTCCGGAGTGTGTCGACCTGCCCATGAGGTGTGTCGACACACTGTCCCAGACTGACAAATCAATTCCCTGGGAGAGGTCTCTAGTGTCGACCTGAGATGATCCAGTGTCGACACCATGTCCCAGACAGCAAAACAGGCCTTCTGGGAAGGCTCTCTAGTGTCGACCTGCCTGCATTTGGTGTCGACCTGCTTTAGCTATCTGAACAATAGGCCTTTGGGAAGGCTCTCTAGTGTCGACACTATCTGATTTAGTGTCGACCTGAGATGGAAGCCTGTTAACATATTTCTATGGGATCTGACTCTAGTGTCGACCTGCCCTGGACTAGTGTCGACACTAGTTGATCTTTTCTTCACATTTCTGCATTTGCTCTGAGCCATTGTGTCGACACCATTGATGGTTGTGTCGACACTACCTTTGCAAGAAATGTTTGTCCCTGAGAAAATAACACATAAATCATTAGTTAAATGTATTATCATGAATATAAATGATAAATGTGCTTAGAAACATGCTTTTTGATTATTGATAATTCAGGTGATGTATTTCACATGTTCCAATGGTTATGCATTAAAATCACAACTTGTCATCATCAAAATGTGAGGAGAAATGTATTATATTCACACTCAACCCAACAATCTCCCCCTTTTTGATGATGGCAACATTAAATTCATATGGAAGTCGAAAGTTTCAAAAATGTGATTTTAAGCATTTTCATTTCCTTTTATTCATACTTGTCATAGACCTTTGAACATTTTTTAGTGACATTTGAAAGTTGCACACATGAAAGACACAATGTTACCAAGGATAAGCTATTCTCACACAAAGGTCAAGCAGCTTGACAAGCATTCATCACATTCACATTCATTCAAAAGAGTTTTCAATCACATTGAAGACACAAAGATTTCTATTAATTTCAATCTTCAAAAAATACATTTAAAAAGTATTACAAACTTCCTTGCTATCTTCTCCCCCTTTGACATCAGCAAAAAAAATGACATTAATGGGGAGGAGGAGGAGGAGGAATGGGTAACAATATGGTCTCAATATCCGTTAATCTCTTTTCCATTGAAGTTAGACTAAACTTCATTTGAGCTTGGATAGTTGAGAGTCTTGTATGCAACAGATTTTCCATTCTCTCTGAGTTCTCTGACATTGCAGCTTGAAGTGCACTGAACTCATTTGACACTGGCTGTGAAGATGAGGAAGAACCAGTTGACCAACCAGGCCTATTCAAAACTTTGAATTCCCTTTTTAGTGCAGACATCTCTTCATCAATATGAGCAGACAAATTCTTCATGCTCTCCAAGTCATCTACCAAATGTGCAAAGGATAGTCTTGTCTTACTTATCTGAGAAAGTGTCTCCTTGGTGTTGAAGACATCAGCTTGGAAATTTGTCAAAATTCCCTTAGGAACTGTCTCCAACTTCTCTTGATGTTCTTTAAGGTCTACTGAAGCATCTGCCAAAGTGTCAATCAGCCTGTTGAACCTTTGGGTTGCATGGTCAGAGGCTGCTTTTTGTTCAATGAATCTGGCAGACACAGAGTTCTCCAACCTCTGAATCCTCAACTCAAAATTTTCTGACATAGATTGAATAGAGGTGTTCAAAGCATCAAACTTGTCATTCAAAAAGGTGTACAACTTAGTGGAACAGAAGGTCCACCAAACGATGAGGATGCATGAACTGGAGGTTGTGGAGAAAAGGATGGTATTTCAGTTTCAGGGTGCAGGGTTGAGGTGGGTTGAAGTTGAGGTGAATGAGGGGTATTAAAAGGTATGTCAACTTCAACTGCCACATGAGGCTGATCCTCATTCATGGGAGGCTGGTCCTCGTGCACTTGAGGCTGATCCTCTGGAGCTGGAGGCTAATCCTCTTGCACTGGAGGCTGTTCCTCTTGCACTGGAGGCTGTTCCTCTTGGACTGGAGGCTGATCCTCCTGAACCACAGGGGCCTCTACTGCAGCTGGCCCTCTCCTCACTGATCACCCACAATCCTAAAGCCCATAAATTTTTGAACATGCTTAAAGCAATAAATGTTGGACTTTGGAATCTTCTGAGACTTCTCATTCTCCAGAGACACACCAAAGTGTCTAAATACTTGAGTCAAATGGGCTGCATAAGGAAGTGATCTATGCAAATCAGCCCTAGTGGTCTCAGAGATGATCTGGTACATGATGACATGGAGATTGACCTTTATATCCTTGCTCATACAATATATCACAAACCTTTGAATGTCAGTGAGTCTATCCCTCCCACCACCTTGGGGTGTGATGATAGTGGTGAGCATATGATGGGTAAGCCTCAACACAGGTGGAAAAGTGTTGGTGTTGAATTTGGTAACATGGGTTTGCTTAGGATCAGACTCATCTGCCTGCAATCCAGTCAGGATCGTGTAGGCTTCATGAAGGTCAAATTCAAAGTTGTGATAGTCTGCTCCTTCATCTGGAATTTTGAAAATGGTGGCTGCTATGTCTGTAGGCATGTCTATCTCAATTCCTTTGACCTTTGACTTGTACCCTTCATCATTGCATTCCAAATTCATATAGAATTCCTGGACAAGTCTAGGGTATATGATGCGAAATTCTAAGATAAAGGATTGCCAAGACTGGAATTTGAAGAAATTTATGACCTCAAGAAAAGCAGCAATCAGTTCACTGTCATCTAATTCCACTGCCCTGGGTTTCAAGATGGTCTTTCCTACACTAAGTGGTTTGGAAGGAGTTCTCTTAGAGGGCTGGGAAGATTCTGAGGATGAAGATGATGACTTCTCAGAGACTTCAGGAGAGGAATCCAGAATTTTCCTCCTAGGGTACACAGACCCTCGACCTCGACCAGAAGAGGATGCCCTACCTCTCTTAGCAGATGATGGGGATGCAGAGGACGTGTAAGGTCTCGGGTCTTTAGTGGATCCTTATTGGGTCTGTAATGGTTCTGTGTGGTCGACGACAAGACCATTGTCGTTGACTTGGGGTTGACGGCCAGGGCTTGCCGTTGAGTCAGAGTCAGCGTCCAGCGATGTGGACGTCTGATGTTGAACTCAACGACATGGGATCTGGACGTCAGTCTGTAGGCGGTTCAGTAGGCGACCAGTGATGTTGACGTCGACTGGTCGGGCCTGTTGAAATAGGGCAGCCGAGAGCAGAACCTATCTTTCTCCTTTCCTCTCCTTCCCTCCACCTTTGCTTTTATTGATTTCCGCAGCTCCTGTTGGTTGATTTGAGCTCGTGGGAAGCCCCTGGATCGTGTGGCGTTGCTTGATCGGGCGGGAAACGCGAGATTTTGGTGTGATTTGCGCGGAGTCTTCGGGGGAATTCGGCGTGATTAGTGGCTGTTTGGGGATTCTTAAGGCTTTCTGAGGTAGGGACTTAACCCCTATAACCTTCCCCAGCAAACCAGCATGTCCAATTAAGTGAATTGGGGTGCAAATTGTGGTTTAGGGTTTGGGTTGTATCATGCCGGGATTTTGGGTAAATTGGACAATCTAGGCGTTAGACTGTTTAATTTCGTTGTACTGGTAGTTTAGATTGATGAGAGGAAGTGTTTCCCTCCATCAGTCGGATTTCTGTTGAGTTTTGCTACCCATTTGAACTGATTCGGTTCAGTTCTGGGTTTAGGGGACTGAAGATATCAACGTCCACATCTGTTGACGTTGAGATCTTCAGGGGTGATTTAAACGACAAGGTCGATTGCCGTTTAATCAGGATAAACGACATGGTGAGTGCCGTTTACCTCATATTGGCGGCAATCGATGTGGCCGTTAATCTCCTGTGTCTCAGCAGACTTGAGTTGTGTGTTTAGAGGCGATTGACATGTGATGTCCGCCCTAATAGCACAAGTGGGCCAGGCTTAGAGTGTGACTCCGCCTGTGCATTTGAGTAGTTGTTTGTGGCACGAGGTGTTTACTTACTGTACGGGGTTTCAGACGTTGAGTGTGTTCCGTCTGTTGTACGCGCGTTGCGTTACCGTGTACCCGTTTCTGTTGTGTTACCTAGGCGTGGGTGCGACTCCGTCTAGACGACTAGTGTGTGGTTATCCTCCGCTAGTGAGCCAGGACGTTGAGTGCGACTCTGTCCTGTACGTACTCCTTGTGGTGGTTTTGAGCCGGTCTCCGTGGAGCCCCTTCTCTACCACTAGGGTCAAGCGTAGGGGAAAAACCGGTCGTGGACCAGATGCGAGAGAGAGCGTCTGTAGTGTGCACACGTGGCTGGGGTTGAGAGCCTCTGTGGTGACGGGACGCCGAGCCACAGACCCTAGCTGAGTCCTACTTGCTGTGTGTGTGAGTGTGTGTTACTGAGCCGCGTGGTTTACAGTTTTATGTTGTGGTGCGACGTGTACTTACTTTCAGTTTTTACTTTCCGCACTTTAGTTTAGTTGCCGGTGGGGTTACTTTTCCCTACTGGGTCTCTTTTCTTGAGACTCACTCCCTTCCCTTTCAGGTGGGTCTTCGTCGACTCCCGTTCCAGGCGAGTCTAGCCACTCCGGTGTTGGTGCTCCCTAGCTGCAGTGAGTAGTACCTTTTTATTGTACTTCTGTACTCTGTACTTTGCTCAGACTCTGAGGTTGTAAATGATATGTTCATATAGTGGAATTTTACAGCTTTGCATGGTGTGTATCTTCTTACATATAGTCTCCTCGGACTTTCACTTCCTACCCTTCCGAGCTTGTCTCGTGGGTTAGCGGGTCAGAATTCGGGTTACTGGTTGTTACTGGTAATGCGGATTCTGGGTCGTTACAGGACGGCCCTGGCTGCTCTGCAGGGTCATGGCGCCTCTTGGTTCTCCTTTCAGTAGGAGGATCAACATCCGCCGGAATGGGCCTTGTCGTAGCCCTTGATTTTGCTCCACGGCGAGGGGCCTGCTTGGGTGCCATGGGAGCAAGGTGGAGTGGAATAGAAGAGGATGGAGAGTGAGGAATGAGAGAAGAATGACAGGGATGGAATGGAGGAGGGAAGAGGTGGAGATGGTTCAAAAACCTGCCAGATTCCAGGAAGAAGACGACCGTCGGGTCGACCTGGAGAAGAAAAAAGGGGGGGGTTTTAGGATAACCTACCCCGCAGGAACAACAATTCTTAACCGGAGCCCACAGCTTAAATGACTCTAGCAGGGGGGTCAGTGTCGACACTAGAGGAGGTGAGTGTCGACCTGAGTGAAAGTGTGTCGACACTAGATGGAGTAGTGTCGACCTGGCCTGATGAAAATTTAAGATTTGAGTGTGGGAAAAATTATGTGACTTTTGGGATATCTTGAAAATGATAGTCAATGGGTGGAACAATCATTTCAAGGATATTTAAGAGACTAAAAAATTCATTTGTTAAATTTTGCAAAAATTCAACACAATTCAAGTTTTACACAATATCCAACAGGATATGAGCATTCAGTGACTTGAGTCATTAAAATGATGATTTGAGGGATATAATACATTTAATAAATCAACTACACACTACCATATTATTCAAGTCCAAAGAAATAAAAAAAATCTTTTAGACTGAAATCAAGTGTGTTGAAAGTAAACAATTTTTAAGAACAACTTGATGATGGATAAGAGTGATTCTTTTAAAACAATTCTCCAATGATATACACATTTTGTTTTTGAAACAAACTATCAAATGAGATACATCTTGTTCACTCAAGAACTAATGCTTTTCACACACTATAGTCCCTGGATACTAAAGATTTATCCATTATCAAGTCTCAAAGGGGTAAATGATGACATTTTGACATGAAAATATACATTTTTTAGACGCAAATATTTCCAGTTATTCAGTCATCATCAAAAAGGAATAGGACATATTTATTTTGCTTTTCATTTTTTTTGATTTTAAACCCCTTTGAACAGAGATAGCATTAGTGCCTCATGACATACATGGCACTTCATTCATTGTGAAGGTGTGCAGTTTCTCAGCACATGTGCCATTGCTCTGTTGAATTGACAAATTTTGGAGATTTTTGACAAAAAAAGACATCATCTATATCCAACATCAAATGCAAACAAAAACATGTTTAGATTCAAGGCACACATTATCCTTCAGTCTTTGAAAGAAATCTGAATTTCTATAGTTTTGAAGAATATAGGTGAGAGTTGACAAATGAATATAGTAGATCACTCAAAGGATCATTTTGAGACTCTAGACACCTGAATGAGGACATCATGCAAGGAAATTAATGTAATGCAAGAAAAGTTTTTGAATTTTTCAAAAGATATGACTTGAATTTTCTAGCTCCCCCTGAGATGAGGATTTCAACCATTTTTCATCAGAATAAAGATATGCAAGTTTTTGAAATCAGAATTAATTCTCTTTGAAGAATAAAAAAACTCCCCTCAACAATTGCATATTCATTTCTTGGTACTTGGCGGAGACATATACTCTCGCATAGTGAAAGTGTCCAGACAAGCAGAGCTTGTCCTTCTTCAAATCACCATTTGATATACCAAGAAATTCAACACAATGTGAGTTGAAGAGTTCATTGTCAAAAAGAAATAGAAGTGAAATAGAGAGAGATATGATCAGTATAAATCAAGAGAGCAAATGAATATAATGATGCAAAGAACTCCCCCTCAGAAGATGCTTAACACTCAACCCAATCCCAATGGACATTTACAAAGACCAAGTTCTCTCCTTAAAGATGAGAATCTACTGTCAGGAAGGGGTTTTGTGAAAATGTCAGCAATTTGTTTTTCAGTTTCTACGAAGTGGAGTTCAAAGGATTTCTTTGCTACCTCATCTCTCAAGAAATGATGCCTAATTTCAATATGCTTGGTTCTGGAATGCTGAATGGGATTTTTAGACAGATTTATTGCACTTGTGTTATCACATAGAATGGGAACACAACCTAAGTCTTGGTTATAATCAAGAAGTTGATGTTTCACCCAAAGAATTTGTGTTCCACATCTACCTGCTGCAACATACTCAGCCTCTGCAGTTGACAGAGCAACTGAATGTTGCTTTTTAGAAGCCTAAGAAATTAGGCACCCACCTAAGTATAAACACAAGCCACTTGTGCTTTTTCTATCTAATTTACATCCAGCATAGTCAGCATCACAATAGGCAATCAAATCTAACTTGCAATTAGCAGGATACCAAATTCCTAAATCACATGTTCCAACAAGATATTTGAAAATTCGTTTAACAGCTAACATGTGACTTTCTTTAGGATTTGATTGAAATCTAGCACACAAACACACACTAAACTGAATATTAGGTCTAGAAGTTGTAAGATAAAGTAGAGAACCAATCATACCTCTGTAAGTCTTTGGGTCTACTGACTTACTATGAGAGTCTTCTTCTAGCTTAGCATTAATGGCAATTGGTGTGTTTGAATGCTTGAGGTTCTGAAAGTCAAACCTTTTCAAAAGTTCTTTCACATACTTGGTTTGATTGATGAAGATTCCCTCATGTGTTTGGTTAACCTGCAATCCCAAGAAAAACTTTAGATCTCCCATTAAACTCATTTCAAATTCATTTTTCATTTGATTTGAAAATTCATTACACAGGCCTTTATTGGTTGATCCAAATATTATGTCATCAACATAAATTTGGACTGTAATTATTTGATGATTGACTATTTTTATGAACAATGTTTGATCAACATTTCCTCTAGAATATCTTTTTTCAAGCAAAAAGGAACTCAAACGGTCATACCAAGCTTTTGGAGCTTGTTTAAGACCATAGAGAGCCTTATGAAGCTTGAAAACATGGTTAGGATGTTTTTCATTTTCAAATCCAGGAGGTTGTTCAACAAAAATATTTTCCTTGATATATCCATTTAAAAATACACTTTAACATCCATTTGATAGACTTTGAATTTCATGGAGGATGCAAAAGTAAGGAAAATCCTAACTGCTTCTAGTCTAGCTACAGGGGCATATGATTCTTCAAAGTCAATTCCAAACTCTTGATTGTACCCCTTTGCAACTAGCCTAGCTTTATTTCTTATGACTTGACCATTCTCATTCAACTTATTTCTGAAAACCCATCTAGTGCCAATGACTGTTTGGTCACTAGGTCTAGGTACTAATTCCCATACTTGATTTCTTTCAAATTGATGAAGTTCATCATGCATGGCATTAATCCAATCAGAACTTGATAAAGCTTCATCAATTGACTTTGGTTCAATTTGGGAAATTAGAGCTAGTGGGTCTTCTTCAATATCATGCAGGAATGATGATCTAGTCCTAACTCTATCATGCAAATTGCCAACTACATTATCTAATGGGTGATCTCTCAAAATTCGATGTTCAGAAATTACCTGTTGAGGGGTACTTAAATCTGGAACAATGTTACCTGATCCACTTGAAGATGGTGAATTGATGTTCAAGTTCTCACCAATGTCTTCAAGCTCCTCAACAGTTGGTGAAGAGTCCACAATGAAATCATCCTCTTCACTGTCTTGTCTTTCCCTGCAAGATTTAGAATTATTAGTTGAAAATGAATTTTCATCAAAGACAATATGTGGAGATTCTTCAACAGTTTTTTTTGAGAATGTACACTCTGAAAGCTCTTGACACTTCTGAATAGCCAAGGAAGATGGCTTCCTGACTCTTAGCATCAAACTTGTCAAGATTTTCTTTATTATTGTTATGTACATAACATTTGCACCCAAAGATTTTGAAGTAAGAAACAGTTGGCTTTTTATTTTTCAATAATTCATAGGGGGTTTTTCTGATTTTTGGTCTGATCAAAGCTCTATTCAGAATGTGATTTGCTGTGTTTACAGCTTCAGCCCAGAAGGATTTGGGCAAATTGCTTTCTAAGAGCATGGATCTAACCATTTCCACAAGAGTTCTATTCTTTCTTTCCACAACTCCATTTTGTTCTGGAGTTCTTGGTGAAGAAAACTTGTGGAAAATTTGAAGTTCAGCACATAAATCAGAAAAGGATTGGTTTTCAAATTCACCCCCATGATCAGTCAAAATATTTTTGATTTTATATGAAAAGTTTGTTAAGGCAGTGGTGCAGAATTTCCTGAACTCAAGGCAAGTATCACTTTTGTGGGACAAGAAGATAACCCAAGTAAATCTGGTAAAATCATCAATGATTACAAACCCATATCTCTTGCCACTTAGACTTAGAACTCTTGTTGGGCCAAAAAGGTCCATGTGAAGTAGTTCTAGTGGCCTAGATGTGAGTACCTCATTGAAGTTCTTAAAAGATTTCCTGGTTTGTTTTCCTTGTGCAAAGATCCCACAAACTTGATTTTCAATGTTAGAGAAATATTCAGGAAGACCCTTAACCAAGTTCAGCCTTAACAATTTATTCAAAGTTCTGAAACTTGCATGGCCAAGTCTTTTGTGCCAAGTCCATGCAACTTCATCTTTATTAGTAACAAAGCAAAGATTTTCAGAAAAGTTTTTATTAAGGTCGATCATGTAAACATTGTTTTCCCATTTTCCACAAAATTTTATTTTATCAGTTGATGAATCAATGATCTTACAGAAATTGGATTCAAACACAACTTTGTGACCTTTGTCACATAGTTGTCTAATACTTAGCAGATTGTAATCAAGACCATCAACTAATAAAACACTATCAACAGAGTTTGAGGAAGTTTGACCAACCTTTCCAGATCCAATGATCTTTCCTTTATTTTTACCTCCAAATGTTACTGAACCTCCCTCCTTCTCAATTAGGAATGAAAATTTAGCTCTATCTCTAGTCATGTGTTGTGAACACCCACTGTCAAGGAACCACACATTTGAATTGGGTGCACGACCTTCCTGCAAAATCAATCAATGGAGAGAAGATTTTGGTACCCAAACAATGTTGGGACCATCAGAATGTTTGGACATTTTTATCAAATCTTTTCTCACCCAAATTTGATTTGTTTTTTATTTTTGTTTTATTACAGTGGTGTTCTCTGTCTTTTTCAATTTCTTCTTTCCTTAGGAATGAAAACACCAGTGTTTTTAGTTTTGGTAGGAGGGAAAGTTTTCATTTGAACATGAGAGTTTAGATGAGGAGGTGGAATCCAAGGATTTTGTTGGTACATCAGAAAATTTGGATAGAAGAATTGGGGATGATACCAACATGGGTTGTAATGCCATTGGTTCCAATCAGCTTGATATCTTGTCTTGGAAGTCCAAGGTTTTTTTGAATGACTTCCTTTGACTTTTTCTGATTTTTCAA
Source organism: Colocasia esculenta (assembly GCA_014218235.1). Lineage (NCBI taxonomy): Eukaryota > Viridiplantae > Streptophyta > Magnoliopsida > Alismatales > Araceae > Colocasia > Colocasia esculenta. Next base: position 93,866,633 of record CM024760.1, on the reverse strand, counting down.
ATTTTATTTAAATTTTTGATTTTGTTGTTTGTCTTTGTTGATGTTGAGCAGGTCGACCTCTCCTTGACTGGTGTCGACACAACAGCCACAGAATCCTTCTTCTTGTGGACTGGTGTCGACCTGTCAGGTGACTGTGTCGACCTGGTTGACTTGCTTTGTTTATGAGTTTTTGGACTTTTTGGTGTTTTGCTTGAGGTTTGTTTGATTTCTGTGTTCTCAAGACTAGGGCCTTTGACAAATTTGATTAATGGTGCTTTATCCTTCTTTTCACCAGATTTGTCTTTCTTAGGTTTTTGTTTATCAAATCCTAGTCCATGAGAGATTGATTTCATTTTTGCTCCCAGCAAGGCCTCCAGATTATCTTTACCATTTGTGAATGTTTCAATAACTTCATCCTTTTCTTTTAGCTGGTTTTGTAAGATTTTTATTTCTTCAACCTTTTATTGTTTATCATGGTTTTCCATTTCCAGCTTTCCAGACAATTCTTTGAATTCAAGGGTGGCCTTTTGAGAGGCTAGCTTAAGCTCATCAATCAAATTCAGAAGATTTTCTTTTTCTTCATTCAGTTCAGTTACTTCATTTTCTAGTTCACAAATTCTTTTGTTTGAGGATTGGTTATGGTAAATGCTCAATTTCCTTTTGAGATGTTTATTTTCTTTCCTCATTTCAGTGTAATTTTCAACAAGTTCTGCATAAGCATCTTGCCAATCTTCAACTGAAAAGTCTTCGAAAGATGTACTTACCTTTCCATCAGAACTATTCGCCATGAAGCAGATTTCCTCACTATCAGAACTTGAGGATTTTTCTTCTTCTTCTTTTTCACTTGAGTCTTCATCAGACCAAGTGGCTACCATGGCCTTTGGCTTCTTGAATTTGTGAATCTTTTTGTGCTTCTCCTTCTTGTTTTCAGGACATTCTCCCTTCATATGTCCTGGCTTGTTGCACCTATAATAGATGACAATTTCGTCAGATTTTTGATTCTTGTTAGAATTAGCATTAGAAAAGGAAGTGTTTCTTTTACCTGATGAATATTTCTTTTTGCCAGAAAATTTTCCTTTTCTATATTTCAAGAATTTTCCTGACTTTGACTCAGACTCATCAGAACTGGTTTTATCCTGACTTTTGTCTTTGTTACTAGATGAGGCCTTTAGAGCTACTGGCTTGGTTTTGATTATGTGTTCTTCATTTCTCTTTAGATTGATTTCATATGTCATTAAAGATCCTATCAACTCATCCAAAGAAATTTTGGACAGATCTTTAGAATCTTCAATGACAGTGGCTTTTGTGTGCCAAATTGAAGAGAGAGAACGTAGAATTTTTCTTACCAAGTCAGCATCAGTATAGTCCTTACCTAAGGCCTTCAGTCCATTGACTATGATCATAAACCTGACAAATATTTCAGAGATTGTCTCATTAGATTTCATCATGAACAATTCATATTCAGAGACAAGTATGTTAGCCTTGGTTTCTTTAACCTGAGATGTTCCCTCATAGAGTAACTCAAGTTTATCCCACATCTCTTTGGCAGATTTGCACATTGAAATTCTTGAGTACTCTTTGGGGTGAACAGCACATTGAATCATATTCATGGCACTGTAATTCAATGTAGCTCTTCTTATCTGTTCCCTAGTCCAGGTTTCTTCCTCTCCCTGGTTTTCATAGGGTCCTACCTCCACTACTTTCCAGATTTCATAATTTTGGGCTCTTAGAAAAACTTGCATTCTATTTTTCCAATAAGAATAGTCCGTCCCATTAAAGAATGGTGGCCTATTAATGGAATGGCCCTCAGCTATGAATCCTCTGGAATCTATTTAATTAAACTGATGGTGCAAAGAAGGAAACACTTAGCAAACAAACAAGCAAGCAAACAAATCACACAGAATACTCAGAAATTACTCAGATCAAATCAGATCAAGTATAAACCCGCTCTGATACCAATTGAAGGATCGAGAAAAGGTGAGGACAAGATCTAGAAGGGGGGGGGGGGTTGAATAGATCTAGGCCTACTAATGCGGAAGCTTAACCAATTTTAAAAACTCTTGAATCAGAGACAAAATGAGAAATAAATTTCACAGATCTGAAGATGAATTGAGTGAGTTGTGCAAATGGAGTGTGTGAACAAATTGATTAGATGAATCTAAACGATCCTATGCATGCATCTAACGAAGGATAAGTTCAAACCACAATCAGATCAATGCACAGAGATTTTTAGGTGGTTCGGAAATCACACCATGTGATTCCAATATCCACCCCTCACACAGTGAGGATCCACTAAACAACCTGGGTACAACACACCCACTGGAGCCAGACAACTCCAACCACTTGAGTTTACAACTCACACAAACTCTAGAGTAAGACTACTCTAGAACTCTGAGCAAGACTGCTCAACAACACCTTGAGTGTGACGACTCAAAACCACTGAGCTCGACGGCTCACAAACAACTTGCTAGAAACACACAAGACTCAGATCCTCTAGCAAAAGATCTAGTCCAACAAGAGTGAATTCATGAGACTCATGCAACAACCCATGCATAATCTCAAAATTACTCAGAAGAGAAAAATGAAGATGAGAATTGTATTGATAGCTTTTCTCTTCAGATGTACTCCTTGTAGAAGGTCAAATTGTGAAGGTCTTTGATCTCTGGAAGTTCCTGGGCGATGCTCTGCAATTCTGATCTTCAGGATCTTCCTTGAATTCTTCACAGAAGTCGGCTTCTACTTGATCTGCTTCCTTGAGGTGATCCAATTGGTTCTTCAATGATCAATCTCCACTTCTCATGCTTAAGCAGATGAGAATTTGGCTTGAGGAATCACCGGGAAGACAAGAATAGGGAGGAGAAACCTTCTAGCCGCCAATGGGACTTCTGGGAGGCTCTGAAAGGGTTCTTTCTTGTTGGATAGCCAATAGGAGGGTATTTATACCCCTAATAGTCCAAGTGTACCCTTGGGGGTCGTGGGCACACGATCCAAGGCTAATCCAACAAATCCCTAGGGTGCCACGTGTCCAGGACAAAGTTTAAGTCACAGAGATTCCGGAGTGTGTCGACCTGCCCATGAGGTGTGTCGACACACTGTCCCAGACTGGCAAATCAATTCCCTGGGAGAGGTCTCTAGTGTCGACCTGAGATGATCCAGTGTCGACACCATGTCCCAGACAGTAAAACAGGCCTTCTGGGAAGGCTCTCTAGTGTCGACCTGCCTGCATTTGGTGTCGACCTGCTTTAGCTATCTGAACAACATGCCTTCTGGGAAGGCTCTCTAGTGTCGACACTATCTGATTTAGTGTCGACCTGAGATGGAAGCCTGTTAACATATTTCTCTGGGATCTGACTCTAGTGTCGACCTGCCCTGGACTAGTGTCGACACTAGTTGATCTTTTCTTCACATTTCTGCCTTTGCTCTGAGCCATTGTGTCGACACCATTGATGGTTGTGTCGACACTACCTTTGCAAGAAATGTTTGTCCCTGAGAAAATAATACATAAATCATTAGTTAAATATATTATCATGAATATAAATGATAAATGTGCTTGGAAACATGCTTTTTGATTATTGGTAATTCAGGTGATGTATTTCACATGTTCCAATGGTTATGCATTAAAATCACAACTTGTCATCATCAAAATGTGAGGAGAAATGTATTATATTCACACTCAACCCAACAAGGAAGGCTTGAATGCTTTGAAGACTTCTGCTCTGAAGGCTTCTCTTGAATAGGGATCGAGCTCTTTCTCTCTTTCTTTGAGTGTATGTGACGTTGAGGCTTCTCATTGGATTTACACTCTTTCAAAGATCTTCAGGAAAGCTCTATCTTGTTCTTCAACCTTGCTTCATCTTTTATATGGAGCAGCTTTGAACAGATTCGTTGAAGAGATCTGTTGGAACTCTCCTAGTCATTGTTGATCTTTCTATTCTTCTTCTTTTGACTGACAGCCACTTGGTGGTCTTCGAGGTCTGCAAGCATAGAAGAAAGTGTTTAGACCAGAGAAGTGTTTTTGTCAGAAGGCTCATATCTCTATGTTTCCTGCTGCCACCCAGACGTTGTAGGTAAACTCTTTTTGTCTAACAGGAAGGGAGAGATCCTATGAGATAAGCAAAAAGATTTTCTGTCAGAGAGATAGTAGGTTACACATATGAAATGTATTTGAGTTTTCATTTGGCGCCAAAGATAATTTGAAATGTTTGAAATATAGAGGAAATCGATGTTTAAGTGAAATAGAGTCGATGCGAAAGACAATCAATGTTCCACTGTAATCGTTGTTTTAATGTAATCCATGTTTCGAAGTCGATGTTTAATCGAAATCGATGTTTGAAGTCGATGTTTCAATGGAGTCGATGTTAAACATAGTCGATGTACAAAGAGAGTCGATGTAAACATAATCCATGTTGAGAGTGAATCGATGTTTCACTAAAGTCGATGTTTGATTGAAATCAATGTTTCACTGGAGTTGATGTTTTAATGAAATCGATGTTTAATGGAAATCGATGTTTAAGCAAAATCGATGTTCTAATGAAATCGGTGTTCAACAGAGTCGATGTTTAAGTGAAATCGATGTTGAACAAAATCGATGTTTTAATGAAATCGGTGTTCAACAGAGTTGATGTTTAAGTGAAATCGATGTTGAACAAAATTGATGTTTACATGAAATGAACCATAATCGATGTATTTGCATGAAAATCGTTGTGGCACTTAGTCAGTAATCGATGTGTATTAGACAACCATCGATTGCCTTTTCAGTGCAAATCATGAAGCGATAGTGCCATAAATTTATATTTATTAGGAAAACAGGATATTGAATATATTCAATAATATTTAATTAATCATGAGTTTTGTTATCACAAAAATAAAGGATAAAATATAAGAGTGGTTCAACAAAAACGACATTTCATAACGGGGACCTAGATAAAGAAGTGTATATGGAACAACCTTACGGGTTTCATGTTGAAGGGAAAGAACACTTGGTATGCAAATTAAAGAAGTCCATCTATGGACTTAAGCAAACCTCCCGTCAATGGTTCATTAAGTTTAGTGAGATCATACTGTCATCTAGGTTTAAAGAAAATATTATTGATGAATGTTTATACCTAAAGGTCAGTGGGAGTAAATTCATTAATATTGCTTTTGTATGTACATGACATCTTGCTTGCCAGTAGTGATCTTGATTTATTACATGAAATAAAGACTTTTCTTTCTGAAAATTTTGAGAAGAAAGATTTAGGTGAAGCTCAATATGTGTTGGGCATTGAGATCACCAGGGATAGACCATCAAGCGCTTTAGGTCTTTCCCAAAAGACTTATATCTCAAAGGTCTTAGAAAGATTTAACATGCAGTCTTGTACAGCCGATAAAGTACCCATTATTAAAGATGATAAATTCAGTAAATTACTGTGTCCCAAGAATGACTTAGAAAGGAAGCAAATGGATTATATGCTCCCATATAAAAGATTAGATCAGTTGGAGGTCATTGCATACTCTGATGCTGAATTTGGTGGTTGCCTTGACACAAGGAAGTCCACTTCAGGCTATGTGTTCCTCTTGACAGGGGAAGCCATTACCTGGTGCAGTAAAAAGCAAAGTGTTGCAATGACTTCCATTATGACAACTGAGTTTATTACTTATTTTGAGACTAGTGGTCAGGTCATTCAGTTGCGAAATTTGTTCACAGGTCTACCATTTATAGATTTCATCTCCAGGCCTATTAAGATTTACCGTGACAATTCCGCTACAGTTTTCTTCTCTAAAAACAATAAAGCATCCAAGGGTGGTAGAACATTGGATATAAAGTATTTTGCTCTTAGAGACAGAGTGAGGAATCATGAAGTGTGTATAGAACATATTAGAACAGATCTTATGGTTGCTGACCCTCTCACTAAAAGACTACTTGCTAGCGTCTTTTGTAGTCATGTGATTCAGATGGGTCTTGTAAGCTCTCTCGATATGTTATGACACTTTCAGTTGACATTATGTTGTTATTTGTGATCACATCAATGTCATGATTCTTTTATTGTTTTCTGCCTATTCCATTTATTTGTGTATACATGTTGGCTATGGGTTGGCAGAATGTATGTTTAAGTGGTGACCAGTAGATAAACATTAAATTTGAGTTTATCTATAATTTCAAGTTTGATGTTCAATTGTAGTGAGTTGGTGGCATTGTGGTACATGGAAGGTGGTGTGTGTTTTGAATGCATTTACCGCTATGACCCCTATCATTTGATTTACTATATTTGAACTCTTCAAGTTGCATTAATTGGAGTGGTGTGTGGTTTTGGTTTTAATCATGCGCGCATGTACCATGTTTTTCCCTTCAGATACAAGCCCAAGGCATCAAATCTTCAAGAGTTGTTTTAAAACTATATATGAGTTTATATTATATGTATGCTTTTAAAGGAAGATTTGATGTCCTTGTGACAAGTTGGACCAAGTGAGAGAATGTTGGGTTTTACCTAATATTGTGGTCCACTTGTATTGGGCTACACAACATTAAAACACTATCAGGTCCAATTAATAGAATAAACTCATGGGCTTAAACCATTAAGTGCCCATTAGGATCCTGTTATGGGTGGGATCCTATTCAGGCCGATTGGGACTGGTCCCTCCTCTCTATAAATATATATGTGAGACTCTCCATCAGATTACACAGACTACAGACATATAGAGAGAGGAAACTAGAGGGAGATCGCTCGGGTTACGCGTCTCCCTTCCTGGCGTCCGTGCACGTTGATCGTCTTCCGGCGTCGTCTCCCTCCTCTCTATAAATATATATGTGAGACTCTCCATCAGATTACACAGACTATAGACATATAGAGAGAGGAAACTAGAGGGAGATCGGGTTACGCGTCTCCCTTTCTGGCGTCCGTGCACGTTGATCGTCTTCCGGCGTCGTCTTCCTCCTTGCACGTGGGATGATTTCCGCATCAAGTACACATCTCCAACATATCCTCTTTTGAATTCTAACCTTTGTACCATTGGAGAACAAGATTAGGCATGTGTGTACATGGGCCAACAGTATATATGTTAGTTGTTAACATTATTGATTTTGTCATTAAGTGCATATATTAACAAGTTTTCTTTCTTAGGGGTCATATCAAAATCAATGGCCAATATTCCTGCATGGTCCATGTGGAACATTTGGCCATTGTCTACCTACTAATACCCTTGTGCTGTGTCTACCCACTTGACCACCTTTTTGTTAACTAACTTCTTCCATGTTAGCTCTTTCATGCGTTGGTGGCTCATAATAAGATTTGGCATTGCCCTTAGTACAACTATGACGCATGCATGCCAGAGGATGGATGTCTGTCAGATTAGCCACCATACACTCAATAGGAATCTCATATCAGTTGGTCTCAGGGATCATATTAGAGGTAGTTATGATTGGCAGGGTACCCTTGGCTTCTACAAGGTCACACTTAAGTTGTGGAGGAGTCTAACTTGGAGGAATTAAGGGAGGGCTCAAGACTCATAGATTGTGATCCAGTGTGGGTGATGGATTGGGTTGAGAGTGATTCTGCAGGGGTAAACTTATTATGGTTTAACTTTGAAGAAGCTCAAAAGGGCCACTTAATTTACTGTTCCATCTTTTTGTTTGGAGTCTCATGCAAACCAGGCATGTGCTTCACTCTGACGTCGCTCTTTTGTGAATACAGCAAGATCGCTAAAAGTATAATTAGTACGATAAAACGATAGATATAGTTATGTATCTTTTGCATATTATAAAATAAACGTGATTAATAAATAATGTTAACGATAGATGTATCTTTTGTAAATACTGCAACTACTAAAATAATAATTTAAAAAAAAAATGTCTGATCATTAACGCCCGCCAAAGAGCGTTGACTGATCATTATCCAAAAAGCCCAGAGACAGGCCCTATTATTAACAAAAGATCCCAGTGATCGGATTGACTCAAACAATTTTAGAACATTTTCTCAATTTGTGCGTGTCAGGGCAGGGACCATGCTAATGGTCGTTCCAATTTTATATCGGATGTCTCTGAAGAAAAATCTCCCAGCATCACGCTCGGCATCTTACGAAGAAATGGACTTCTTTTCAGTTCTCCGGTATGGAACTAATCCCTTTGGACACGAAGAACAACGGCAGCAATTAACAGCCCCCGCCACAGTCTTGGTTTCGTCCGATCAAACGCTTGGTTGTTGTAGATGGCCGCTGTGCGAGCAGAGTTGGCGGGGTTACGCTTAGTTTGGATCTGCGCCAAAGCGGCATGGCGCAGCTTCCTCCCTCCATTGACAACCCACACCTTCCCGCAATATTCGTACAACCAGCGGAGAAGAGGAGAGGGAACAGCCAGGAGACGGCAGAGGAAAACGATCGAGGAGCATATGTATATATATATATAGTTACTAGCTTCTGCTTCTTAGGTTTGGCTAGCTCACTTCCGATCCCTCGTGCACAAGAGCTGCGACGAATACCATGACCTTTCAGACTAGGAAGTCAATTTGCCAAGAAAAAAAATGTGCAGGCGATTTGGATGCATCAAGTCCCAGGAAGATACAAGAGTGTGGTGAGTTCCTTATTAGATACTGTGTTGATTCCACTGTTGGGATTTGGACATCCCCAGATCTAGAGGCTTTTCTTTGTCTGACACTTCAAACCACATCCCTTTTTCCATTCAAAACCATACGAAATTTCTCATCTCCGTATGACTGATTTCTGGACGGTGGAGAACATTCAATGGAGCAGATGAAAAAATTTCATTTGTTTCGTGTCAAAGAATGGACGTTCATAAACCAGTTCTGTATATCAAATATGCAGCAATTTTATCACGGTAAAAAGTAGAGCCACATAAGCTTGGAACATAGAGCCGCTTTCGGCAGCAACAAACATCAGGATCGGAAGTTACAGGGGGGCACTTTGCCCCCCGACCCGAGTATTCTTATAACTTGCTAAACCTTACGACTTACATGGATCCTACATTGACACCTTTATTTCCCATTCCACCCGACAGGAGCCTCTCCTGTTACTCCATCTCAGTCTGTAACTGGAGAGAAAAGGGAAGGAAAAGGTTATACATAAAGAGACGAGCTTCATCTAGAGGGGAACTTGACTAGTATTCTCTAGAGAGGACTGCATCCAGCAATTGCGAATTCCGCAGTCAACATCTCGACAAAAGTTTCCCATTTAAGGAGATGCACCAATGCTAAGCGATTCAATCTGCTGCATGAAATGCACGAGGGAGTTGCATCGTGCCTTTCAGTGACACCCCAATGTAATGTAATTGGGGGTCACTTGTCGCTGATTTTGATGCTGCTAATTGTGCGGCTAATCCCATTCTTATATCCAATCTTGTGGATCTCAGATTCGATTTTGAGAGCAATGTTTGATCCCTCGGCATCAGTCTCGGGCACATCGACATGGAAAGAACCTTGTGAAATTGGTGCAACTGGGTGTTCTCTTAATGACTGATCTTTGATGTAGCTGTAGAGTTGGTGGTGGAAGTGATGATCAAAGGAAAAGCAGTCATGTACCCCTGGATCTGAATGTCGCGATGATCCGGATCCTTCTCTTCGGCAGAAGTGAGGCAGAGACGAATAGTCCATTACCTACAAATGCCAGCCAAAATTTTGTTTTTAGGCCACGGAAGATAAAAGAAACAAGCGATGGGAAAAGCTGAAATGTGTGTTCACTGTCCAACATATCTGTATTCATCTTTTCAGGTTGAAAACTACTGCAGAACTAACATTCTAGCTTGCAAGCAACCGGGCATACACAAACACAAAGGCAATGCATGTTCACTGTCCAACAGAATGAGTTGCTGTCATTACACCTAATTATTGTTAACAGACATAGTTAAGACAAAAATTAGTCTTCTATGCTAATACATTAGGATCAGCAAACTTCAACGTGAAATAAGCCTTTGAGCCCCTCATATTTCTTTGTAGCAACAGCTTCTTATATAATCTAGACCAGTAGCAAGAAATAATTTCACATGTTTTAGGGTAACATATATGTAATAGACCACTGCATTGGAACAAAAGTTCACAAGTTCCCCTAGTGTGCCACATTTCCAAGTGATTCTTTTTTCCTTAAATATCCTGTTTGAACAATAGACTGAGTAGAGCAAGCGTCCTTATTCTAATGATATGCTGAGTCGACTAAGTACTTCACGGTTTAGATTTCACATAGAAATTTATATAGAGGACACATGAAGAAGACAATGGGCAAATCTTTTAACAAGAAAGCCTTCTGTTTTGTGAATATGTTACCATTCCATCTAGCAAACAAATGTAGAACCTGGATTTTTGTGTGTGTGTGTATGTGTGTGTGGAGAGAGAGAGAGAGAGAGAGAGAGAGAGAGAGAGAGAGAGAGAGAGAGAGAGAGAGAATATATATGCAGCATATCGAACTTGCGAACTAATGTGGAACTTGGATTTAGTGTGTAAGAGAGAGAGAGAGAGAGAATAAATGCAGCATATCAAACTCTACCTTTAGCAACTCATCACGTCCACAACCTTGCAGAACCTGAATTTTTCTTCTCGTCCTTTCTTGCAACAGAGGCTTTACAACCTGCCAATATCTCGTACAAAATACAACTCAATAAGTGGCATATCACTAAAATTACCAAAATGATAAGTATATGAAGTTGAACAAAAAAAATCCACCTTCCAGCATGCCGAAAACACATACGGAGCATTAACAATATAGTAAGTTTCTGTCTTCTCTGGGTAGTTGAGATCATCAACAGTAGATATAATTGTGAGTAGCTGCAAACAAGACATGAAATGTGAACATGACATAAATCCATGCAGCATCAGTAAAAAGTTCTATGAAGCAAGTAATCCTTGCCATTTAAATGTTGAAATATTCAAGCTTGCTGTGTAGTGGCACATTCCATTAGAATGTCAAGTGCCAAGCGGAACATTTTATATGCACAGTTGGCTTGAAACTGATAAAGATGGCAGGCCTCGTTTTCAATTTTGTTGCCAAATGATGTTATCCCTAGGATCCATTTCCAAGCAGAAAATTCCAGATATAGTTATTCCAAGTGCTTTGGCATGTGAATCATTCTGGGATCAGTCAGCACCACAGGTTCACCTTCTCAGTAAGGAAACACTCAAAGTTTCAGCATTATATCAGATAAGCTGCTTGTTAATCAGAATCAGGAAATTTCATTAGCATGAAAGCCAAATTATCCGATTAATGGGGGGGATTAAGATTCCCCTCCAATAGGAATAAAGGTGCCGGCACACAATCAAAATGCCCTAGGCCAAGGTAAACAAACCTGCTGAAAGCCCCTTTTACCCAATTTGGGCCAGTAGAAGCTATTCCCAGAACAGAAGGTCAGCATTATGGCTTTAGATTCCCATTTTGGGTCAATCAAACCCTTTCAAAATGAGGCATCCTTTTTTGAATCCATGAGAACTTCAGGTTAATATCCACCCTATATTTATGTCTACAGTGGGAGTTGATACTGTGACCTCATGGTTTTCAGGGGAGGAGTGTGTATCCAACTCACACCCTGGGGACACGTTTTCCTGACTGTTTTTGCCAATTCAATTTGCTTAAATCAGGATCAGCAGGGCCTAACTCTGTTTGCCACTGAACTGCTGTTCTGCCTCAATAGTGATCAGTCAAAGATGTTTTCTAAGGAAAGACAACTACAATAGGTAAGTGTTGAGCAAACAAGTGCGGGACTGCTTGATTGGGGTCAAAACTTACTGGAGCCACAGAATATGTGTATTATATTAACTTAGATAATTTTTGTAATGTTTGTCGCTTAAAGTTTAGGGAAGTGAAGTGTGTTATTAGTATTAATCTTGTCGCAAATAAAACTATGAAACTTAATTCAGGAGCAATGTTGGTAACTTTGAAGGGAAAAACAGGTATCTTCTCAGCGTGAAGCCTTTCTTTCTCCTTCATGGGAGACTGACACCTGCCTACATAGAATGGCATGAGATTACAGCTATCATTCTAAGGTACCATCTTCTTTGATCCTTTACTTCATGTATAAACTTCTTTTTGTTCACCCCCCTCTTTATCCCTTTTTGTGCCTCTTCAGGAAAGAAAAAGAGGAAGAAAACTCCATGGCTGTTCTCTCACATGACCCAAAATACGTTCATCTGTCATCACCTTCTCCAAAAAACCCATGTCCACTGCGCACCTTGATCCCCTGTTCTTTTCACACGGACCTACTGAATATCGTCAATTCCACAACTAATTATAGGAAATCAGCTGACCTGCTATAAAAGGAGCAAGGCTGAGGAAAATGAGAACACTCTCTTCCAGAAGCTCCTTGATTTGCAAAGGGACAGTTAGTTACTTTGGCGTGCAAATGGTGGGATGTGAGGGCGAGGAATCTCATACTCTCAGTCCGTGCCGGTTGAGACGTCAGGTGGTGGCAGATGAGCAAACCTTTCAAAAACAGTGGTCCCATTCAACTATAGAAAGGGCATTCACTAGATGCAATGTCTGCATCGGAGTCTTTTAGCCTGAAATGGAACATTTTTGGCTGGGAAAGGCTCAGTTTTGTCCTTTTCTGCTGATTCTTGAGGAGGCTTGCTTTCCCAGTTTCCCCTAGAATAATATATCCCAGTTCTAACCCTGTTGAAATCACAAAACCGAGGTGTTGAGATTCAAAGGCCTAGGGTCATAAGCAAAAGAAACCTCAGCCCAGAAGTCGATGTGGGACTAAATGCTCTGAAACTCCTCACGGTCAAAATAAGCCATGGAGATTAATTGGGTGGAGGTGGAAAAGAGTGGCCCAAGTTCCACCACTCCCCCTCACGGTCAAGATAAGCTGTGGAGATTAATTGGGTGGAGGAGAAAGAAGTGGGGTAGGGGCCCAAGCCCATGCTCTGTTACCATGTTGAAATCACAAAATCACTGTGTTGGGATTCATAGGCCGAGGGTCATAAGCAACAGGAACTTCAACCCAGAAATCGACGTGGGACTAAATGCTCCAACAAATCCAAATTGACTTTTGGCCATCCACGGCCAATTTCTTACGTTGGGCTTTGAATTCCTCCAGAACTCTGATAGCTTATTGCCATTTCTGACACAAATCAACGCATTCAGATTGAATCAAACTGATTTTCAAAAGAGGTGATCAACTCCCTCGGCATATTTCTCGTCAGAAATACAGTAGTAAAATTTCCCTGCCCAGAACAAGGATATGCCTGCTGGACCATACTGTGAGGCCAGTAAATAAGTGCAGTTAAGAGATATGCATACACACCCTAATTGCATTAAGTTGATATTCTATAATGAGATGTCAACAAAGGAGCACACCTAGAACATGAACAATGATGAAGAAAAAGGAACTAAAATAAAAGCGTTACAAGATGCAAATTATTCAACTTTGCAGAATAACTGAAACCAAGCACGTTGAGTCATGAATTTCACAAAAAACACAATTTTGTTTGACATTTTTCATGTATGGGACAATTTAAGACCAAGAGAAAATCTCTCAAGAAAAATACAAGAATTCTATGGGTGGCAAACCTTTATATGACTTAGTGCTGAAATCTTTAGGCCAGTCATATCCAGAATCTTTAAACAGGTGCCAATATGTCGCCCTTGTTTCGTTGTTGCAGCAGGCTGGATGGGAACAATTGACTCAACATGCTGACAAGCATATTCTGATTGCTCCTAGGAAATAAAAAAGAACTCACCAATACTACACGGTCCCGGTACTCATTGATTTGAATATGTGACTGCACGTAATAATGGACCTACAAAACAGAAAAGCCACAAAATAAGATAACCCCTTGCTACGGAATAACAAAATGAGGTATCACCAAAAGGTCTTGGATGGAGGTTTCTGTAAGCATCCTAGATCATAGAAAATTAGGAACATAATGACATACATAGGAAAGGATCAGTAAGGAAGCTAATTTACATACCAAACATGCAGCTTCTGACACTATATACCAGAAAAGCCATGCTTTTCAAAACAATATCACTTTTTAAAGCAACTTTTATTTCATTTCTAATAATTTCTCTGATCCATCTTTTGATATCAAAGTTCTGAACCGTTTCATTTCCAACATTTGCATATCTGTCACGAAGTATGTTGCTTGGTACCAATTTAAAGCTATTTAACATTTTATACACTTTTATGAAAAAGATACTACAAAAGTTGTGTCATTAAGAAGCAGACAATTTCTGTCTTGTTTAACTAACCTTCAATTTTGGTTCCAAATCGAGGATGTGTTGAAAGAACATTTGGGATTTTTGACCATACAACTATAAAATCAACAAATTGTTTTAATACAATAAAATTATAAAAGGATTGGGCCTGAACTATTGCCATCAACTCTGCTTATTTTAGGCCAAAAAAAACTTGCCTCCAATTCAGCGCTGTCTTTTGTCATATATCCACACAACCTTCAAGGGCTGCACATGTTACCCTATCAAGGTGCAAATCCTAACGGAAAATCAGTTATCTATGTCCTTAAACTAATCGGTGTTGACAGTGAGAGGATTAGTGAAACCTTTTAGAATGTAGGGTGCTAAAAGCAATAGTTTGAGTTTAGCGGTATGGGTATACAGTAGTTGACATATAAGAAAGAATCCAAAAGCTTTTACTTCCCACAAAATCTTAGAACATTTTCAACTTCCAAGAAGCTTCCCATTTCTGTCAATCTGCAAGTAAGCACAGTGAATGAAAAACCTTTGAATCGGAAAAAGAAAATGAGAAATTGAGATAATCATTATATAAGCCGTGCATCTTCATAGCTGTCTTTATATTAACAGGCAAGACAAGATTCTCTACAAGTGAAAATCTTCAACTCAACAGAAAAAACAATTTAGGTTGGAATTTCACCAAAACTGGGATCTCAAGGGGTACCACTTACAGATGCTTTGTCAAATGTGCTTAGTCCAACACCAATGGCAAAAACAGGATGCCCCTGCCAAAAGGGTAAAGAACAAACTTAGAATCCAGAAACAAGGAAAAACGATACAAAATGTGCTTGCCCATTTATCTTGAACTTTTCTGTGAATTGTTTTGCAGCAAAACATCTATAGAAAAAAAACAGGTGGTCTATTGCAGCTAGCTGCATCCATCAGAGATGAAGTCGTCCCTGAAATCCAATAATAAAAGTAACAGTAATATACTACATAATCAGACTAGAGCTCTAAGCAGTTAAAAACTCCTCTTTCTGTCCATATTAGCTAAACCAAGATTTAGAACTTAGACGACTAATAGGTTTGGAAACTCTAAATGCTACATAATTTTGGTAAATCTTTTAGGTGCATAGCAGAAGTTACAAGTGAATACAAGCATATTGAAAATGGACTAGAAAGCACATGCAAATTAACTATTTTCTAATTCTGGCATGTCAAGAACCACAAGGGTGGCCAGTTGGATGAAGCAGCTGGATCAGCAGTAAGATGGTGCTAGACCATGATCACTGAGCATGCAGCAGCATAGGAAGAGGAGGGGATGAGAGGAGAGTAGGCACCTGCTCAGTGCCATGGCTGCAGCCTGCAAGAGCAGGACGATCTCTGACTAAATACAAACAAAAGACAATGTTCACATATGGAAAGGGAAAAGGAATGACGCAATTTATTAGGATGCAACAAGCACGAGAACAAATAGCTGACGGTATTTAATATGAAAAGAATTTACCAGTAGTTTGTCAAATTGAACTAAAGGAAGTGTTAAGGAGCATAAAAACTACCTGTCTAGAGTAGCCTGATACTCCTATGAGTTGTGAATCACGCACTGCTCTGTAGAGATCGGCCGGAACTATTGGCTTCTGTATTGGGAAAAAAACAAACATTGTAAACACACCATCCAAGGAGGGTAGAGAAAACATATTCTTCCAACATCATAAAGTCCATAAGCAACAAGTAACTCTCTAGTTAGATCTATCAGATATTATATTTCAGAAATGCCAACATCAGTCCTGGGCATAACAACTATTTTGCTTGTAATTGACACAAACATTTCCCACTTTTGTTTGAAAATGGGATGTTACAATGTCCACAGAGGGTAGAATACAATTTACACTACCTTGGTTGAGAATTACGCATCATCCAAACAGAAAAGAAAGAAAGGAACATTGTCATGAAAGCTTTTAGCATCTATACAATCATTTTAAACTCAGAGAAAATCTGAAAGGACACTTCTGAAGGCAAGGTGAACAATGTATTCTGCAAAGCAAAATCATGTTTTAAATGATGCCCTAGAATGGAAACCCACAAGATCTGGATGAACACTTTTTTTTACAACTATTCTATGACACTCATGTTGTTATTTCATACAGAAAAAGGATACAAGTGAAAGTCAGAAACAATGTTACCCATTATTATCTTAATACTCACTGTCAATATATCATCAATTTCATTTGCTATCCTCCAATTTAAACAATCGATCAACTGCAAAGGATACAGGCATCAGTAGGAAGGAGATATGGCATTTTCAATCAAGAAGGATAAAACAAGATAAAAGCAAATCTGCATGCTGACCATTTTATGTGCTTTAAAGGCATTCCATTCTCTTGCTTTGAGGAAGCGAACTAAAGTCTCATTTGGGTATCCTTGATGCATATTCTGGAAAAGAAAAGAAACAGCTAAACACAATGAATTTCAATCTTTTTTTTTTGACAGGTACAATGAATTTCCTTAATTTACCGAATCCTGACCAGTTAGTCACCTAACAGAAAAATTCAAGCAGATATTTTGTTTTGAAATGGAGACCACACTTTAACAAATAAAAACCAGGTCTAGAAAGAAGATGTGCAAAGGAGAAAACACCTCATTAGAATGTTCATTAGCTTATGAGAAGTAGGATAAACACAGTCAGCACTTTCATTTGACAAAATCATCTCATCCATAGAAGATGAATAACTAAAACAGTATCCAACTGTTCAAGGCCTTTTAATCCAACCTTTAAGTGGGTTCCATTCTAATTAAAAAAGTTGTTGCTGGCAATGCAGCATCTAATTGAACTTATAACACGTTGTTAATTTTTTTCTGCTCACTTCTTGTTTTAAGTCTAGTTCTTTAAAAATGTCAATTACTTTTCCACCAGACTTGAGAATTCCTTTTAACCAAGTATGTTTTTCTCCTTTCCCAGGTGTATGCAAATCTCAACTTTAAGAAGGTCCTTGAGAGCTATGGTGGAGTGGGAACACTCCACTTCTCTGAAGTGGGGTGCACTCTCCAGGTCTATCTCTATTTTTTTTTTTTTAAAAGAAGGTCCCTGAGAGCTTCTTTCTTCAAAACTACTTTGTACTAAAAACTATACAACATAAAAAAATGTGAATCTAATTTTAAATTATTATGACACCTATGGTTTGTTTGGCGAGCTACATAGTTGTCAAGGCATCCGCCTAGGTGCCGGCGCCCAATTGGGGGCTAGGTGAGGTCCACCTGAGGACCCAAAAAGCATCCCAAGGTGGCACCTAGGTGGGTGCCTAAGCACTTAGGCGCTCAAGGACCCCAAGAATGCCTTGGTGCCTTGACAACTATGGCAAGCTGTGACAAAGCTTTTGGATGAGATGACCTTTCAGAGTGCTAGTCCCTCATTTTTCTACTCCAATATCAACCATGGACCATGGAATCAAATCAGATCAGCCTCAGAATATGGAGGGGAGGTTTGTGGTGGAGGATCAAAGGACAGGATGGTGGAGCTCATAAGGCACTAGCATTGGGCAGTCATGGCAGGTGCACTATGGTGACCAAGTGGAAGACCATGTTGAGAAGCAAGATGGTAAACAAACTTTGAGCTTCCACTCATACAGGTGCAATCCTTTTTGCTATTTCAACACAAAGGTGGTCTCATCCACCTTTCATGGAAAAGGAAATGCATATCAAGAGACAAAAGAAAAGAAAATTCTGAATATATGCCACAGCATCTTGGAGAAACATCACCAAAGAAGATTTTCTTGTTCAATTGTAAAATAAATTTACTTTATTCTTATCCCAGAAGGATACAACTTAGCCAAATGATGTCAAGTGCTTTGGGTATACTCCTGAAATTATAGTGACGTCAGAAGATCACACAGTTCAACACATCATAAAACATCTCTTTACCACTTTTCATAATTTGCTTACATGTTGTCCAATGCTTTGAGACATCCTGTTCTATTCATGTAAGCTTTTGGAGTCTGGTCTTTTCTTTTCCATTCATGTAACAACCTGTATGTTCTTTACCACTTTCCAAAGGTCTCTTTGATTTGAAATTTCTTATCCCTGTGCATAAGTAGGTACACACACCAAATGATAAAACTCCAACCAACTAGGAATGAAAAAGGCAGGAATGCGAGATTTGCACTTAACATCCCTCAAGCTTTTCCCGACTCTCAATTCAACTCCTCGTTATGGCTCATGGTCAGAAGACATCAGAAAGAGACTTAATAGTGAGACACATCAGACAAAAGTACAAAAACAAGATGTGGCCTAGAAAATCAGTCCAGCTCCATAATTTTGAAGAAGAGAATTCTAGGCAGCTAGAACAATTCCTTGCCAGGTCCAAGCATAATGTGGGAGAACTACAAGTTTAATATTTCTCATAGATATGTATCCACCAATTTATTTTTGAACTGTTTTTAAGACCAATAGCATCTCATATTTCTTGATACCTGATACTGCTGCCACATAGGTAAATACTACTCAGATGCTTATCCTTATATTATGGATTGTTTCAGAGCGATCCTTTACAAAATGATCTCCTAAAAAATGAAGATGTCTCCCAACAGCTGTGCACATCAAGTTGCCATGAGTAAGGCAGAAGCCTCCCTTATGAAGTTTGGACCAGCTTTCAAGCTCATAGGTAAAGGATGGAGTCATCAACAAAAATTTAGCATCACACAAACAGGATGTCATCTTTACTTGACTGGAAGGACGAAGACCAACTTCAAGAGCATGTATCCTGTCAAAACTCTGACCTCCCATCTTCTATGTAGCGAAAATTTTATACACAGTTCAATGCATATGGAAGTCGAGGTGGCCTTGTCTAATTCACATTAGACACGACATCATTTACCATAAATAGGATGTGAAGCAAAGGAGCTCCTCCCATTCGGATACCTTTAATGCCACGAATCTCTTTTCTATCACGACCGCACACAAATCCAATTGAATTGCACAAGATCAGAATTAAGTCCCATCAGAAGCCGCCAATGAAAAGTTAAAAAGACTAGATCTCAAAATTTAGCGAGTCAACAGAGTTCCTTCTTTTAGCTTAGAGCAGGCATACGGTAATAAACAAAACGAAGGGATGATTGGAAACAAGGCAAACGATTAAAAATTTAAAACGCGATTCAGCATCCAGACCCTAGAATTGCAACAGCACCACAGATCAAAGGTGCAATTCCCAGGAAACAGAACAGCACAAAAGGCAAATAGAGATCCACTTAACCTTCCAATACACAAGAAAAAGAAGAAAAAAACAAACACACAGATCTGACCAACACAAGAATGGAGACATCCCCCAAAGCCCAGAGAAGCTCACCTGGAAAGTGCTCCGCAGAGCTTCATCCTCTGCCAAATCTGAAACAGCAAAAGAAAAAATAAAACCCAAGTCAAAGGAAGGATCAAAAGCACATCTTTTCTGCGGAAGGAAGGCGGAAGTCCCAAAAGAAAAGCAGAAACAGGTCCACAAAAAGAGTTCCGGAGCCGACCCTCGTCGACAAGGGCCCTGAGCTGCTTGATCGCTTCCGGGGAACCGGCTCCCATCTTGTCTCCGAGCAGTGCGCTCAGCTGACGATCAACGCCGTGCAATGGCGGGAGGGGCCGAATAGTTGCCAGGAGAGCCCTTCCAATGGCCACCAACTGACCGGACAGAAGAGGGGAGAGCACCGGGGAGGTGGGCGGGATTCGAGAATGGCAGCCCAGGGCGATGGCCAGGTGCGGCTCCCGCTCTCCTCGGCTTCCACCCCGGGCTATTAAACACCAGCCGGCCCCTCACAGTTGAAGCTCCTCCTGCTGCTTGTCAAACGTCTTCAATGCAGCAAGCACCCACAAATTTTGACGCAGGAAAAGTCCAAAAAAATGACAACTTTATAAGAAACGACTAGAAATTTTGCGATGAGAGTGGGGGGTGGATTATGGATATGGTAACCACTGTTTAACATTAGAGACGAACAGCTACAGTAGTAATCGGATTTTCTTGCTGCCGCCGGAGGTAAAAGAAGCAGGGGTGCGATTGTCTTTCGGTTTTTTTGAAAAAAAATGGCAGCTTTTTTTTTTTTTTTTAAACATGCTGTTGTTGTTCGGTCGCTGGGCGGCAGTGGCCGGGAAGTCCACGCTGGGAGCAGCTGGGTCGGAGGAGGGAGTTCAGAGTTGTTTCTCCGAGCGCACGTGCCGCTGCGGGTTAGCTGTCTTCACACGAAGCTATTGTTTTCTTTATTTAGGACCATCTGCGGTGGTTCCGCTTGTAATAAAGTCCGAATTTATTGCTCCTTTTTTTTCTCTGGATTCGGTTTTTTTTTTCTGCGGAAATACTGTAGTAGGACACATATCTATAAATTTCAAATATTAAAAAAAGGAAGACAATTATCGTGCCATATTTTACGCCTGCGTATTTTAAAAGGGGAAAAATAATTTAGACTTGATGCTTCAAAATTCAAGAAAAGTATGAAATCTAAGTTATCTAATTTAATTGGCGTGACAAAAGATATGGCAGGAAAAAAAAGTGATGCGCTAGTATTTCTTAATAAAGTATTCCCTATCTCTATAAAATGAACCCGACAAAAGTGTCTTTTCTTCAAGTTCTAATCCTCTAGTAGTACTCATATTAAATTGATATTTGTTTTTGTATTTATAAATCGGCATCTTTTTCCCTCTTGTCTTGGGTTACCTAACTTATTCCTTGCATTATGAGACCTTGGGTTACTCAATCTTTCAATACTAGAAATGGAGAAATATATATTTTTTTTCTCTTTTCCCCTTGCGCCAATAAACTCATCTCTGATCTTTACTTTATTAGTTATTAGGAGGGAGACATGTTCACTGTCAACCGTCATTATCATTAATTATTGTTCATTATTTATCATCACCACTTTTGTCTCTTATGAAATTATATTTGATGACATGTTCAATCATTTATAATAAAGAGACAATTATCAATCAATTCATATTTTTTGGAGAGTTATTTTTAGGTCCTTGATTTCTTTAGAAAATTATGTAGTTACACACTTTTCTCCATTTAGAAAACTGTGTAAGTCATGGACTTAAAAATAAGTTCCCAAAAAATAGGGATTGATTGATAATTCTCCCTCTAATAAATGACTTAGGTCAATACAAAAAATTATTAGAATCACAAAAATATTACTATTTTATTGGACTCGTAATATCTTTATAAGGTGTTTGGTTGTAATTTTTTTACTTTTTTTTCTTTAAAATAAAAAAAATCATTAACGCATGTTTGGTAAGATAATTTTTTTTAAGAAAAAATTTCAACTATATAAAATTCTCTCTAAAAATACAACTCTTGACCATTTTTTTTAAAAACTCTTCCGCCAGTGCCCCCTCCCCCCCCCTCCTCCCCCAAGCGGCGCCCCCCTGCGCCTCCCTCCTCCTCCACCCCCTGCCGACGCCCTCTGCGCCTCCCTCCCTCCCCCCCCCCCCCCCCGGTCGGCGCCCCATGCACCGCCCTCCTTCTTACTCCCTCCCCCCTCATCCCCGAGCCCAGCCCCACCTGCCGCCGCCCTCCCCCCTCCTCCCCGGGCCCCATCCCCACCCGCCCCCGCCCTCCCCACCCGCCCCCCTGCGCCACCACCCACCCCCCTCCGCTCTCCTCCCTGGCCCCTCCTCCCCGGCCCCCAGCCCCACCCGCCCTCCTCCCTGCGCCCTCCCCCCCCCCCTGCGCCCTCCTCCCTGCGCCCTCCCCCCCCCCTGCGCCCTCCTCCCTCCTCCCTGCCTCTCCTCCCCGGCTCCCAGCCCCACCCCCCCCGCCCTCCCCACCCACCCGCTTGCGCCCCCCGCCGCCGCCCGCCCTCCTCCCTGCGCCCTGGCCCCTCCTCCCCGCCCCCAGCCCCCCCCCGCCGCCCGCCCTCCTCCCTGCACCCTCCCCCCCCCCCCCCTCCTCGGCCAGCCCACAGCCCCACCCCCCTCCCCCTCCGCCCCCTCCCCCGCCCCGGCGAACGCCCTCCACCCGCCCTGCGTCCCAAACACATCAATATAAATTTTAAAAATATTAAAATTTTTATCAAATAAATAATATTACATTTTCATAATTTTAATTTAAAATTAAAAACAAATACAATATAATTTTTTAGGTAAAAATAAAATTTTAATTACTCCCAAACACCCTATTACACTATAAATATGACATTTTTTAAAGATGAGAAAACTTTATCACCAAGGTTCACAACTATTTTAACGTCCAAGATTTTTTTTATCATAAAATCTTTGGCGGCAAATCTATATTGGTGAATAAATTATTAAACATTATACTTAACTACGTTTAAAATTTTTTTTTTTGAGTAACAACTCATATATAAAAGCTCACTGGTGAGGACCGCACCCTAGTTAATCACTTCCTTTGTTTTCTACTACTTGACTACTACCGTCAGACACGGCTGATGGGGATTTTCAGCTTCAAACCGTCATAGTGTTCATATTTTGAAAAAGTACCTCCAATCTAAATATTTATTGATAGCTGATTACATCTTTATTTGATAAACACGTAAACAAATGTACTCCTAAATATTGAAGATTATAAGGGTTGTAAAAAATTGCAATAAATAAAAAAGAATCAAATTCTGTGACAAGTAAATATTCTTTTATTGTACAAAGATCAATGGTCTGTATGTAGAAAATATTATTTTAGTATGACAATATGGGCAACAAACCAAAAAAGATCACAAGTTTTTTTTTTTTTTTGATAACGAGGAAATCTCGCCCCGTGTGGTTTTGTGGCTCAAGGATTGGTGTTCGTGAATTCTAAGATCAGGACTTGGCAGCTCCTACTTTCCGTGTAGCTGTATTGCCCTTATCCCACTTGACCAGAAAAACTCCGAATTTACACACCTCGAGAATTGCATGTAAATCAAGTAAGTCCCTCCCAGGAATCGAACTCGAGACCTCTTGCTTTTAAGTAAGAGTTCTAACCGATCGACCCAACCGGGGTCCTCAGATCACAAGTATGAGTACTATTCTTAAACGCATAATATTGATTTATATATGATATTATTATGTAAACAGATTCGTCAAAATGGCTGCTTCATTAGACGTTGTATTTTGTTGTCAGATAAATATGGCGAATTCAAATTAAAATATATGTAAATACAAAAAAAAACATAATACTTAAATGAAGTGGAAAGATACCCTTCATTACGTTCCCATCATGGATTTAATCATAGATATTTTTGAGCTTATGTTTTCATAGTAAGATTATCTTAATTAAGAAGAACATCATATATAGTGTCACAATTTTTAACATCTTTCTTGTCATCCCCCCCATCTTGACCATCGGATCATGAAATCAAATAACTAGTATGACTATTGTGAAAGGTATAATTTTGAGATCAAGAGAATTGACTTAAGTCATTTTTTTCATCACATAAACATTTCCTCTTTAATTAAGGTATGTCATTTCTACAAATATGTAAGTAGATTATTTTTTAAGCATTTCCAAAAATTGAATCCCCCGTGAGATGAACATATATATAATACTGCCGACCCACATGTTTGTTCGTCTTTTTTTTTTTTTTTTGTGGTATCACATCATATAAACATTCTTAATAATCTTTTGAGTATATATCCTGTATAATTAGAGGCTTTCTTTCTA
Source organism: Colocasia esculenta (assembly GCA_014218235.1). NCBI lineage: Eukaryota > Viridiplantae > Streptophyta > Magnoliopsida > Alismatales > Araceae > Colocasia > Colocasia esculenta. Next base: position 93,842,929 of record CM024760.1, on the reverse strand, counting down.
CTCAATCTCACGTTACCGATTATTATTAATTACCGTACTTGCCATCTGGTCTTGATCGCTCCCAACACCAGTGACTAACAATGGTCTCCATCGCCACTGTGGCTCGCTCTTCACCGTCATCATCTATGCTACGTGTCATTTCACTCCGACTGAATATTTTTTCCGATCGAGTAATCCAATTGAACATAGTTACAGAACCCTTGGAGTTGGACTTGTCATTTCGAATCACAAAGCGTATGCCAGTAAAATCTGGGTGTGTACGAGTTTGTGTTCGATACTGATCATGAGCCGAGTTAGAATGTTTGGCTCAGACATGTAAAGAGGGGCCCCACCTAACACGAGTCGACGTTGACGCTGGGCTGAGCTAAAGGAATGTTCCGCCCAAACACAAACACAAACACATGCAGATCTCTCTATAGTCTCTAAATATATTTGGGTTGAACATTTCAACTCGATCTAAAATCGAATAATACTAATAATTACTTTAGATCTAGGTTAAGGTTGGTGAATTTGGGCAGGTGGCACGGGCGAGGGAGGTGGAGATGGTATGTGTCTGACCCCCTGCAAATCCCAGCCATGGTTCGACCGTGCCGCCGGTCGAACCGCACCGTGCCTGGGCGGCAGCGGCGCCCAGGCACGGTCGGGTCGACCACCAGGGTTGACCCGGGCGTCCCGCCGCGTCTCGCGGCGGGACGCCACGGTCCGGTCCGGTACACACCGGACCGGCCGCCCACGTCATCTTTTTTTTTATTTTTTATAACTTTTTCATATTATGTGTATTAAAGTGATGTAAATGGTATCTAAGTAAGATGAAAATTTAAACATAAGTTAATTAGGAGATGATATAAATTATAGTAATTTTATTTTAATTTTTAATTATTTTTTATCGAGTAAAAATTATCCTAAAAATTAATAAATCGACTTAATCTCAACATCTAAGGGATCTAATGGTGTCTAATTGAGATGAAATTTCAAACATAAACTAATTAATATGTGATACAAATTGTAATAATTTTAGTTTAATTTTTTAAATTAATTTTTTGTCAAGTAAAAACTGTCCCAAAAATTATTAGGTCGACTTAATCTCGACATGTATACATCATAACTCATGATATTTATATTTTATAATCAGTATATATTTTTAGTAATTATGATGACTTCATATTGACTTTATTTTCGAAACCAAATGTCGTCCCGTTGAAGTACGTGTACAGAGAGTTCGTCGTACCACGACAAACTCTGTGTGCACTTAAGGGGTCTAATTAATGTCTAATTGAGATAAAATTTCAAACATAAACTAATTAAGAGATGATACAAATTATAGTAATTTTATTAATATCTGGGATTAATTAGTATTAATAAATGATAGCTCAATGTCATACTCAGAAGTACGCGTTCCGACAGGGCGACACCGAAAAAATATAACGAAAATAAAATTTGAGAACACCATAATTTTCAAAAAAATGTGATGATATCAGAAATGTAAATATCCAGAATTGTTGACGTACGGATTTCGATATTAAGCCGATGCAACTATTTTCCGGGTGATTTTTACCCAGTGTAAAATAAATTCTAAATATTAAACTAAAATCACCATAATTTATAAAATCATTACATTAGCTTATAGCTAAAATTTCAAGACAAATGGATATTATTTGAATGGGTTTACAAGAGGATCTTCGGGTCAGCTAGTTTGTGGGTTAATTACGTCAAGTATTTTTTGGGATCTTCGGACTAGTTGATTTATGAGTTAATTACGTCAAATCATTCTTCTCCATCTACTACAGGCGGCAGTGGTGGTGGTGGTGGTGGTGTTGGTAGTGGTGGTGATGGTGGTGGTGGTGGTAGCATGCGCTTTTCATTGGAGTCTGAGTTCACGTATAATACCCAAGATGGTCGAGATCACGGTGCTCCACTAAACTATTCAAAAAGGTATCAGAACTGATAACATGTTGGTATGATTGTATGTATGTTAAATGAATATCAAATGGTTGTGGTGGGTTGACTTAAATGAGTAAATAAATTTATTTATAATTTTCAACCTCTTTACGTGATGTTCTTATGTTTTACTCATTTTCTTTTGAAATTTGCTCATTTCAAATATTAACTAAGTCACAAAATTAAAAAAATAAATCAAACAGGTCAATTTTCCACCGTACCTCAGCGGTACGGTATGGTTCGATACGTACCGTACCACGGAAAATACGGTACGGTCGATCCGAACGGTACGGCGAACCTTGATTAGAAGTCTAATTGTGGAATCATCAATCATATATTTGTATATATACCTTTCTTAGTCTTACGTGGTGAAAATGTCTTCGGAGACCCTATCATCAAAACCGCAAGCCATGGTACGGTCGGGCCGGGTGTGCCGTAGTGGCACGCCGCAAACTGGTACGGTACGATCCGCGGCAGGTTATTTTAACTGGGGTTCGCTCGTACTGCCCGTACCGCGGCGGCACGGGCGAACCGCACCGTGCCTGGGGCTCGGCGAGCCCTAGGCACGGTCGGGTCACCCCTTGGGGGTGACCTGAGTGTGCCGCCGCGGCACACAGCGGACCGGTACTATTCGGTCCGCTAACTTCGATTTTTTATTTTGTTTTCGTATTTTTTTCGTATTCGGTGTGTTTAAGTGATCTAAATGGTGTCTAATTGAAATAAAAATTTAAACATAAATTAATTAAGAGATGATCTAAATTATAGTAATTTTATTATAAATTTTAAATTATTTGTTTGTCAAGTAAAAATTATCTTAAAATCAATAAATTGACTTAATCTCAATATCTAAGGGATCTAATGATGTCTAATTGAGATGAAATTTCAAACATAATCTAATTAATAGGTGATACAAATTGTAATAATTTTAGTTTAATTTTCAAATTAATTTTTTGTCAAGTAAAAACTGTCCCAAAAATATTAGGTCGACTTAATCTCAACATCTATGCATCAATAACTCATGATATTTATATTTTTAGAATCAATATATTTTCTAGTAATTATGATGACTTCATATTTGACTTTATTTTCGAACCAAATGTCGTCCCGTTGAAGTACGTGCACAGAGAGTTCGTCGTACCGCGACAAACTCTGTGTGCACTTAAGGGGTCTAATTAGTGTCTAATTGAGATAAAATTCCAAACATAAACTAATTAAGAGATGATACAAATTATAGTAATTTTATTAATATCTGAGATTAATTAGCATTAATAAATGATAGTCCAATATCATACTCAGAAGTGCGCGCTCCGACGGGACAACACTGAAAAACTGTAACAAAAATAAAATTTGAGAACACTATAATTTTCAGAAAAATGTGATGATATCAGAAATATAAAGATCCGAAATTGTTGACGTACGGATTTCGATATTAAGTCGATGCAACTATTTTTCGAGTAATTTTTCACCCAGTGTAAAATAAATTCTGAAAATTAAACTAAAATCACCATAATTTGTAAAATCATTACATTAGCTTATAGCTAAAATTTCAACACAAATGGACATTATTTGAATGGGTTTACAAGAGGATCTTTGGGCCAGCTAGTTTATGGGTTAATTACGTCAAGCATTTTCTGGGATCTTCGGGCTAGCTGGTTTATGGGTTAATTACGTCAAATCATTCTTCTCCATCTGCTACAGGCGGCAGTGGTGGTGGTGGTGGTGGTGGTGTTGGTAGTGGTGGTAGTGGTGGTGGTGGTGGTAACATGCGCATTTTATTAGAGTCTGAGTTCACGCATGCTACCCAAGATAGTCGAGATCACAGTGCTCCACTAAGCTATTCAAAAAGGTATCAAGCAGATGAGAAAAGGCGACACATAGGTCCTGTGGACAGTAGTAGCTATCAAGGGATTGAATTCGATTTTGAGAGACTGAGCACATAGGACGACACAACATCTGAGGGTGCTAGTGAGGGTCACAGTTTCTTTTCAGGACATACACAGTTGGATCCATATGGACAACATCATGAATATGGTGGCTATTATGTTTTTGGATACCAGTATGGTCATGATGGTTCTTATATGTAAATTCCAATCGTTCCACCACCAGGACCTATAATAGTACGTCAAGAAACACGTCAATATTTAGAATATCAGCGTATGTACGAAGACCTATATCAAAAGTACATGCCTTATTCTGATTATTTGCGCTTCTTGGAGAGCACTTATAATGTGAGGTTGTTCGGAAATGGAAGTTATACCCGCTACTACGAAGATTTTGTGGACATACATGCTCAGCATGATGAAGAAGAGTAGGTAAGAACTTGTTAAATGTCTTTAGTGATATGTTAAGGAAGATGATGCTAATTTGTAATTTTTCATGTAAAGAAAAATGATGAATATGAGGACGATGATATGAATATTGTATTTGACTTGTATCATGATTATATCTTTAATATTTAGATGAACACTATTTGCTTGTGTCATGATCTTGGTATGATTGTATGTATGTTAGATGAATATTAAATGGTTGTGGTGGGTGACTTAAATGAGTAAATAAATATTTATATATTTTCAACCTCTTTATGTGATGTTTTTATGTTTTACTCATTTTCTTTTGAAATTTGCTCATTTCAAATATTAACTAAGTCACAAAATTAAAAAAACAAATCAAACAGGTCATTTTCCCACCGTACCTCAGCGGTACGGTACGGTACGATACGTACCGTGCCACGGAAAATGCGATACGATCGATCCGAACGATACGACGAATCTTGATCCCAGCACACGATTCATGCTCATTACCTTTGAAGAGACTGAACAGTTTTATATATTATGCATGATGTGTACATGTGCGGGTCAGCATATGCCTCCTCCTCTTTGTTAAACACCCAGCTGACAAAGAGCACGTCGAAATATTAACAGCAAAGGGGAAAGGGGGGTGGGTTGAAAGAAAAATGGCGACTGCGGCTGCCCTCCTAGTCAAGGAATTGAAACCCAAGTTGGATTGGAATAGATTTTAAGTGTTAGGTCATCAAAGCAAAGGGGGGTGGTCAGCAGGGGAAGTTGCCGGGTGGGTCCTCCTCTACATAACTACGTTTTCACAGTTTAATCACATTTTCCTTTGAAATGATATCTTATTCGATGGTTGGAGATTGTGAGTTCCAAGTACGGTTCTCAACCCTGGGAGTTATTAGTGTAGATAGTGCTAAAAATGTAATATAGATTATAATGGTCTGAAAATGGTTGGTGAACCGTTTGATTCTTCACAAACTTTTAAATTTATTTGTTCTTAGAGTATGCCAATTTTACTCCTGCAAGAACAAGAGGAGGTCAAGACGCCTTAAGAATAGTCATAGGGCAAATCTTTCGACACTTAAATCAAAGGTCCATTTAAAATACAAAGAGAGAGAGAGAGAGAGAGAGAGTTTTTAAAATTAGACATCTAGTCTCTCACCTTATTGATGTTGGTATGTTCCCTTTTAAGTAGTTGTTAGAGGTTGCTTGGTATGTTTCCCCTTTCTCTAACTATGCCCATGCCGTAGAGGAGTGGAAAGGCCAGTGTTTTCTAGAGTAGTTTTGAGGGTGTTTTCTCATTCTTGGCCATGGAGATGGTTGTATAGCAATAGGGAAGTTCCCGCTCCTTAAAGAGCAGTCTGAGAGCATCTTCTCTCGCGTCCAACCTTGAAGATGGTCGTATCAAAGTAGGGAAGCTCACATCTTCTTAAATAACTTGAGAGGGCTGTTGAGAGATGTGCCCACAGACCTTCCTTCCTATAGAGAGCGCCCTTACTAGCTCTAAGCAGGGAGAGGTGTGGAGGGGGAGAGAGGCCTATGATGGCGACTGCGGACACCTGTCATGAGGCCTTCAAACCATGCCCTAGCATGACGGGTCTAAGCCAAACGACAAGAATTATGCATCATACTCCATGATCAATGACTAGAAGTGATTAATTATGTGATAGTTAATTCACCAAGTCAAAATGTGTTCTAAAGTTAATCGGCTCACGGCCAGCTTAATATTGGTTCTAAAGGGTCATATACATTAGAGTAGTTGATAAGACAATAGTGGATAAATTTAAGATATTTATATAGGATTCAAAGTTGGCACATAGGTCTGTGGTTAGATTTTCTAACTAGTCCAATTCATTGGATTGTTGGGCCAAGCCCACTATGAAGGAAGAGTCCAATCCCAGTAAGAATAGGATCGACTTAGGAAACCGAGTGTGAACATGAACCAGGACAATTTGGTTCCGGTTAGAAAATGACCAATATTATAAATAGAGGGCTAATCTTGGACAAACATCAAAGGTTGGGCCATCACCTTCTTTCCCTCTCTCATCTTTCTCTCTTGCATTCCAACATGGGAAGTAAGTTTCTCTCTTCTCTGTCGGATGTGAGAAGCAGTGCAGAGGGAAGGACTGAGGAGAGAGCATCTTCATCAACTATTCATGTGGATACCATTAGAGGAGGTCACACATCTAAGCGACTTAGATCTGCGAAGAACTGTTGTTTCAACCTCAAGAGATCCACAGTTTTTGTAAGATAATGATTAGATCTTCATCCGCTTAGTTTAACCGTTCATACCCTATAACAATCAATACAAGGAATCCCATTTGAAAAGTTTTAAATTCCATTGCATTTTCATCCATGAAGGATTTTCTTACAACCTCGACCTCTCGAGCCTCTGAGTCCTTTGATCGAGCTACACCTTTACTTCTTAATGGAGCCATGGCAATTACATGTTCCTACATATGGCACTAATGATGAAGTCAGTGCAACCTAGAAAAGCTTCAATGAGACAAGCTTGGAGGGGCCTAAGGTTAAAGGTCAGGGGGTTTTTGGAGCCCCTCTCCCTCTAGATAGAGGGCTCCATCCCTCCCACGCATGGGAGGGATGTGCAAGTCATGATAGGTATGGCCAAGTCATACTTAGGCCATACTGAGGTTGACGTCAACATAGTATGTCATCAAAGACCATATTGGCGACAACATCTATAGACATTAACGTCAAAGGTCTATACGTCAACGATATGTTAATGTTAGTCGATCCTGCCATCAACAATGTTTGACTGTAATCAATCTCACTATTAACATGACTTCATCTAGCAAGTCGCTTCAGTCAAAATTGAAGTGCTAACGATAGAGGATGTCATCATCAACAACTTGACGATGACATATCTTGTCGTCTACATCGATTTGACTATCTCCCAAGAAAGTCGAAGGTCTAGACGATGATAGACTGTGCTGTTAGGAACCATTCTCAATGACGGTTTATATTGTCGTTGACCGTACTTCACCTGCACGACTATTCAGGTTGGAGAAGTCATATTGGATAACTCTTATCCAATCCTCTATATGTCGTCACGTCATCCACCTAATGTGTATGACCCTCTAGGCGCAATACCGAGCTGGCCGTGAGTTGCACCCGTCAGAATCCTTCTGACTCAGAACTTCTTCTGACTTAGTGAACAATTATCTCCATAATAATTCACTCAACTCATTGACTATATATGTACTAATCCACTACACCATAGTCCCCAGACGATACAAGGGGATCTAATCTATTGAATCTTTTTGCTCTCACTTACTATGTACCTTTGGTAGTTACTGTGTACCTTTAATCTCTCATCCATCTAATATCCCCGAGATCATATATAAAGCATGGTACTGTCAATTCTATACACAATCCATTTGATTCTCGCTCTTATCAGATTCTCCTAGAGAACTCTTTCTCTCTCAATCTGATTGACCCTAGCCATAAATTTATCTGAGCAAGAACACATAAGATATTCCTCTCATGATACTAAGAGTGGATGATCCTTTATTGACACACAATGGCCTTCGTAAGGTTGGCTACCATTCCCAACAACCTGTTGTACTAGATCTGAAACTTCCAGACCTATAAGTCCGACATCAAAGAATGGAGTATTCAAACAAGACATCCTTAGTGTCTCAAGTCCAAGAATCAGTGACACAACTGGGACCACGGAATTGCTATCTGACAATTAGGTATCATCAACCATACAACATTCTGAGAGCTGATTATTTAGTGAACTCATTCTCCAATTATGAGCACTTGCACTATACCCCTAGTATCTCCACACAAGTAGTTATAAGACTAACTATCTCCATCATATGAATGGGTATACATCACATTGACCTGTCCAGTTATCTCAATGTCCTCGAGTAACCTATGATCAGAAATATTTAGGATATGTGTTTAAAGAGAACCGATCTCATTATTATGATCTCATGATGATCCAATTCTTATTGCACAGACATATGGACATCACAATATAAACATCATCTCATGTATGTAATATAAAGTGAGAAAATGCCATTACATATTATTATCAAAAGAGATTAATACAATATTACAAGTGACATCACTAGTGTGAGTTGCAATGGACTCTGTAATAGCCTAGTTTACTTTGTTGCAGTCAGATGTAATTTTTACTTTTTAATAACGGGCCCTATGTTTTGGCTTGAATTGTAAGGCCCTCGAATTTTGCCTCTTAATTAGATGTTTGGTTGTGTAATGTGTAGATGCTTTGTGTGTATAGTTATATGTATATATATATATGTATTTTTATACATATTACAATTAAATAAGGTTGTACATGTATGTATGTTCATTTAATTATGTACATATGGTGCTTATGTGATACATTATACATTATATGTGTATGTACATAGTGTGTGCATAGTAGGCTGCATTCCTGTGTTCTGGCCGAAAGACCAATTGGCGTCAACATCCATGGACGTGCATGGGGATGTCAGCGTCCAGATCGATGGACGTTAACCCCTGGTAGACGGCCAATTATGTGAACGTCTATATCCTAGAACTTGTTGCACTTCAGATCTGGAAACGTCCGCGATTTCTTCGGCCCCTGTTTAGGAAACCGTCATCCAACGGTCGGAAACCCTACCTTAATGCGTACCCAACTTCTCTTGGCTTATAAAACACCTCCCTTCGACCAGATTGAGTCCCTTTGGCTCTTGAGAAAACCCTAAAAAGCTTGTTGCGAACCCTAAACTTTGAAACATTGGATCTGGCGATTGGAAGCTCCTTCCGGCGATCTACAACGACTGGAAGGGACTTGGATCATCTGTAAAGCTTCCCCAACTCCGGAGTGCTTCGTCCATCAACACAGAAGCCGGATCGAGGGAAGATTGGAGGACATCTTGGCACTGGCTGAGGAGAGCATCGTCGACAAATAATTCCATCTAACGATTTTTCCAAAGGCAAGTAACCATTGGACATCGTCCATACCCATGTCTAATAGGTCCTAGGAATTTTTGAGATTTTTCCTCGTGTCCTGGAACCCCCATTCACAAAGATTCATGCGTTCAGTCTGTGTTCCGGCAGACAGGAACTTAACGGCAACATGTGCTTCCGTTAAGATCCAAGGTCAGCGGCAACAAATGATGCCGTTAACCCCTGTTGGTGGCCACCTGTGTGACGCCGAGTTTATCTGGGTTTCACAAAACCCTAATTTTTACATTGTGTGATTGTATTTGGACTTGTGGTGGTCTACGCATGCTGTAAATTTTATAGGTGGTCCAGTACAGAGAGTAGGACATATCACGAGGAGATACCAAATTTCTGTTAATTGTGTGAATTATTAAAATTTCTGCAAATGAACTGTGAGTATAAAATGACCCCGTTTAATCTTGTAAAAATAGTTTTATGGTGAGTTAGGGCTTCATAATTTTTACATGATAGCATGATGACTGTTTTCAAGTTTTTGAATTACTAGAACCGACTGTATGAATGTAGACCATGCTGAATGAGATTCTCGGTGAAAATGTAGGATATCTGTTTTAATTGTGATAATTAGTGTGCAAGTTCAAAAAATCTAAAATTTTGTATATGTGATGAGTACCTGTGAATAGACTGTGATAAAAATTTTGTATTGTTTGGACAACAGTAAGTACTGTTTCTAATTTAATACAGGAAAATGACCATTTTGAGCATATTTAATGTGATTATGTATAATTCAATAAATTGCAGCATGATTAGATCCTTGCTATAATCATTGTCAATATGAACAGTAAGATTAACCTCTGTAAATGGGAACCTTATTGCCTGGTTGACAAGCCCAGAGGGGGGGTGAATGGGTCTTTAAAATTATTTGATTAATACCTGTACTTAAAACATTAAAACAAAACATTCTTCGATGAAGGTTAGTAATTGTTAGTTCAAAGCGCAATCACACAAGATAAGCAACCATTCAACACAAGAACTTATCCTGGTTCGGACCTCCTTTCCTTAGGAGTCCTACGTCCAGCCCCTGAGCAACAACTCAGGATTCCACTAACTAGGGTACAATCCCCCTAAGGACACTACAACACCCAGCTCAGCTGGTCTTCCTTCACACGAAGGGAGTTACACCACCCTGGATGCCCCACCAGGTCTTCCTTCACAACAGAAAGGAACAACACCCTGGATAACCCACCAGGTCTTCCTTTACAACCGAAGGGAAACAACACCCTGGATCCCACTAGGTCTTTCTTCACACACGAAGGGGAAAACACCATAAAGATAAGCAATAAGAACAAGCCCCTAGATCAAGCTTCAACAAGCTAAGATCTGAAGCACGAAGAACTGAGAGTAAAAGATCTAGAAACACAGAAGACTCTCAGAACTACACAAGCTCTCTCAAGATTTTCACTACAGAGTGGAGAGCAAAGAGCAACACGAGAAGGAATGAAGTTCTTGGCTCTTAGAATTCTATCAGAAGATTTGAATAGCTTGAGCGTTCGTTCTCTATTCTCTTCTAAACTTCTGTCTTGTATATATATATCTCTATTTGAAATACGGCCGTTGAAGTAACCGTTGTCTCTTAGATTGGTAGACGTTAGACTGCTTGACATTTGGAAGCTTCAACAATCTTTTATCCAGTTGAGCACGCAAAGAGATAATGTCTTCTGGCGTCTGTATGGTCCAACGTTGTATGACAGAACGTCTTTAGGACCCTGCACAAATTAAATGCTAGAACAGTAGACAGCTAGGCTGTCTCTTGTTGTCAGTAAACGTTGATATGAGTATTCACCAAAACAGCAATGCCAAATAGCTTGTTTCTAAAAGATGTTGACAGAATATGCACGATAAAGAAAAGATATCATCTGCATGCATGCAGAGATACGTTCTGTCTTCATTAAATGCACAATAGTCAGACAGATAAGAGAAGACTTTGACTATTCAACGCTTTAAGAAATAAGATAAATATCAAGTCGATATAAACCATAAAGTCGTTGTCTATATGACTTATGAAATCGTTATGAATACCAACAAGTTATTATAGAGAGCAAATTGTTGTATTCATTAAAGGAGTCGTTATAGTCACTTAACAAATCGTTATGAGCTTTAAAGAAATCATTGCGCGAAGCAAATCGTTATGAGCGCTAAAGAAATCGTTGCGCGAAGCAAATCGTTATGAGCGCCAAAGAAATCGTTGCGCGAAATAAATCGTTATGAGCGCTAAAGAAATCGTTGCGCGAAGCAAATCGTTATGAGCGCTAAAGAAATCGTTGTGATAACTTAAGGAATCATTACGACGGGGAAGTCGTTACGAGTTCTAAAGAAATCGTTACGATGACTTAAGGAATCGTTACGACGGGCAAATCGTTACGAGTTCTAAAGAAATCGTTACGATGACTTAAGGAATCGTTACGACGGGCAAGTCGTTACGAGTTCTAAAGAAATCGTTATGATGACTTAAGGAATCGTTACGACGGGCAAGTCGTTACGAGTTCTAAAGAAATCGTTATGATGACTTAAAGGAGTCGTTGTGACGAGCAAGTCGTTACGAGTTCTAAAGAAATCGTTGCGATGACTTAAGGAATCGTTACGAGAACGACTTGATTGAAACCACATGATATCTCAGTCTTATAAAGAAATCGTTATGATATCAAATCGTTATAGCTCTATTCAAAACGATATACAGGAAGGAAATCATTGTGACTTTCAACAGAAGTCGGTGTGGACTTAGAGAAATACAGTCTCGAAATATTTAATGCTTCAGAAATATAATGCTTACCAATATTGGCTTGATTGACCTTGACCTTGGAGTATTTTCTGTACTTAAGACTTAGAGAACTTTGATAAGGTTTTGTTAATTACCAAAATACATGTTTATTTAAAAATTACTTGGGGACAGACTGATCATCAATCTCCCCCTTTTTGGTAATGACAAAAAAAATTATCAATAAGCATGAAGATTTTCGGAATGTATTTCAGACATGCTAAGTTTCTCCCCCTTTTTGTCATTAAACAAAAAGATACTCTGAGACAAAGAATGAAGAGAAAAGATGGAAGGGTAGACAACCAACATATATTTATCAGTTTTGAGGATTTACAGATAAGTAATAAGCAGGGGATAACAAGGAGCCAAAACGCTTGAATACAGGGATTGCCTGGCGTTCTTGCTCTTCAAAGAAGGCTTGAAAGGCCCCAAAGTCAATTTGATAGGAGGGTCCCATAGCGGGAGCCATCCTTTTGATATGAAGATATCTTTGATCTGAAATGAAGTCCCCATACTTAACACGGGCCAGGGCTAATTTGTAAGCTAAGAAGAACCCAAAGCTGGCAAACCTAAGGAAAGCTTCAATCTTGAGGGGATAGTCAATCTTAAGTGACCGAAGCTCTTGCTTTAAAGCAAAGAAAACCTTGTATCTTTCGACCCAGGTCAGATAGGAGTCCCTGATGAGGTGAAGAGAGTTGGCATCCAAAAATTCACCAGGAGACAAGAGAGGTTGATTTGAACTGGCCTGAGAGGCATTTAGATCGCTGAGCTGTTGAGCAGACAGCGGATAAAGCTTCTGCCACTCTTCAGGAGACAACCGCTCACATTCAGAGAGAATGGGGGCCAGAACATCTGCCTTGATATGCCCCTGAAGATACTGCCTAAAGACGAATCTGGGGAAGGATAAGTCACGGCCATCTTGCACAAATAATCTGGCCATTACCCTTGCAGCTCGCTCAAATATAAGTGTTCCCACAAAAGATTCCATAATCAAGGCATGGAGAGGGGGAAGGAACACTATATTAGGAATAACCAAGGTGGCAAAATCAACCTGAAGGGACTCAGAATGAGCTACGCTTGAACTGAGGGCCCTGATGGCTGCACGAAATTGGCCCAACTGAGATTCGGGGAGGCGATGTACATAGCAGTAGTTACTGTACATCTGATACTGGCGGATGAATTTGATCTCTTTCTGAATGAAAGGGCCAAACAGATGTTTGTGGTGGATCTAGAACCATTCATAAAGGGGAAGAGGGGCTTCCCTAGGTGGAAATCTGGCAGCTTGAGCTCGACGAAATTGACTGTACAGATCTTTATGGCTCCGAGCCCACTGCTCTTCAGTTTTGGCTTCAGTCATGGAGAAGACTTTGGACTGTTGAGCCTTAGAGAGATGGGTATAAGGAAAGATAGTGGTGAGATGTTCAGAAGGATTTTGGAAAGGAAGGCCAAAAATGTGGGCAAAAACTACCTTTTGAAGATATTCTTCATAGATAGGTTTTTGCTTGTTGGAGATAGAAAGGGAAAACCATAGGGGAGGATATCAAGGTTCAGAAGAGACAGAATGAGTGGAGGTGAGTCTCCTCTTTTTAGAGATAGGACTAGAAGAGCCTATCCTGTGAGTGTGGGTTCCAACAGCCAGGACTGAACGAAGTATTGCTACTTCAAATTCATCCTTGATATCCTGGATTTTCACATGTGTGAGTTGGGCACCCTCAGGAATAATGGTAATGAAGGAGGGAGGTGTAGGTGGATTGAAAATAGAGTCAAGAGTTACAGTAGGAAGAGCAAAAGTGTCTGATGTAGAAGGGCCAGAAGAAGAGGGCCCAGCAGAAGAGGATGCTGGTGGAAGCTCAGGTGGAGAGGAGGGTAGAGGTGAAACAATGGAGGAAGAAACAGGAGATGAGGCAGGAGAGGAGGTGGATTGAGAGGGAAAAGGTGTTGGTGAGGAGATGGGTCTAGGTTGAGGTTTCTTGAATGTCTGTGGAGCAGGAGGTGCAGTGGAGGATGAAGGTGGGGATGGAGGAACTGGTGTTTGGGAAGAAGTGAGAGCTGGAGGCTCAGGAACCAAAACTGCTTCTTCAGCCAAATCCTGCACAGGTTCAGACTTTAATGGCCCTGATGGCCCTGACACCTTCTCAGCAGGCCTTGGAGGCCCTTTATCCTGCTCAGTTGGCCCAAAAAACCCTTGCTCATTGACCTCTGCCTCTGCTGCTGCTGCTGATGATCCGGACACTGGAACTGATGACCCTGATGGCCCTGATTCTGGAACTTGAGCTGCAAGAGGTGGATGAGGAGGAGGAACTTGAGCTCCAACCACCTTCAGAATCTCAGAGAGCATTGTCTTCATGCTGCCCATCTCATTGTTGAACCATTTCATGGCATTTCTGATACTTGAAATCTCCTTGGAAGATGAAGCTTGGCTCATGAAAATGGAATTTACATCTGATTGGAGAGAGCATAAGATTGTACCTTGAACATCCAATCTCTCAATAACAGGCTTCAAATTTATGACTATTTTCTGTTTCACCTGCCTCTCAAAAGGAGTATCTGCTAAGAGTGGAACATCGGAAACCACTTCTTTTCCTTTCTGCCTTGCCTCTGAAGCTGGAGGCTGCTGATCATCATCTGATTCTGAGGAGCTGGCTGTCTCCCCATCTCTAGCATCATTACCTGGGGGATTGTCATGTTCCTCCCCCTGAGTTCCACCATTCTGATCATTTGGAATATCATCTACTGCTGGAATTGACTCTTCTGCCATATGAATGTCAGTGTGGCCTGAAGCCACAACTGTCGTTGCTTGAGCTTCCTTCAATTGCTCCCCCTCAACAGGAGCATCTACTTCCATTCTCTCTTGCTCCCCCTGAATGGGAGCATTTTCCATTACAAAGTCTTCAGGAGCAATTGATTCTTCAATGTGGCCTGATGCCACAACTTCTTCCACTGAAACTCCACCAGCCTTGGAGTGACTGGAGTGGAGTGAATAGAATCCAACATCTCTCTAAGGATAGAGGCAACAATGGAGGTGGGCAAAGGATTTGCTGCACCTACCACTGCTTCTCGTACTGGTGCTTCTGAAGGTTAAGATTCAACTGCCACTACAGGTGACCCTGCTACTTCTGCTTGCTCTGCTGCTTGTGCAGACAACTCTGATGGTCCTGCTGCGGGTTCTGGAACTGCTGGTACTGCTGGCTCAACTGCTACTGATGCTACAACTGCTAGTTCTACTGATGTTTCTGGCAATTCTTCCTGAACATCAGGAATATCCCCTATGATGGCCTCTCCTTCTGCCACAGAGGTCTTGGACCAAACTCTATCAACAACTGAGAACCCACTCTTCCTCAGATTTCTGGACCTAATTGCTTGGCCCATCTTCTCAACTACTGCCCCAGATAGATCAACACTGAAGTGTTTGAAGATCTTGGTAAGCAAATGGGCATAGGGCAAAGAGACATTAAGCTTGCTCTTTGTATCCCAAATCTGATCACGGGCAAACTTCATCCTCTCTATCATTATTTCGGCCATGTTGATCTCCTTGTTTGTATGGCCCAGAACATCATATCTGAATCTGCCTTGGTACAAGTTGAAAAAGTTACACTTCTAGGAACTAGAATTTGACAAACAATAAAGTATAGAAGACGGTTAAATGCATTCAATTGATTGATATCTAATTTCCCATCTCTTAGTCTGAACCCTGGTCCTACAATGCCAAGACCTTTAGCTTGGGCGTCCACGGTGTGAACCCCACTGTGCCCGAATGTCTTTACTCCAAACAGCAAATGCAATAACTCATTATCTATTTTAATCTGGGTTCCCTTGACATATGAAACCAGAGACCCGTCTGCCTCTGATCTTAAGCATACATAAAAAGCCTTCACGAGATCTGGATAGCTTACTTCAGAGAAGGTGGTGATTTCCATCCACTGCATTCTGCTCATTCCTGCTACTACACTGTGCATGCCGTTCTTCTCGAGATCAGCTACATCCACTGCCTTGTTCCCACAAACCTTGGTCTTCACAAACGTGAACCTCTCCTGCTGCTCAAGAGTAAGGAACTCAGCACCGTAGCCCCCAAGACTTCCGGAGATGACGGATGCGGCCATGGAATCAGGTGAACAGGGTTTCTGGAGGGTTGAGAAGGAGGAAGGAGTGAAAGCCCTCAAGAAATTTGTCGCGGGAAGGAGAGAAGAGCTTCAAACTTGCAGAGAGTCGATGTCCGAATCGTTAGGGCATCGGCTTAGGCAACCAGACGAAAGAGGGAAAAAGGTAGAAGATGGGAGATGAATCATTCCCACATCGATTTTTTAAATAAATAAATGTTTTGGAAAGTGAGGCGCCAAAAGGCGGCAGAAAATGACAAAAGAGTTTGACTATTCAAACCGACTTTAATAAAAGAGCTGCCAGGAAAGATAATTTGAATTTCTTTTGCTTAAATCCATGGAGGGAAAATTTACTTAAATCTGAAAATTTTTGTACCAGTTTCAAACATAAATCTTTTCACAAATTACACATGCCCAATTCCCTTCTAAGAGATGTGAATCTCTCTTCGGGTAGGGCTTTTGTGAAAATATCTGCTAACTGACTATTTGTGTCAATAAAGGATATTTCTATGTTACCATTTGCTACATGATCACGAATAAAATGATATCTAACCTCAATATGCTTGGTCCTTGAATGCTGAACTGTATTTTTGGTGAGATTGATGGCACTGGTGTTATCGCACAATAGTGGAATTGATTTGATATTTAGTCCAAAATCCTCAAGTTGTTGCTTTATCCATAGGAGTTGTGTACAACAACTTCCAGCAGCCACGTACTCAGCTTCAGCTGTAGACAGTGCCACTGAATTTTGTTTCTTTGATGACCAGGATATCAAACACCCTGCAAGAAATTGACAACAACTGCTGGTGCTTTTTCTATCTACTTTGCATCCAGCATAGTCAGCATCAGAGTATCCTACTAAATTAATTTCACAAGATTTCGGATACCACAGACCTAAATCATGAGTTCTAGCTAAATATCTAAATATTCTTTTTACAGAGATTAAATGTGATTCTCTAGGATCTGCTTGATACCTAGCACACATGCATACACTAAATAGAATATCGGGTCTACTAGCTGTTAAATAAAGCAGTGAACCTATCATACCTCTGTAGACTTTTGATCTACTTTCTTACCATCTTTGTCACTGTCCATCCTTGTTGATGTACTCATTGGTGTTGACAGTGGCTTGGCATTATCGAATCCAAATTTCTTCAAGAGTTCTTTTGTGTACTTTGCTTGGCAGATGTGAGTTCCTTCTTTTCCTTGCTTGATTTGTAGTCCAAGGAAATAATTGAGCTCTCCCATCATGCTCATCTCAAATTCTCCCTGCATCAACTTTTCAAAATACTTGCAAAGGGATTCATCAGTAGATCTAAAGATAATATCATCTACATAAATCTGTACAAGTAGTATGCTTTTAACTTTTGATTTTACAAATAGAGTGCTATCTACTTGACCTCTACTGAAACCATGGTTTAGAAGAAAAGAACTAAGCCTTTCATACCAGGCCCTAGGTGCTTGCTTTAATCCATATAAAGCTTTATGAAGTTTGAAAACATGATTAGGAAATTTTGTGTCATCAAAACCCGGAGGTTGTTCCACATAAACTTCCTCTTTTATAAAACCATTTAAGAATGCAGATTTGACATCCATTTGAAATAGTTTTAAGTCTAATGTTGATGCATATGCAAGTAATATTCTAATAGCCTCAAGTCTAGCTACAGGTGCATAGGTTTCATCGAAATCTATGCCTTCCTCTTGGGAGTAGCCTTGAGCCACCAATCTGGCCTTATTTCTTAAGATTACACCAGTCTCATCCAATTTGTTTCTAAACACCCATTTGGTGCCAATAACTGGATGGTCTGATGGTCTGGGAACAAGTGACCATACTTGGTTTCTCTTGAACTGATTTAGTTCATCTTGCATGGCTATAATCCAAGATTCATCAGTGAGAGCTTCATTGACTGTCTTAGGCTCTATTTGAGAGACAAATGCTAGATAATCACAAGGTATTACATTACCTCTTATTCTTACTCCTATAGATGGATCACCAATAATGTTCTCAGGTGGGTGGTCTTTCTTGTATCTCCACTCCTTTGGAAGATTTTCATGAGTAATATCTTGTTGTTGCAAGTCTTCCAGAGGTGGATCATTCCTGTCTTCAATTGAGGTATCCTTTAGTTTCTTGGACAGTTCGTCTGTATCATCATTGTCACTATCTTCTTCCTTTCTCAAGGAAGGGTTAGTCTCATCAAAAATAATATGCACAGACTGTTCAATCAATAAGGTACATTTGTTAAATATTCTATAACCTTTGGGTTTAGAAGCATACCCCATGAAGATGCCTTCATCTGATTTGGCATCTAACTTACCAATGTCTCGTTTGCCATTGTTATGTATAAAACATGGGCACCCAAATGTTCTGAAGTGACTGATCTTTGGTTTCTTTCTTTTGAACAGCTCATAAGCTGTCTTCTTCAGAATTGACCTGATCATTACTCTATTTATGATGTAGCTTGCTGTGTTTACTGCTTCAGCCCAGAAGTACCTTGGAAAGTTATATTCTGATAACATTGTTCTTGCCATATCCAATAAAGTTATGTTTTTCCTTTCAACAACTTCATTCTACTGTGGTGTCCTTGGTGCTGAGAAGTTGTACTCGATCCCTTGGTCATCATAGAATTTAGCAAATCATTCATTTTGAAATTCTCCTCCATGATCTGACCGGATTCCAACAATGCAAAACTTCTTGTCTTTCTGAACTTTCTTGCTGAAGCTTACAAAGCTTTCAAATGTATCATCTTTGTGCTCCAAGAAGGAAACCCAAGTGAATCTGGAATAATCATCAACTATAACAAAACCAAAATTCTTTCCTCCAAGACTGGTGGTTCTCATTGGCCCGAATAAATCCATATGAAGGAGTTCTAAAGGTTTTGAGGTTGTTACCACAGTCTTTGACTTGAAGGAGCTCTTAACATGCTTTCCTTTGGCACAAGGTCTGCAGACGCCATCCAATTTTGTGCTGACCTTTGGCAGACCTTCCACAAGATTTTTCTTTAACAATTTTCTCATACCATCTATGCTACAATGTCCTAGTCTTCTGTGCCACAGTTTAGTTGATTGATCCTTGTTTGCTGCTGTTACTGTTATAGTAACATAGCTCGGCTCCAGCCGAGGTGACCGTTGAGGCGCTTCTCGCCAGATGGAGCCGAGACGACCAAGCCGATGAATCCCTTTAAGGCGCGCTTGGCCGACATGCGACGCTGCCTCCGACGTCCCGACCTGACCTGCAAAGCCCGCCGAGTGGGCTCAGCGGGGAGACACTCCGACGCTCAAGTCAGATGCTAGCCGAACAGAATGGCGTAGCGTGGGGGGAGAAATAGCGTACCTTGGCCTGTGGAGTGTCTACCCTTTATATAGTGTTAGGACACGTACGTGTGAGCTGGACGTGTCGCCAATCTCGCTGGGGAGTTACCGAGATTCCCGCCGGATTGGGTGCCGTTACTTCCGCCGAGTTGCGATGATCGTGGTTGCCACCTGTAGGCCCGATTGTTGAGATCGTGGCCTTAATGGCCGTGACTGGCGGTTCCGCGAGACTTGGTGGTTACCTTATTTGTCCGTTGACCCCGTAAAGACTGATGGGGTGCGCGAGGACGCCGATCTCTAGGTCGGCTTGGCCTAAGCTTTGATAACCCGAGGTGCTCAACTGGAGACTTATTTGAGGATGGTACGAGAATGCTCGGGTCGAGATGTAGACGGGCCCGCTTGGGCCGAGCTGCCGATACTGAGGTCGGACGAACCGAGCTGTAGCCGGTATTTGGTGAGACAAAAGACGAGATGTCGGCCAATGGCCTTATTGAGGTCGGATGAGCTGACTGCCGAGCTTATGGGAATGTCCTGAAGTTTGGATGCCGCCCTTTTCGCTGACTGCCGAATCGGAGGCGAGGTCCTCGCCAATCAGCCAAGGCTGCTGAATGTCGGGCTATCCTTAGAAGTGGTCGGCTACACTTGGGGTTAGCCGACCTGCTTGGAGACCCCCGTAACACTGGCCCCCTAGGTTCAGGTCGGACCGTGATAGCGGGCCGAGGTGAAGCTAGAATTTTCCTTTCGGAAGCAGATGCCCCGCCACGTGGCGCTACTGACCCACGTGCCCGCGAGGACGCCGAACGTCAGAGCCGCCGAACGTCACTTCGTCTGACAAACCACCTGGCGCCAGTTTGGAAGCCGTGCTGAAATCATTGCGCGGCCTTGTCCTCCGTGCGCACTCAGCGCTCCTTGCCTCACGCTGATCAGGATCCGAGGGGTCGCCCCCCAGCCAATCCGGTGATGACACGCGGGCCAATCTCGACCTTTGGCTCAGAAGCCGGATCTCTGCCGTTGGATTCGGTTGGCCTCCTGACCCTATAAATATTGGGGTCTGCTACCGAAAGCTTGCCCTTGCTTTCGCGTGCGACCACAAACCAGACGACCAGCCGGCCAACCGACGCGCCGACATCTCCGTCATCTGTCCGAGCTTTCGCTCGTCGCCGCTTGCTTCCTTCCGAGGTAAGCGATGTCTTCGATTTCTTCTTCCTCTCATCCTTGTCTTCACGAGGGGTCGTCATCCGGAGGTTCTCCTTCCGAGAACTTTTCCTCCTCAGCAGGGGCGGTCTCCTCTAGGGGAACGTCTCATTCTTCTCGGCTTGACGGCGAGCCGTCAGACCATTCCGAAGACTGTTTTATTGTTGATCCAGGGACTTATGTTCCTAAGGAGCCTTCCTCTCACACTTCTGGAGCTCGTCGACCGGCTGACAATGTCGCCGACGCTCAATGCGAAACTAGCGACGAGACCCTTGCGTGGATGAAAACTCACCCCGGACTAGAGTTTCCGGAGGGTTATTCTATGTATCGCTCGAGCCAACTTCGTGCTCACTACGTAGCAAAGGGTGGAGTTTGTATCTACGCCGAGGCCGTCCGAGATGGCTTCCGCCTTCCTTTGCCTCCCTTCGCCACACTTCTTCTTTTCAAGCTGGGAGTCGTACCGTCGCAGCTGACCCCCAATTCGTGGAGGTCGGTTGTCGGCTTCCTGGCAGTTTGTGCATTGGCTAAGGTCCTTCCGACCTCCCGCCTTTTCTTTTACTGCTTCTCGGTCAAGGCCTTTGGGGACTGGCTGTATTTTGTAGCTCGGTCTGGCCGACAGATCCTTGGTCGGATGCCCTCTTCTGTTCACAACTGGAAGAGGCAGTTCGTTTTTGTTCATAGCCCGACGGGGTGGCCATTTCCGACCACCTGGACGGTAGTGAACGTTCATCAAAAAGCCTTCCGAGCTCCAAATCTCATCGAAACCGAGCTCGCGGAGTTTGATTCTCTACAGGTGCTGGATCCTCCCGACCTGTTTCAGCTCGATGGATTGCTCAAACTGATTGCCAAGGCCGACAAAGGTCATTTTCTTTCCAATGTCTTCCTTTTGTGATTTGTGAGTAAGAGCTAATCAACTGTTGCTTCTCGTAGTGATGGCCGACAAGGGCAAGTCGTCGGTTGCTCCCGACGTCGGCCGGGGGAGAGGGACCTCTCTTGCTGACCGAGCAGCACAGAGGTTCGCGGGTTGCGGTAAGAAGAGTGCCGTGAGGGCACCGAAGCGCCCAAGGGAGGAAGCCGGTGACTCGTCTCGTCAGACGAGGCGGCGATCGTCGGATCCTAGACCGACGTCACCTCAAGGACGAGAACTACCGGAGCAGCAGGTTGCCGACCAGCATGTTGCGAGCCCTCAACGACCATCGGGACGCGCTGTGCTCACTGCTACCGAATGGGCTCGTCGGGCGACCCCTGTGGAGAAGTTGGCCCATTCATCGTCCAAAAGAGCCAACGAGATCGTGGAGGAGTACTACGATTCTGTGCAAACTCAACTGGGCCTGGTCGGGGCCTTGTTCAGGAAGGCCGAGAAGTCTCAGGCGGCAGCCGACCAAAAAGTTCTTGAAGCTGCAAGCAAGACCAAAGAGGCCGAGAAGAGAGCAAAAACTACTGAGAAGCTCCTGGCCGAGGAGCGGCTGAAGGTGAAGAGAGCTGAGGATGAGGTTGCTCGGGTAACCAGGGCAGCTGAGGATCTCAAAGAGACTCTTCGCGCCAAAGAGGAGTTGCTCGAAGCGGCCAGGGCTTGGAGCTCGAGGTTGGCCGAGGAGGAGTGCGACAGGATTATTGCAGAGTACCGCGACTCCGAGGAGCTGAACGAGGAGGTTGATAAGCTCTTCGAGGCGGGATATGATCATTGCATCAAGCGCATCCGAGAACTGCGCCCCGAATATGATCTGTCGGGTTTGGAGGATGCTGCGAACGAGGATGCTGGAGATGCTCCTGACCAAGCTGAAGTCGCCGACGAGGCGCAGGCTGCTACGGCCGAGGCGGTGCTCGGTGCTGATGAGGCTACCACAGCCATTGCTCCCGATCAGGCTACTACTGCCGAGACTCTGGTCATTGCGTCTGATGACATCGTAATTGACTGAATGTCTCGCGATTGTACATGGCGGTCAGCCCTTCAATGTACCTCATAGTTAGTCAATAGAAACTTCCAACTCTTTTGTCTTTGCTCATTTGTTGCGTCGGATGTCTAATCGTCCTCTGGTGATTGCTGAAATGTTTCTGTTCATGTCGCGTACGCTGAACCCTTATTTCAATACGCATCGAACGTCGTCTCGGTTTTGGATGAATGCCTAAGCGACCTCGTTCCGCGAATACGACGTTTGCGTCTACGTGTGCCGAAGCGACCACGCCTTCACACCACATCGGATGTCGTCTCAGCTCGTGGTGAGCGACCTCGTCCAAGAATATGACGTCTACGTTCCTTGTGTGTCGGGGCGAACACGCCTTCAAGAGCTCGGAGCGACTTCGAACGAGCTATGACACGCGTGCCGAAGCGACCGCGCCTTTAGGAGCTCGGAGGGCCGAAGTGACCTCGGACGAGCTATGCACGCGTGCCGAAGCGACCGCGCCTTCGGGAGCTCGAAGGGCCGAAGCGACCTCGGACGAGCTGCGATACGCGTGCTGAAGCGACCGCGCCTTCAGGAGCTCGGAGGGCCGAAGAGACCTCGGACGAGCTGTGATATACGCGTGCCGAAGCGACCGCGCCTTTAGGAGCTCGGAGGACCGGAGCGACCTCGGACGAGCTGTGTCGTGCGTGCCGAAGTGACAGCGCCTTCGGGAGCTCGGAGGGCCGAAGCGACCTCGGACGAGCTGCGATACGTGTGCCGAAGCGACCGCGCCTTCAGGAGCTCGGAGGGCCGAAGAGACCTCAGACGAGCTATGTCGCGCGTGCCGAAGCGACCGCGCCTTCGGGAGCTCAGAGGGCCGAAGCGACCTCGGACGAGCTGCGATACGCGTGCCGAAGCGACCGCACCTTCAGGAGCTCGGAGGGCCGAAGCGACCTCGGGCGAGCTGTGTCGCGCGTGTCGAAGCGACCGCGCCTTCGTTTAATCGGATGTCGAGTTCTCGGTTCCTGGACAGCCGAGGCAATCTCGTCCAGAACCTCTTAATCGAGAAATAGTCGTTCGAAGGCAAAGACTGAAGGAGTGGAGTGACAGCATACCTCGTTGCCCTCATGACTGAGGACATCAAGCGTGTGATCGTGGCCTACTGTTTAGAAGGCTTAGGCTTCCGAAGTTGGAGATGACTGTTAATAGGAACTGCAAGATTACCCTGAACTTCTGGAACGCGTCGGCCCCCGAGCCGACCTTAAATGAATCTTGAAGGGCTTCACGATATTTGAGCTTAAGCCGGGCCCTGAGCCGACCTCGGGCATAGGGGCTTACGATCTCCTGGTCGGCCCGCTTGCTGCTTGTGCCAGGCCTTGGCCGCCTTGGCGATTGCGATAAATGTTCCATGGGCTATTTCGTTCTCTGTTTGGAAGAGTTCTGTTGAGAACAAGAGAGGGGAAACCGTACTGACCTTTTGTGACGTTTCCCACAAACGGCGCCAAATGTTACTGTTATAGTAACATAGCTCGGCTCTAGCCGAGGTGACCGTTGAGGCGCTTCTCGCCAGATGGAGCCGAGACGACCAAGCCGATGAATCCCTTTAAGGCGCGCTTGGCCGACATGTGACGCTGCCTCCGACGTCCCGACCTGACCTGCAAAGCCCGCCGAGTGGGCTCGGCGGGGAGACACTCCGACGCTCAAGTCAGTTGCTAGCCGAACAGAATGGCGTAGCGTGGGGGGAGAAATAGCGTACCTTGTCCTGTGGAGTGTCTACCCTTTATATAGTGTTAGGACACGTATGTGTGAGCTGGACGTGCCGCCAATCTCACTGGGGAGTTACCGAGATTCCCGCCGGATTGGGTGCCGTTACTTCCGCCGAGTTGCGATGATCGTGGTTGCCACCTGTAGGCCCGATTGTTGAGATCGTGGCCTTAATGGCCGTGACTGGCGGTTCCGCGAGACTTGGTGGTTACCTTATTTGTCCGTTGACCCCGTAAAGACTGATGGGGTGCGCGAGGACGCCGAGCTCTAGGTCGGCTTGGCCTGAGCTTTGATAACCCGAGGTGCTCAACTAGAGACTTATTTGAGGATGGTACGAGAATGCTCGGGTCGAGATGTAAACGGGCCCACCTGGGCCGAGCTGCCGATACTGAGGTCGGACGAACCGAGCTGTAGCCGGTATTTGGTGAGACAAAAGACGAGATGTCGGCCAATGGCCTTATTGAAGTCGGATGAGCTGACTGCCGAGCTTATGGGAATGTCCTGAAGTTTGGATGCCGCCCTTTTCGCTTACTGCCGAATCGGAGGCGAGGTCCTTGCCAATCAGCCAAGGCTGCTGAATGCCGGGCTATCCTTAGAAGTGGTCGGCTACACTCGGGGTTAGCCGACCTGCTTGGAGACCCCCGTAACAGCTGCCAAACAGACATCCTGATCCTTGAGTTCTTCAAGATGGAGTGCATACAGGTTCTTTTCTCTATTGGCTTCGAAAATTATTGCTCCTTCCTTCAATATGCTGCACTTTGATTCTTGAAATTGAATCTGGTGACCTTTGTCACAAAGCTGGCTAATGCTGATGAGATTGTGCTTCAGCCCTTTGACAAGCAATACATCTTCAATGACTATTTTTCCTTTGTTGCTCACAGAACCACTACCAATTACTGTGCCTTTCCCATTGTCTCCATAGGTAACTGTTCCTTCTTCAGCTTGGAGATGGGTGAATAGCTTCTGATTCCATGACATGTGCCTTGAGCACCCACTGTCCAAATACCATTTGGATGCTCGAGTGTTACCTTGAAATAAAAACATCAAGTTTTAGGTACCCAAGTTTTTTTGGGTCCTGATTGGTTAGTATCATTGAGTTTACCTTTAATTATCCATTTCTTATGTCTTGTTGGGCATGTGGTTATGATATGTCCTAACTTGTTACAGTGACTGCAGCAGATAATTTTGTTATTTTTTTCTATATATTTGAAATCTGCCTTGTATGCAGTGTCTTGTTCAGGTACAAATTTAGGCGTTGGATATATTTTGGGATAAACTATGGTTTCTTCATTGTCTGGGAGAGTATATCCTAATCCATTCTTCTTCTTACCTGATCTTCTGGCACCTTTTAATATTAGGGAGTTTTTACCATTAGTGAATTTTTCTAATGTGCTAGACAACTGTATATTTTCATTTGTTAATGATTTTATTTCTATTTTTAGTTCATCTGTGCCTGCCAGTTTTTCCAACTTAATTATTTGTTCATTCTTATCCTTTAGATCTTCACATAATAACTCATTTCTTCTTTTAAGTTCAGTCAACTGTTTTTCTAGTTGCTCATTTTCAGATTTTAGATTTGAGTTTGTATTTTCTAAACACGTAATGTTTTTCTTACTGACTTTCAATAATTTAGATACATCTCTATATTTATCATATAGTTCATTGAATGCATCCTCTAAATTATCAGAATCAGAATCATTACAGGAATCAAAGGAGGAATCAGATGTTACCTTGTCATCTGTATTTGCCATGAAGGCCAAGTTGGCTTCTTCTTCATCACTGGTTGAGCTTGACCCACTGTCTGAGTCGCTGCTATTTTCCCATGCGGCTGCCATTGCCTTCTTCTTGTATTTCTTGAATCGTCTGAAGTTATCTTTCTTCTTGTGTCCATCTTTCTTGAGCTTTGGACACTCTGCCTTGATATGTCCAGGCTTTTTGCACTCATAACATGTAGGTTCTCCTTTTTTCAGATCTTTTCATTCTGGCTTCTTAAACTCTTTATTTTTCTTGAAGAATCTTCTGCCAGATTGAAACTTCTTTTTTTTACTAGAATTTGTTGTAGTCTTCTGGACAGCATAGCTTCTTCATCATCACTGTCCTTGCTGTTCTCACTGTTGTCCAGTGATTCTTCTGACAACTCTTCATCAGCCTTGAGCTCATTTGATTGCTTCTTCCTGCTGGAGGATTCTCCTAATCTCTCCATGTTTATCTCATGGGCCATGAGGGACCCTATGAGCTTTTCCAAGGACATTCTCTTTAGATCATTAGCTTCTTCAATAGCTGTGACCTTTGGGGTCCATGAGGATGGTAAGGACCTAAGAATTTTCCTTACCATGTCTCCAATCTCATAGGTTTTCCCAAGTCCAGCCAATCCATTTGTTATATCTGTAAATCGACTGAAGATTTGAGTTATGGATTCACCTGATTGCATCTGAAACCTTTCATATTGTGTAACAAGAATATCAATTCTTGTCTCCTTCACCTTGTCCGTGCCTTCATAGGTAATTCTAAGCTTTTCCCACATTTCCATTGCAGATTTGCAGGCTGAAACTCTGTTGAACTCCTTTTTACTAAGGGCACAGTACAGAATACTCTTTGCTTTACAGTTCTGCGAGATCTTCTTCCTATCATCGTCTGTCCAGTGAGCTTTCTCATTTGTGACCAGAAGATCACCTTCTTCTACTATGGACCATATCTGATAATCGTGGCCTTGCAAAAAGTATTCCATTCTGATCTTCCAATAAGTATAATCTTCACCATCAAAGAGAGGGGGTCGATTGACAGACTGACCTTCAATGTTACCTTGGGCTGCCATAGATCTTTACTCTTCAGATCGTTGGATCTTCTTCTTTGTCGAAGAGACTCGCTCTGATACCACTTGTTGCCCGGTTGACAAGCCAGAGGGGGGGGGGTGAATGGGTCTTTAAAATTATTTGATTAATACCTGTACTTAAAACATTAAAACAAAATGTTCTTCGATGAAGGTTAGTAATTGTTAGTTCAAAGCGCAATCACACAAGATAAGCAACCATTCTACACAAGAACTTATCCTGGTTCAGACCTCCTTTCCTTAGGAGTCCTACGTCCAGCCCTTGAGCAACAACTCAAGATTCCACTAACTAGGGTACAGTCCCCCTAAGGACACTACAACACCCAGCTTAGCTGGTCTTCCTTCACACGAAGGGAATTACACCACCCTGATGCCCCACCAGGTCTTCCTTAACAACAGAAGGGAACAACACCCTAGATAACCCACCAGGTCTTCCTTTACAGCCGAAGGGAAACAGCACCCTGGATCCCACCAGGTCTTTCTTCACACACGAAGGGGAAAACACCACAAAGATAAGCAATAAGAACAAGCCCCTAGATCAAGCTTCAACAAGCTAAGATCTGAAGCACGAAGAACTGAGAGTAAAAGATCTAGAAACACAGAAGACTCTCAGAACTACACAAGCTCTCTCAAGATTTTCATTACAGAGTGGAGAGCAAAGAGCAACACGAGAAGGAATGAAGTTCTTGGCTCTTAGAATTCTATCAGAAGATTTGAATAGCTTGAGCGTTCGTTCTCTATTCTCTTCTAAACTTCTGTATTGTATATATATATCTCTATTTGAAATATGGCCATTAAAGTAACCGTTGTCTCTTAGATGGGTAGACGTTAGACTGCTCGACATTTGGAAGCTTCAACAATCTTTTATCCAATTGAGCACGTAAAGAGATAATGTCTTCTGGCGTCTGTATGGTCCAACGTTGTATGACAGAACGTCTTTAGGACCCTGCACAAATTAAATGCTAGGACAGTAGACAGCTAGGCTGTCTCTTGTTGTCAGTAAACGTTGATATGAGTATTCACCAAAACAGCAATGCCAAATAGCTTGTTTCTAAAAGATGTTGACAGAATATGCACGATAAAGAAAAGATATCATCTGCATGCATGCAGAGATACGTTCTGTCTTCATTAAAATGCACAGCAGTCAGACAGATAAGAGAAGACTTTGACTATTCAACGCTTTAAGAAATAAGATAAATATCAAGTCGATATAAACCATAAAGTCGTTGTCTATATGACTTATGAAATCGTTATGAATACCAACAAGTTATTATAGAGAGCAAATCGTTGTATTCATTAAAGGAGTCGTTATAGTCACTTAACAAATCGTTATGAGCTTTAAAGAAATCATTGCGCGAAGCAAATCGTTATGAGCGCTAAAGAAATCGTTGCACGAAGCAAATCGTTATGAGCACTAAAGAAATCGTTGTGCGAAGTAAATCATTATGAGCGCCAAAGAAATCGTTGCGCGAAGCAAATCGTTATGAGCGCTAAAGAAATCGTTGCGCGAAGCAAATCGTTATGAGCGCTAAAGAAATCGTTGCACGAAGCAAATCGTTATGAGCGCTAAAGAAATCGTTGCGATAACTTAAGGAATCGTTACGATGGGGAAGTCGTTACGAGTTCTAAAGAAATCGTTACGATGACTTAAGGAATCGTTACGACGGGCAAGTCGTTACGAGTTCTAAAGAAATCGTTACGATGACTTAAGGAATCGTTACGACGGGCAAGTCGTTACGAGTTCTAAAAAAATCGTTATGATGACTTAAAGGAGTCGTTGCGACGAGCAAGTCGTTACGAGTTCTAAAGAAATCATTGCGATGACTTAAGGAATCGTTACGAGAATGACTTGATTGAAACCACATGATATCTCAGTCTTATAAAGAAATCGTTATGATATCAAATTGTTATAGCTCTATTCAAAACGTTATACATGAAGGAAATCGTTGTGACTTTCAACAGAAGTCGGTGTGGACTTAGAGAAATATAGTCTCGAAATATTTAATACTTCAGAAATATAATGCTTACCAATATTGGCTTGATTGACCTTGACCTTGGAGTATTTCCTGTACTTAAGACTTAGAGAACTTTGATAAGGTTTTGTTAATTACCAAAATACATGTTTATTTAAAAATTACTTGGGGACAGACTGATCATCAAACCTGTGTGTATGTTTAAAATGATTGAGCATAAAATAATTAGTACACGTGAACAATGTGATTAAGGATAGTGAAGTGTTAATGTGTAAATATGTCATTAGTGACACTGCTACCATAGAGGGCTGTGGAACCATACCGTAGTAAAGTCCCTACGAGAAGGTTCGATGTGTGTGAAATCCTATGGGCAATTAGGATGAAATCCTGGAGGTGGACAAGTACCACTGGTTAGGGTGGAGAGTGCTTCTCCTGGTTCTGTGCAGTTAACCAAGATCTATCACTGTTTTGCCTAGGTGATAGGTATGTGAATGTGTATATGTGTGTTCTTCTAGTGGTGGCTTGGACTATGTGTCACGGCCACTAAGTGTGAAATGTGAAATGTGAAAGTTGTGCAATGTGAAATTGTTAAGAAAATATGTTAGCATGTGAATAAGTGTAAATCCATATGAATATGTTTAATTCTTGTTAAAACAGCAAGCAAAAGGTATGTGTATTGATGTTAAATGCATGTGAAAAATGAATAGAATCCATGATAGATATGTTATTTATTTTTGTGCAAGTTCATGCTTAAATTATGTGTAGTTACTTAATGATTTGAATGAGATTTAGCTTTTGAAAGCATGTTGAATAAAAGGTGTAAGATGTATGTCATAAGTTTTCATGTTTAGTTGTTTATTTGGTATGGAACATGGACCATGTACTGATGTACTTCTATTTGTATAGATTTCAATGTACAGTAAATTAAATTGTTTAAAGCATGCAATATGTATTTCTCCTTAGTAAAAAGGGTAACCTGTGTAAAGGATATGTGTATGGCTGTGTTCATGGTTTGCTTGCTAGGTCTATTTAGACTCATCCTTGCTTCGGCGTACAGGTGCAAATGTCTCCACATCTTCCGAGG
Source organism: Colocasia esculenta (assembly GCA_014218235.1). NCBI lineage: Eukaryota > Viridiplantae > Streptophyta > Magnoliopsida > Alismatales > Araceae > Colocasia > Colocasia esculenta. The sequence goes on along the minus strand of CM024760.1, from coordinate 93,812,831 downwards.
AGATTGTTAGGAGCGACTCCGAGCGCAAGGAGTAGCTTATGTTGTGGAGACTTTGACATTGTACTTTTATTTTCATAAATATGTAATGAATCAGTGATGTATCTCATTTAGACAATGTAAATTTGATGTAAAATTTCAATTATGTGGACTTTAGCTTTTCTTTTAAATGCTATATGGACTGTAGATATTTAATGATGATGATGGAATCAGAATAAACTTCTTAATAAGTCCACTGTATTTGTGTGTATTTGTGTACATCTCAGCCTAGTGTTTAATGTTGCGTCAATGTCCCACTGTGACGACGTTCGTTATACCGACGTGGATTGGTATAATCGTACCGGTATAAGGAGGGTCGTTACATGAATGTTAAATGTTGTAATTGGCATTGGAAATTTAATGAAATAAAGAGTTGTTGTTTTGATTAGTACAATTATTGTCTCATCTCTCTATTTTATTTAGTTCCACTCTGATTTACTCGACTATGTGACCCGCATGTAATCCTCACGTACCTAGTTTATTCTATTATAAATTGGGGGCATGATATGGCCACCAATGCCCAACCGTTTACGCACCTAAGCCTACTGTAGACATGCCATTTTTACAACATATCGAGTACATTTCATGTTATACTGTAATGTCTCAAAGTGGCTCTCTTCAATTAACCACTTGAATGATTTTCCTATTTTTTGGATTTTTCTAGGATTTTTAGGAATTTTTCTAGGGCTTCAAGTGGTCCTTTGTGCAAAGTTGATTCGTGACAGACACAATAGTCGCGTTTCAAGAATTTGATCTGCGTCGGGTCAAACCTGTAGGATCGGATGGATGGATGAATCAGATCTAGAAGGGGAGGTTGAATAGATCTAACACCAATTAATGCGGAAGCTTAAGCAATTCAAAATTACTTCGAATCAGAGATCAATTCACCCAAACAATTTACTGATCTGAAGTGTGATTAGTGTGTGTGAGCAAATCAATTAGTAGTGTGAGCGAAATCCCTATGCATGCATCTAGCGAGATACAAAGGCAAACCACAATTCAAACCATTGCACAGAGGATTTTTAGGTGGTTCGGAAATCACCTCCAGTGACTCCTACGTCCACTCCTCACACAGTGAGGCCACACTACTCAAAACCTTGAGTACAACACACACTGGAGCATGACGACTCCAAACACCCTTGAGCACGACGACTCAAGAAACAACCGGAGCACGACGACTCCAAACCCTTTGAGTACAATGACTCAAATAAAACCCAGGAGATAGGTACGATGACCTACTCCACAAACCACTTATGAGTATGACGACTCACAAGCACTTGAGCACAACGGCTCTAGAGCACTAAGGCTCCAAACCTGAGCACTACGGCTCCAAACCTTTGGACCACGAAGGATCCAAGTTCTGCTAGAACAAGCTCAGTTAGAGAATAGATCCTCTAGCCCGATCTATCTCAATACAAAGATAAAAAATAGAACAAACAAAATTAAGTGATCTGTGTAGAACACATACACAGATCACACAATGAAAACCTGGATGAACACTCCAAGAAAATAAATGAAATAGATGTGACTTGGATGTTCCTTGATGAAGAAGACTTGCAGAAGCTTGGATTGAAGATGCTTGAAGGAATTCGTTGGAGATCTTCTTCAATCCACGATGCTCTGCTTCAGTGGCATCCGGGTTGCCAGTTCTTCTTCTTCCTTTGCTGCTCTTATGCTCCTTAATCGATGGCGCTGCTCTGCTCCCTTTCTGAATGCAGACACTTTATCCTCTCTCCTCTTCTCTTCTCTTCTTCTTCACATTCTCCTTCCAAACAGCACTGCTCTGCTCCCCTTTTTCCCTTTCTACAGCCGCCACACCCTTTTCTGGAGAAGTCTGGTCTCTCTCCTTGTGGGATGCCCTTGGAGTACAAGAAACATGGGTATTTATAGCCCCATATGTCCATAAAGTTCCTTGGGGTGTATGGGCATGGAAACCTAGGTCAAATCCCTTAATTCCCAAGCAGCCACGTGTCCAGAGAAATTCACGTTTTTGAGTTTCAGCCGGAGTGTGTCGACACCACCAGGGAGTGTGTCGACACACTGTCCCATTTCTGCAAAACTGTTCTTCTGGGAACTAAGACTAGTGTCGACACTGCCTGGGACTGTGTTGACACACTGTCCCAGTCAGGCAACTGGGTCTTCTGGAGACTAGGACTAGTGTCGACACTGCCTGGGACTGCATCGACACAGTGAACCCTGTCTTCATGAAATTGCTTCAGGGATTCTGACCCAGTGTCGACACCATCAAAGGGTGTGTCGACACTACCATGACAAAATCTGTATACACCTGCAAATTTAACACATAAATCATTAGTACAAGATATTATCATTAAAATATGAGATATTAAACATCAAAAATATGTTGTTTAAGCATTATTGTGATATGTATAAAATGTATAACATGTTCAACATGTCATCATCAAAATCACAATATGTCATCTTTAAAATCACAATATGTCATCATTAAAATCACAATATGTCATCATCAAAATCAAAGTATGAGTGATGTTCATTGGTCATCATTAAAATACAATTTTAGGAAATTCCAAAACACACTCAACCCAACAATCTCCCCCTTTTTGATGATGACAAAACATATGCACAATCTCCCAATAGCTTGACTCCCTTGACTGCAATAACTCCCCTTGACCATATACACCCTTTGAACTTTCTCCCCATAAAGAACTTTCTCCCCCTAGAAACTTTTACTTTCTCCTCCTTTAAAGAACTTTCTCTGAGCATATACACCCTTTGAACTTTCTCCCCATAAAGAACTTTCTCCCCCTTTTAAAGGCCTTTCTCCCCCTTTTTGACAGCATCAAAAAGATAGATAAGAGAGAGAAACAAAGAATAGTAGGAGATCAAGAAATGAAATGTGGGAAAGGAATGTTCAGAAATGATCAAAATAAGTGAGGCAAAGTGATATTGACATATGAGAGAAATTATTGTGTTTTTGTTATTGTGCACCAAAGTTTAATCACAAAGACACACTTAATACAAGATATTACAAGATATAATGATGTGAATGTAGTTAAAACAATGATGCAAATGTGAAGAAAAGTGACCTATATGAGTGAGCAGAAATATTTAACAAGAATGTTAGGAGCTTTAAGTTTAACACAATGTAAAATAATAGGTCTAAACTCAGTAAACATGAACTTTATTAAGGTCTTAAGCTTTTCAATCCTATCAATTTGATTTTCTTTCATTTTTAACTGGGAAAGAATACAAGAATAAATTAGTTAAATCTCACTTTTCAGTGCAAGAGATCACATTGATTATATGCAAGATCTCCTGATTACTCAGTGGTTTAACTTTCATTATCTTATACAGAGTTGAAAACTTTTATTTCCACTTTTTGACGCGAAACAAATCACTTTTTAGGTGAAATGGCCCGGTTACTCAGTGGTTCAAGAATTTGCATTGCTCTGTTTGTATCTTTCCAAATTGATCATTTTTCTTTTGATGTTTTGCAGGAATATGTTTGCTTTGACCAGAAAAGTCTTGACTACGAATTTAGAGAAATTATTTTTAACATGTGGTAAAAATGAAGCTGAAACATACACATGTGAAATATTAAAGCCACTCATGTGCCTATAATGGTGTTTTGCAAATCATTTTAAAAACATTCAGTATCAAGATTGCTTAACCTTGAAATGATAATGAATCTTTGAAATTAAACTAAATGCACAATGAGTTTAGTTACAACGTTTTAATTCTCTCATAAGAAAATAGCACAATGACTCAAAAATTCTGATGATTGGGGCTCAATATAGACAACAAATGTCAAGTGAAATGAGTAAAGAATGTACAATGACTCCCCTTTAACAAATACTCCCCCTCAACAATTGCATAAATGAATCTTGGTACTTGGCGGAGACATATACTCATGCATAGTGAAAGTGTCCAGACAAGCCTAACTTGCCTTTCTTCAAATCACTATTTGATATACCAAGAATTCCAATGCAACTGAGGAGTGTGAATTTATTTGCAAGAGAGAATGGCTTTTAGTTGCAGCTTTGCAAGAACATTTTTGCTCCTTTTCAAATTTACTCCCCCTTAATATGTGCATGGAATGAAAAATCTAGCAAGCAATTCTCCCATGATTATGCACACAATTAGCTTTAAGCATAACATGACTTCTGGTACTTGGCGGAGTATTTTACTCACGCATAATGATAGCTTCTAAACAAGCATAACTTGTTTTTCCACATGTCATCATTTGATATACCATAAAGTCAAAGCTGTTGATATGCACACAGAATCATGGGCACAGTTAAGCAAGCATGATAACACAAACATGATTCCAAATGTTAAAACACAAAGTTATTGTTGGGAGTAGCATCAGAACACATTTTTCATTATTCAGATAAAAAATCAAACATCATTTCAATTCAGACAATTCAAATTTGAAATGATAAAGAAGTTTTACCTGAATGGACTTCAATTGCTTTTCAAAGATTTTACCTGTGTTCTCCAATCATTTCTTGCCTTGCACAGCCAATATCTTGAATCCATTTACAATGTATGGCTGCAAGACTCCTCAGCTTGCTGATCAAGCTGGTTTTGGGACCCACACTTGCTTGGGTTCAGTAATGAAATCAATGTTAGAGTGCAATAAAGATTTTTGAATCCAAAATGATTTTATTTTTAGTATAGATGCATTTCTTTCATTGATAGAACTATGAGCAGAATTAGTTCTAGATTTTCTTTTTGCCTTGCTCAATGCATCTATGTTTTCATGAAGTTTTCTATTTTTTGGATTTTTAATATAAATAGAAACAGAATGATTTTGTGCAGCATTTCTATGCCTATACACATGGAATTTCTAAACATTTTCAGTATGAACATGATATTTATTCCTATGTGTATGAGCATATGCATTAGACTGAAATTTCTGAGCATGCACAACAAAATCATTTTTGTACCAACAGTCCCTAGAAATATGACCAATTGTATGACAATGAAAGCTTGGACTGATTTGGTATGTTTATTGAAGTTTTGATTTGTAATCCAACAATGTTTGGCAAGATGACCAGGTTTATTGCAGTTAAAGCAAATGAGAGCATTTCTTACCTGGTACTTACCTTGGCATGTATGCATTTGCTGGAATCTCCTTTTCAGGTGAGGAGGCTTACCATGAGGAGAATGAGGTACCTTTTGGTGGCTCTTGACATGATGTGAATTTGGAACTTGCCTTGGAGCTTTTTGGACTGATGGAGGAAGTAGATGAATCTTCTTGACAGTAACATTTTTCTTTTTCTCTGTCTGTTTCTGAACAAGAACTTTCACTAGTTTTTCATTAGAATTAGCAGAGTTCTTGTTCGCAGCAACTTTAACAAATGTTAATTTTGTTTTATTTTCATTTTTCTTGTCTCTCACAGAAGCAAGACTTGTGTATTTAGTATTTTTCAATTCATGTTGAAGCTTCTGTTTTTCAGCTTTTAATGCAACAACTTCTTTTTCTGAAATTTGAAATTTATTTAGCATGACATCTAAACCATTTTTCATCTTGTTCTTTTCATTTTCAAATTGAGCAATTTGTTTTTCCAAATCAGAAATTTTATTACTTAAATTGCTACATTCATTGTCCAATGGTTTGTCATGCAACAAGCATTCAATCTTCATTTTTAGATGACAATTTTCTTCAACAAGTTGTTTGCATCTTTCATTTATTTGATGATCATGAGCCATGTTAGAAATCTGTTTGTTTAATTGATCATTATCAAATTTGAAGTTTTCATTGAGATCAATCAATTTTTCATTTTCATATTTCAAATCAAGATTTTCATGTTCCAACTGATCATGATTTTCTTTCAACTTGGATAACTTGTTTTCACAAATTTTGATTTTATCTTTCAAACTTTCTTTTTCAGAATTCAGTTTCTGAACTTCACCTTTCAAATTCTCATTTTCTTATGAAAAATCTTTATCATTATTCTAATGCAATTCAAGTGTATTTGTCAAATTTTCAATTTCTTTATGGCAATGTTTTAAAGACTTTTTCAAATCTTTATTCTTAGTGTTCAGCTTTGCATTAAGATTTTGTATTTTCTCACAGAACTCAACCAATTCAGCATAAGACATGCCTTCATCTGCATCAGAATCAGAATTAGAATACATAAATGGATCTGGAATTGATTTACCTGATCTTGTAGACCCATTTGAACTCTTGTTTTCTGGAGAGGATGCAGAATGCTCTGAGCTCATGGAATGTGCAGTGAGAGCCACAACCTTATGAATTGTTGATTTTCTGGATTCATTGAGGCTTTTCTTTGCCATAAAGTACTTGTGAATTTCTCTTGCTCCTTTTCTTTATGCTTCCTTTGAAAAACTTGATGAAAGTGAGATTGGGGATTTCTCTGAAATTACAACAGGAAATTCATGCAGATTAAAGAGATTTTCCATATACCAAAACTCAAAAGATTATTAGATCTAATCACAGTGAATCAATGTAACAAGGAATTAGATCTAACAATTAGAGTGGTTAACCTTCTCTGATACCAACTGTAGGATCGGATGGGTGGATGAATCCGATCTAGAAGGGGGGGTTGAATAGATCTAACATCAATTAATGCGGAAGCTTAAGCAATTCAAAATTACTTCGAATCAGAGATCAATTCACCCAAACAATTTACTGATCTGAAGTGTGATTAGTGTGTGTGAGCAAATCAATTAGTAGTGTGAGCGAAATCCCTATGCATGCATCTAGTGAGATACAAAGGCAAACCACAATTCAAACCACTGCACAGAGGATTTTTAGGTGGTTCGTAAATCACCTCCAGTGATTCCTACGTCCACCCCTCACACAGTGAGGCCACACTACTCAAAACCTTGAGTACAACACACACTGGAGCATGACGACTCCAAACACCCTTGAGCACGACGACTCAAGAAACAACCGGAGCACGACGACTCCAAACCCTTTGAGTACAATGACTCAAAAAAAACCCAGGAGATAGGTACGACGACCTACTCCACAAACCACTTATGAGTACGACGACTCACAAGCACTTGAGCACAACGGCTCCAGAGCACTAAGGCTCCAAACCTGAGCACTACGGCTCCAAACCTTTGAACCACGAAGGATCCAAGTTCTGCTAGAACAAGCTCAGTTAGAGAATAGATCCTCTAGCCCGATCTATCTCAATACAAAGATAAAAAATAGAACAAACAAAATTAAGTGATCTGTGTAGAACACATACACAGATCACACAATGAAAACCTGGATGAACACTCTAAGAAAATAAATGAAATAGATGTGACTTGGATGTTCCTTGATGAAGAAGACTTGCAGAAGCTTGGATTGAAGACGCTTGAAGGAATTCGTTGGAGATCTTCTTCAATCCACGATGCTCCAGTTCTTCTTCTTCCGTTGCTGCTCTTCTGCTCCTTAATTTGATGGCGCTGCTCTGCTCCCTTTCTGGATGTAGACACTTTATCCTCTCTCCTCTTCTCTTCTCTTCTTCTTCACGTTCTCCTTCCAAACAACACTGCTCTGCTCCCCTTTTTCCCTTTCTACAGCTGCCACACCCTTTTCTAGAGAAGTCTGGTCTCTCTCCTTGTGGGATGCCCTTGGAGTACAAGAAACATGGGTATTTATAGCCCCATATGTCCATAAAGTGCCTTGGGGTGCATGGGCACGGAAACCTAGGTCAAATCCCTTAATTCCCAAGCAGTCACGTGTCTAGAGAAATTCATGTTTTTGAGTTTCAGCCGGAGTGTGTCGACACCACCAGGGAGTGTGTCGACACACTGTCCCATTTCTGTAAAACTGTTCTTCTGGGAACTGAGACTAGTGTCGACACTGCCTGAGACTGTGTCGACACACTGTCCCAGTCAGGCAACTGGGTCTTCTGGAGACTGGGACTAGTGTCGACACTGCCTGGGACTGTGTCGACACAGTGAACCATGTCTTCATGAAATTGCTTCAGGGATTCAGACCTAGTGTCGACACCATCAAAGGGTGTGTCGACACTACCATGACAAAATCTGTATACACCTGCAAATTTAACACATAAATCATTAGTACAAGATATTATCATTAAAATATGAGATATTAAACATCAAAAATATGTTGTTTAAGCATTATTGTGATATGTATAAAATGTATAACATGTTCAACATGTCATCATCAAAATCACAATATGTCATCTTTAAAATCACAATATGTCATCATTAAAATCACAATATGTCATCATCAAAATCAAAGTATGAGTGATGTTCATTGGTCATCATTAAAATACAATTTTAGGAAATTCCAAAACACACTCAACCCAACAAAATTGTCGCATATTGTCTTCCTATTCCAACCAGAATTATGATTTATAATCGCGTCCACCAGAGTCGTCGCGTTTAAAGCTTCCATTTTCGATTTATGGCAATTTCTAAAATTATTTTTAGGAAGATTTTCTTGCTAAATACAATCACATCCACATGGTCCGTCACGTTTCCAACCTTCCATTATTCAAAAGATCGAATCCCAGAAGAAGATCGATTCTTTCAAATACGTGACCACTAAGGTCATCACGATTCAAGTTTCCATTTATTAATTTGACAAGAATCTGATCAATATTGGAAGTGTTATAAACGCGTCCGACTATGTCGTCGCAATTTCTATACTTGCTAAAATCAATGAAAGGAAGTGTTTAAAATGCGATGGTCTACGTCGTCATGATTTAAATCCCTACTATGATCGATGTTTGGAAAGGCCACAATCGAAGTGAGGAATATTTTTAAATGCGACGTCGGTTGCAATTCACCTTAATAGGCGACTACTGTGTCCATCGTGATTTACCAATTTTTCCCCTATAAAAAGACCACCGAGGCCATTGTTTAAAACCAATATCTAAGTATTGTGGCGAAGCCCTGCTGCATTGGAGAGTCATACTGTCGAGCTGAAGAAGAAGAAACCTCACCTCAAGCTCTACTTCAAGTCTTCATCCATTGGAGCTTGGTCTTCAACCACTCAAGACCATCGGATCATGGAGGAGTTTTCTTCCTTTTCATCTATCCACTACAGCGGGCTCCCTTCATCAGATTTTTCATTTTCTCTTTTATTCTCTTCTTTTAGTGCTTCTCCTTTAGTTCATTCATCACCTCATATTCTCACACACATCACCTCAATTCTTTCTCACCTACACTTTTTAGGGGTTTTACACCACCTCCACAAGGTGTGTTCAAACCCATGCATGCAAGTTCATTTCTTTTTTCTTTGGATTTGATATTGCATAGCCTGGTCTAATAGTCTTTTTTTTACTTGTTTGTTTCATCTCTTTTGTAAGGTAACCACAAGCTAAAGTCTTCTTCGCCGGCCGACTGGTTGGAGAAGTAGGGTCAACCTACAACCACAATCCCGCGATCTTTGGGTGAAGGTAAGTAACTCTACCTCTCACTCTCTCCTTCGGTACCTCGCGTACCTAGCGATCACATTTCCTCCATAGTGCACACACGCACTCACCTTTTCTTCTTTCTCCATTTTCTTCATCACATATTTTTCCATTATCTTAAAAAAAATCTTTTTTTAATTACCCTTTGTGGGTGTTTGAAAAAAAAAACACGTTCACAAATTGGCGATCATGGTGGGACGCTTTCTATTTTAGTTTTGGTTACCACTCCTTCGACACCCATGTGTGCCCCTCCTTTCGACACCTACGTGTGTCCCTCATTTCGTACCCCATGCGATACAATTCCCCTTTCCTCGTACCCCACGTGGTATTCCTTTGAGATCCCCCACCATTACCAAGTTGTGTTAGTTTTTTTTTTCTCTTCCATAAAGTTTAATTAAAAAAAAAATCATCATCATCTTGCTCCCCTCCCCTTTTACTTACTTTCACCTGAAAAAAAAACATCTTTATTTGACTCTCACTTCTCCAATTAGTTGGCCATCACAGCATGCTTGTTTGATTTCTTGCTTTAATACAACTCTCGGTTGCTTGTTAAATTGCGACGTGTTCAGACATCGCATTTTTTACTGTTGTACGACGGTTTATCCTGTCACGTTTCTGTGACAGATACCGCACCGGAGGTAGTTGTCGTGGCGCTTACAGCTTTTGTGAGCTGTCAGATCTGCGACTAACTGAACGGTTGTGATTTATAGTGAAGCGCGATGACTGAACTCGTCACGTTTCTGTCTGTTCACAGAACGCCAAGTTTTCTGTCTTCATCTACATTCCTCTTGCATCATAGGGCACTTTTCGGTTGCGGGACCTCCCTCCCTCTTTACCCTAGGATCCAAACACCTCTCTCGGTGAGGACAATCTCTCCATTGGGCATTCCCTCTCATTGGACTAGAAAATCCTCATCGGGACCTCCATAAGTCTCTGTACCCCATGAATTCCCTCACGGTGGACCGAGCAGGTTGTACCACCCCGGAGACCTGTGCTAGAAAAATCCTATCATTATGAAGGAGTGTGCTTAGTCGACCCGAAGTTCTCCTCATACCCACTTAGGTTCATACCCATATTGGAGCGAAACATTGCAATAAAATCCACATTGAACCATACTGAAATATTTGAATTGGACGTAAGCATCCCTCAAGTGTTTGATTAAAAGCTATTGACTTCTTCTCTCAAACTTGTTTTAGTAGTTGTTTTTTTAATAAACTTGTTGTGCTTAATATCATGTTGCTTTGTTTAGGAAAATCCCTTGGAATGGCCGAATATGAGGATATGAGTTACCATGAGGACGTGTATGATTCTAATGAACAACTTGCACAACTTCCTAATGAATCTTACGTTGATCAATCCAATTCGCAAGTCCATGCGGTGGATTCACAGTCTCCCCATCATTCAACGAGGCATGTTACCGGAAACACCTCTGCCTCCATTGATTTGTCCCAACTAGTGGACCTCCTCCAAAATCTCCAACCCTCCCAACTTCGGGAAGTCCAAACTGCCTTGAAGGGGAAATCCATCCCCGAGCCCATTCAATCCCTTCACCCAAACATGGGTGCTCCTCATCTTGAAACCACTTGCGACCCGACGGTTTGAGCATCACCTGCCCCCTCGCGGGCCAACTCTGTCACACACTCTTGCCCCCTCGCGGGCCAACTCCGAACAAGCCCCTCCGTAGCAAGGCCTACTTACCCCCTTCGGGCTTCGCCCCATACTTCTGCCCCCGCTGGCGCCCTTCCCCGTCACTATTCCATCTAGGTGAGTGCACCCTAACCTCATTCTTCTGGGGTGCCTCACAAACAATCCTCCGATCAACTCACCAAGCACTTTTGGCAAAGGTGAGTCAATTGGAACAAGACTTAAAGAGGGTGTCCGCACCCAAAGATTCCTTTAAGCTGGCTTTCCCTTCTATGACAGTCTTCCACCTCCTTCCCTCTGAGCTGTCGGTCTACCGCCGCTACAATGGCACCGGCAACCCGTTCGTCCATATCAAAGAATTCATGTATGAGTCCTCTTTTTGGAAAAATGGCAATAGGGCTCTTGCATTCTTATTCAGAAGATCCATAGATGGTCTCACCCTGGAATGGTTTTACTCCTTAGAACCTGCTGATGCTGAAGACTTTGAAGCTGTGCAAAGAAAGTTCCTGCAAAGGTACAGAGACCGGGTCGGTCCTTCTTTATCTATTACCGACTTGATGGCTGAGAAGATGAAGGCAGATGAAGATTTCCTATACTATGCTGATAGATGGAGAGCAATGGTTGAGAGGCTGAGGGATCCATTGTCTGAATCTGAGCAAGTTAAGATGATCACTGCAAATGCCACACCGCAATTCAGACACATCATAGCAATGAATAAATTGAACACTATGGAAGAGCTATATGAGAGGGCTAGATATATCCAAACTTAGTTGAAGGACTCTCCCATCATGGCCATGTTTGAGCCAAAAGTTAGAACGGTGAAGAATAGCAACGGCAATCTCCCGACTGGTGGTCCTACAACTGAAGGGGTCATGCAACATGAGCAAGTGAGTGCTATGGGTAATCCAAACTTTTCCTCCTACCGCCCGAACTCCAATCCTAGGCCTCAACAACCCCAATATCAACAACCACCACAACCAACATCCAGGCCAATCAACCCTCCTATGTTCAGAACCCCATCTCAATAGCCTCAACAGCCTCCACCCCAATACCAGCAGGCACCACCCCAATATCGTCAAGGTCTACCACCTCCTCAATATCGTCAGCCTCCACCTCCATATCAACAACAACCACCAACTCCTCAACACCCCCAGCAATACAATCAGGTACCTCCACCAGGCAACTACGACCCTCAGCAGCCTAGACGCCCCCCTGGCCTAAGAAGAGCTCAATACCCTCCACTTCCGGAGACCCTACCTGACATCTTCAATGCTTTAATGGCCGCCAATGCGCTCACTTTGCCAAGGGAATGGCTACAATGGCCACCCAATGTGGATACCTCCCGTTATTGTGCGTTCCACCAAGGACCAGGGCACACACTAGAGGCATGCTTCCATTTCAAGGATTATATTTATGATTTGAATGATAATGGAGGAATTGACTGGGAGGAAATGAGGAAGTACATAGCAGAAATGAAGGCAAGAAGGCCACCTAGGCAGCACATCCAGCAGCAACAGCCACAACAGAACCAGCAGCCAGCAAGCTGCATGTAACACCCTGAATTTAAATAATAATAAAATATTGAACATTATAAAATATATTGATTACCATAAAAGATACAAAAACATGATTACAGTTGAATCTAGAAACTTTTCACATAATTTATGTGATTCCGGTACTGTCTTCAGATGTGCGCACCCCCGACAGGGCGTCATCGAAATTCGGTAACAAAAGTAAAATATAACAACACCATAATTACTAGAAAAATGTACTAATCTCAAAATTATAAATATCTTAATTTATTGATGCACAGATATTCAGGTTAAGCCGACATAATGATTTTTGGAATAATTTCCACCCAATGGTAAACTAATCCAAAAAATTAAACTAAAATCACTATAATTTGTATCACCTCTTAATAAGCTAATGACTGAAATTTCATCTCAATTGGACATCATCTAGATAGAAAATTATCAACCTAAACTAATTAAATGGAATTACATAATGGCATTACGTAAGCTCCCTTACGTAAGAAACTTGGGGCTAAGCTGGGAAGGCCTCGTCTCTAATTGGGTGATCCTTATCCTTTGATGAGCCGTGGCGGAAGGTGGATGGAAGGAAGGTATTAAGGATTGCTCCTCATCATCACTCACACTTTGTGGCTGTAACACCTTGATTTTATTTATAAAAATAATTGGTCATTTGTGTATAATACATGTTGGCGTTCTGATTAGTTTAAATTATAACGCACTCCGCCAATTATAAAATAATCTCTAGAGTTAAATGCACATTAGACCACATAAATTAATAACCTAAATAAATAAATTTCATCAAGAGAAAAAGGATTTAAAAAGAATTATATTATATTAAAGAAATTTATGAGAATTATATATATATATATATATATATATGAATTATGGCACAGTGATTACGTAGGGTAATCACTGTTCACCTTACGTAACATGGGTTATGTATTAACCCCACCTACGTGTCTAACCCCGGTGAAATCTCTCTGGCGATTGCACCCCCATCGGCCACAATTTCACTCACACCTTCTTCCCCTTCGAAGATAAACTCTACATATAAACCCCCCAGTAATCCTTATCCATCGCCCACTGCTGCTGCTACTGCTACTTCTTCTTCTTTGTCTTCTTCACACTCCTTCTTCTTCCTTCACTTCTTCTTCTACTACTTCTTCTTCTTCCGCTTCTTCTTCTTCCACTTCTCTTTCCTTCCTCCACAGACCACCAACACTTCTTATTCACCACTTCTTCTTCAAACCACCATTACCATCACCATTGTCCTAGAAAGAAAAGAGAGAAGGGGGTGAAGGAAGGAAGAGGGAAAGAGGGTGTAGAGGCAAAGAAAGGAAAGAAGAAGGAGAAGATAGGAAGAAATTGCAAAGAGGAAGAAGTGAGATGAGGAGCTTAGAGAGCAAGCCCAACTCTAAGGTAGGTTCCTCTCTATCCATCTTGATTATTCACTTCTATTCAAAGCATAATAGGACCGTATGATTTGAGTATATGTGATTCTGGTTTTTACCGGAATCGGTCGACCGACTTGGTGTTTTTCTGTCAGGACTACTTCTTCCAAAAGTGTCAGCAGAAACTCTGCGAGATTGCAAACTCATACCTTATTCACTCCATATCATTTAAGTAAATGTTATAATTTGATATTTTATTTACTTAAGATATTACATGTAAATAAGGAAATACCCCCCCATTTGAATCTATGGCACTATCGTTTCATGATTTGCACTGAAAAGCTAAATCGATTATTGTTCAAGGCATATCGATTACTGACTAAGTGCCACACCGATTACTGTTTTTAAAGTCCACATCGATTACTATACAAACACATCGATTATAGTTCACTCAAACATCGACTTCAGTCCAACATCGATTTTCTTTAAAACACCAATTTCATTTGAAACATCGATTTCATTTAAAACATCGACTCCATTCAAACATCGACTTCGGCCCAACATTGATTTCCTTTAAAAGATCAATTTCAACATCGATTTTCTTTAAAACATCGATTCCCTTTAAAACATCGATTTCCTTTAAAACATCGATTTCAACATCGATTCCCTTTAAAACATCGATTTCCTTTAAAACATCGATTTCAACATCGATTTCCTTTAAAACATCGATTCCCTTTAAAACATCAATTTCAACATCGATTTCCTTTAAAACATTGATTTCCTTTAAAACATCGATTTCAACATCGATTTCCATTAAAACATCGACTCCATTCAAACATCGACTTCGATTCAACATCGATTTCATTTAAAACATCGATTTCACTTAAACATTGACTCCATGCAAACATCAACTTTGGTTCAACATCGATTTCATTTAAAACATCGATTTTACTAAAATATCGACTCCATTCAAACATCGACTTCGGTTCAACATCGATTTCATTTAGAACATTGATTCTACTTAAACATCGACTCCATACAAACATCGACTTCGGTTCAATATCGATTTCATTTGGAACATCAATCCTACTTAAACATCGATCCTACTTAAACATCGACTTCGGTTCAACAACGATTTCATTTCCCTCAAACATCGATTACATACATGGATTACATTCAAACATCGATTACTCTTATACTTAAACATGGATTGCCTCTACATTTCAAATGTTTCAAAATGTCTCATATTGCATAACTGTGTTATCCCTTGAAATTCCAATCATTCCAACTATTTTGAGATTCTTATACAGTCTTTTACATTTGCCTTTTCCTTGAAACTCCAAAGTGCTGCATAACTGTTCGGGAACATAACAATAATGAATGAGTACTTACTGTTCGGGTCTTCGGACTCTACTGGATCAAGATGCTTATTGGGGCAAGTCCAAGTCCTTGGAACACCGAACTCGGCCACTGAATCGGACATGAGTTGAAAATGTCCTGCTGATAATGGACATACTGAGTGTCTCAGCATCAGACACTACCTACTTCTTGGTTGAGGAATGTTCAATTATATGTTATTGTTTCCCATCAGCGTGACATAACTACTTTGCACTTATTGTCAATACATGTTCAATGGACTGCTGGATAGTGATTACACGTTTGATAATGATGGCATGTCGTTATGTGCCTGACACTCGTTATTCTGATTCAATTCATTAATGTATCGATTTAATCTTGCATGGTTTAATAATTTACATCTTGATTTGCAATATTCTTCCCTTTCTTGAACACTGTTTTTTTTTTTTTTTGGGAAAAGAATGTGTAGCAGGATCAGCGACCGATCAAGTGCACTCCACCCCAGCAGGGTGAAATGGAACCACTCCCCCAGGTGATCAACCTGCTACACGAATAATATATTAATATGAAAGTGGAGGTACAGATGCTGCGGGGCATACCCCTGATAGAACAAAATATCATGAATGCCTAAAATTCCCAAGACCCATCTGGTTCCCTATATAAGCAGGAAAGCAAGGATGGGGAAGTTGCCTAGCCGAGGTAAAGACCTCATTACAACGCATAGAACAAGCAAAATTGGCTAAGGCATCCGCCACTTGGTTGGCCTCCCTACATGCATGAGTAACTCGAACACCATGGAGTTAAACAAACTCAAGAACAACTCTCCACCATCTGTAATAGTCCCAGGCTAGAGCAACGCCAGAATGAAGAGAGGTAACCAAAGTCAAAGAATCCGAACAAATATCAGTGACCGTGAGACCCTGCTCAACAGCCAATAAAATGCCACCATGCATGGAACGAACCTCAGCAGCCAGGCTAGAACCAGCACCATAATAGTGAAAAAAAGCTAGAAAGACAGCGCCATAGGAATTTCTGAAGATACCTCCACCCCCACAAGGGCCCAGGTTACCTTTGCTAGCACCATCAACATTAAGCATAAGACCTTGAACAAGTGGGATCCATCTCACAAATTTAGTCATCTTGAGAGGAGTAGTAACAAGAAAGCCAAGCTCCAGAATGGCTTCCATTTGTTGGGGCGTAGAACTCTTTTTAAAGGCCATCCTGCTAATGGCAGTAGCAACTAACTCTTGAATGTTATGGCGCATAGAGTTTGGAGAGATCTTGACTTGTTCGAACTTCATTTTACACCTAGTTTTCCATAGTTCTCAAACAATAAGCATGGAGCAGTAGATAGTGACAAAACCATGAGGGTTAGAGAGGCTGCAAGACTTCAGGATATCCCAAAGATGAAGAGAGATATTATCTTGAATACCATGGCCAGCAACAAGAAGGGGAGAAGCCCATTGCCAAAGGGGTTTGGCTAAATCACTCTTAACAAAAAGATGATTCATATCCTCAACTTGAGGACTCTAGCAACAGCAGCAACGAGAAGGCAATGGAATACCACACTCAGCAATACAAACATCCACAAGGATAGCTCTATGAAGTAATTCCCAATAAAACATGGAAGCGTGCCTGTTGAAATGTTGGTGCCAAATACGAAGAAGAGGCGTGTGCTAACTCCATGACTACGAATCAGATCATAGGCACTTTTGATAGAGAAGACACCATTTTTAGAAGGAACCCAAACACAAATATCTGCATTAGTAGAGAGCTGCAACTGATCCAGATTAACATCAATAAGCGAACGCAGGTGGTGGCTGTTATCAAGAAGGACCTCTTGAACAGTGGGAGAAGGTTCTAATAAAGGAGTAGATCAAGACCTCCTGTGTGCCCCTTGAATTTGCTGTGATTGCTCGGACCCCTCAAGGTCGGCCTTGTTTTCAGGACATCAGGTCCCACATGGCACAACGCTTCTCTTTCCAGCAAGACTTTGTGATCAGTACCCTGGGGGCTCGACATCTCCTCTTCCGGTTTCAGAATAAGGAGGACTTCCTGAAGATTCTTTTGAAAGAATCCCTGTTGGTCCAGGGCCGCCCCTTCAGATTTTTCAAATGGATCCTCTCCTTTTCACCCGATGAAGACTCTCCTGTGGTCCCTGTTTGGATGGAGCTGCCGGGCCTCCCCGCCAACTTCTATAACAACCCCATGTTATGTACAATCGCTGGAAGTGTTGCCCATGTTCGCAAAGTGGACAGGGACACACTACATCTAACATGCACACAAGCTGCTCGTGTGTGTGTCCAGCTGAACGTCTCCAAGAAGATGCCTGATAGCCCACGAATACGTCGTTAAATACGTGACTAACAATCTCAAATGTATCGGCCTACACTAAATATTTTAACAGTAGTTAAGTGGTGAGACCGAGTCGAATCCACGGGGAAAAAGATTTTAGAGTTGAAAATCTTGAGTTTTCTATAGGAAAATAATGTGGTGACATTTAAACTAAGTTGTATTAATTAAATCTAAACTATGTTAAATAAGTAAAGAGAGAGAGATAAAGAGGGGATGAGAGAACACAAGACACTATTTAAAACTATAATCTATTAAACAACAACAGAAACTGTTTAACACAGATTTTATTCTAATCAAACGTCATTAACAAATACACTGAAATAAAGAGAATAAGAGAGAGAATAAGAGGGACGAGAGGAGAGAGGAGAGAGAGAGAGAGAGAGGAGAGAGAGCGCAAGGAGAGAGAGCGCATGGTGAGAGGAGAGAGAAGAGAGAAGAGAGAGAGGAGAGAGAGATGAAACAGAGAGAAGAGAGAAGAGAGAGGGAGAAAAGAGAGAGAGCGGAGAGAGGAGAGAGAGGCGAGACAGAGGAGAGAGGGCGACGTGGCCCGTTCACGTTGCATGCAAATGCATGCAACGTGAAAGGGGGAGGGGCGCGCGGGCGCATGGGCACGCGGGCGGGCGCTGGCGCGCGGGGCTTCGGCAGGCGGGGCGGCAGCGGGAGCAAGGGTGCGCGCGGGGGCTCGCGCGTGGGCGCGGGCAGGCGGCCGGGCGGGCGGCTGGCGGGGCTGGGCGGCCGGGCTGTGCGGGGCTGTGCTGTTGCTGCTGCTTGCTAGTTCTGTGCGAGAACCGGGAGAGAGGAAGAGGAAGAGAGGAAGAAGAAAAGGAGAAAGAAGAAGAGGAGGAAGAGGAGATCGCAGGAGGGAGAAGAGAGAAAGTGAGAGGGGGAAGAGATCGGAGGAGAGAGGGAGAGAGAGAAAGTGAGAAAGAGAAATTAGCCCGAGAGAGAGAGAGATGAGCTTTTTTTAAATAGAGAGAGATCTCTCTCTTAAAGAGAGGTTTTTAAAATAGGGAGAAGATCTTGAGAAAAATAGAAAGAAGAGAAAGAAAGAAAAATTAAGGCGGCTAGGGTTTTGAAACTTTTTGTATATGCCAGATTTGCCCCTGTTGGACTGCTTGGTCCATTGGCCCAATACGAACTTCATTCAATGGCCCATTAACCTGCAAATACAACATGTAATTGAATTTAATCAATTATCGTCCGCGACAATAGAAATCTTATGAATTAATCACATATCAATCAATAAAATGGCATGATTTATTTATGATAAATGTGATATTATCACATCCCCCAACTTACTCATTGCTAGTCCCTTAGCAATGCACCCAGGTGAATAATTAGGACTAACCGGAACTTCAAACATCATTTTTCATGTCAAGAAAGCAGAGATAAGATTGATCAACAATAAGTATTTTCAGTTCTAGTAGCATGTTTCAAAGACAATCATGCAGTTCATGTTATTAGACAGTTCCTCAAGATACAGTTAAAATTATCATTTCCTTCATGAATGCACTTATGATCAATAAGCATTACTTAAGACAATGTATGAGTTTTTGACCCATTACTTAGAGATGTTATCAACTTTACACTCCTACAATAAAATCCTCAAATTACAGGTAGCTTTCACTCTGCCTTTTTATTTTCATCCTTCAGCATCATTTTTTTTTCTTTCTTTGGATATCCGTTCACTGTTTGACGCGAACTTCAACACTTCATGAGGTGCTGAAGCCCGGTTACTAAGCTAGGGATTTCCTTCTTCATTTTATCATCATTTTTTTTTCATAACTTGCAGACAGGTAGCTTTTTCCCCACGATTAGTTTTCAATAAGAGTGTAGAATATCAATCTTCATCATGAGTATTAGGTAAAACTCTCATCACCCTCTTGAATGACACTTATTCATCATCTAATACATGTGTGAAGGTTTTATCAAAATTCAAATGTAGTTTGAGGAAAATGCTAAGAACATAACCGCAAACTTCATCCTTTAGCGTGCCACTAGCACAAGTATATACTTAGAGTAAAAATCAATCTAGACTGAGGTATTTTTTCCATGAGAAATGATATGTGAAGTTAATGAGCACAGAATAATGCATGGGATGTTTCAGCAGGATTTAAAGATTTGAAAGACTTGCCCTCCCCCAACTTGAATGACATTGTCCTCAATGGCATAAAAGTAATGAACATAGAAT
The DNA here is from genome assembly GCA_014218235.1 of Colocasia esculenta. Classification (NCBI taxonomy): domain Eukaryota; kingdom Viridiplantae; phylum Streptophyta; class Magnoliopsida; order Alismatales; family Araceae; genus Colocasia; species Colocasia esculenta. Next base: position 93,792,937 of record CM024760.1, on the reverse strand, counting down.
ACGGCCAAAGTAAGGTAAGAAAGGAGAGATGCAACCTGATGATCACATGAGAGTGGTGGCAAACTGGCTTCATTAAAGGTGATGAGTTGCCCACTAGCCTTCCAAATACCTAGAACAAAATAGAAATTAAAAATAAGTTAAATTTCCTAAAAAATATTGGGTTGCCTCCCAATAAGCGCTAAGTTTAATGTCTTCAGCCAGACACCATGGAGCTCCATAACCAACGAGTTGCATTAAGAATGAGCCACCATGTGATCTTATCCTCCTTTAAGTGCCAGCTCTTGTACCATTGGAGGAAAAGACTGGATCTATACATACGTGGGCCAACCTGTTGCCAAAGAGAGTCAGAAAATGATAGCGGAAGAATCATGTCTTCAATTATACAATATTCCGCTACACACTTAAGGTCTTTATATGTATTGAACACTTCAATTCGGACCTTACTTTTTTCCAAATTCTTTTCTTCGACCTCAATTTTAGGATTCATATTCATATTGTTGAGGTGAGAAAGGGTTTGGGTATCATGGATCCTTGGAGATTCCACCATATGCCTAGTGTCAAGGAGACCATAATTGTTGGGAATTGGATGTATATGCTCTTTAACACAAAGATTTTCATCAAGTCCAAGTGGATTTGACCAGTTGGCTAATTGCATAATGTTCAAATTGACTTTAGCTTTGCCAGTGTCAAGGATGGGTGTTAGATCCACATCATCCCCTAAATCATGAAAGTCCCCATCAGAGTTACTGCCAGGCAGAATTTTAACTCTTCCCCTATCCAAGTAGAATGGTTTATGACTTGACTCCATTCCATCTCCACACTCTTCTTTTCTTCATCCCCTCCTTGGGTTAAGGTCACATCAGACCTAGGAAGGGCAAGAAATAAAGTTTTATCATCATCTAGCTTGTCCACATCCTCTTGTTCTCCCTCCTACTTGAGTTCAACTAACTCCTTAGAGTATTCTTCACAGGTGACATCATGGCTGGGCTCTTCTTGGCAGTCAAATTCAAGTTGGGTAAAAATCATGGATTGATTTGTAGTACTACCCATCTCCTCTTGATCTGACTTATTAAAATTACACTCAGTTTGCCAAGTGGACATGTCCATAATCACATTAGGCTGCAAAGTTTCAAGTGGAAGTTGTGGATCAAATTGCTGATCAAAATCATGATATTGATTTTCATAATTGTCAATTGATTGAGTTGGTAATTGAATATTTTGCTTCTTTCTGATTTCTATCAATTGATCAATTAGAAGGTCAGTTTTGGTAAAAGATTTTTCCAATTCTTGTTGTTGGTGGGCGAATGTTTGCTCAAAGACTTGTTGAGCATCATAGATTTTTTGTATAGATTGCCCAAATTGATTATCAAATAGGCCTGATGGTGGGGGAGAAGTATAAATGGAACGCGGATCTGCATGTTGTCCCCCATCATGGCCTTGATCATGAATATTATTTTGAAATTGGACCCAAGGATGAAAGTTGTTGTTAGGAGGACTTTGGGCTTGGGCCACAATCGGTTGATTGCTCTGTATCAAATGTGGCATTATCTCTCCAAGTGGTTGGAAAGGTGTACCTTTTGGAGCATTTGATAAACGTACATTCAAATTAGTACTAAAGAATCCTTCATTGAACCATGAGATGATTTCAGCACCAAGAAAGGGTCCTTGAATTTCCCCTTGTGGATCTTGGTAAAGCAAACTCAATTCTGTAGGAGGGACATATTGTTCATCTTTTGGGTAAGGAGTGGAGGTGGAAGGCCATTGAAAATATTGTGTTTCTGCTTGGGTGAAAGATGGCCCATTATGGAACAAATTAGTATGGTGGGCCTGATCTTGGGTAAAATACGAGAGTTGGGCCACCCCAGGGGATGTACTTTCATAGTGGGCTGACAAGAAATGTGTATTTTCAAAGTAGGCTGGGCCACGTTGAATGAGAGATGAAAATTGGTTTGGGCCATGGCCTATATAATGTGCTGGGTTGGCCCACATATGATTGTGAATGAGAAAGATAAGACTTTTTTCTCTTTTTGTTAATTTTTTAAATTTTTAAATTTTTAATTTTTAATTTTTTTTTTTTGTAGAGACAAAAAGTTGCAGACAATTAACCTAATTGACCTAGGGATCTGGGATCAAAAAGTAAGCTTTCTTACAAAGTGACTTAGACCCAACCTAAGTCCACTAACATGTATGTCCACTAGCCAGGTAAGAGGTGGGGTAGTGGGAGGCTCCCCCTACTTTCGTAGGGACCTAATTAGAGAACCACTTTCCCGCTTAGGCATTTGCCACTTAACCTCTAGCCTTAGACACCAGTTTCCAAAACTTGATAGTGGGCCTAGGTGGACCAAAATATCAGTGTGAACCCTAGGTTCAATGTCTACTGCCTTTTATTAAAAGCTGGGAATGCAAAAAAGATGCAGGAGAATCGTGGTTTGTGGGCCAAGGAAGGGTGATCAAATCCCCACCTTATCTTGTTAAGGAAACTGCCCTTAAAATATTTTAGAAATGATGTGCACACCACAAAATCAAGCAAGGGGTTCTATGCAAGCATGACAATGCATGATCATGATTTTAGGAAAGTTGAAATTCTCACCTTGCCTCCCGCAATCTTCGACAAGAAAGGAAACTTTTCAAAAAGGAAACTTACCTAAAGATGAAAGTCTAAATGATGCATGTCCTAAAGATGGAAAGTTTCTAATCTTGACATGACATCTTTTATTGGATTCAAGTAATTGATTTTTTTTATTTTTTTAATGAATTATCTAAACATGGCAAATAAGAAAAGGAAACTTAATCCAGAGGGTTTTAATGGTACTTACCTCCAACGCAATCCCTCGTTCTTTTGGAAATGAAAACAAATGGAAAGAGTGAGAGAAGGAAACTCACCTCACTTACCCATTTTTTTTATTTTTCATGCAATTTTTTGATTTCTTCACTTTTTATTTGATACCTACAAAAAGAAAGAAAATGTTAGCCTGAATATATACAAAAAACACCAAAATTATCAAAACTAAAAATCTAATTCCCCGGCAACGGCGCCAAAAATTGATAGCCCACGAATACGTCGTTAAATATGTGACTAACAATCTCAAATGTATCGGCCTACACTAAATATTTTAACAGTAGTTAAGTGGTGAGACCGAGTCGAATTCACAGGGAAAAAGATTTTAGAGTTGAAAATCTTGAGTTTTCTATAGGAAAATAATGTGGTGACATTTAAACTAAGTTGTATTAATTAAATCTAAACTATGTTAAATAAGTAAAGAGAGAGAGATAAAGAGGGGATGAGAGAACACAAGACACTATTTAAAACTATAATCTATTAAACAACAACAGAAACTGTTTAACATAGATTTTATTCTAATCAAACGTCATTAACAAATACACTGAAATAAAGAGAATAAGAGAGAGAATAAGAGGGACGAGAGGAGAGAGGAGAGAGAAGAGAGAAGAGAGAGAGGAGAGAGAGCGCAGGGAGAGAGGAGAGAGAGCACAGGGTGAGAGGAGAGAGAAGAGAGAAGAGAGAGAGCAGAGAGAGACGAAACAGAGAGGAGAGAGAAGAGAGAGGGAGAAAAGAGAGAGAGCGGAGAGAGGAGAGAGAGGCGAGACAGAGGAGAGAGGGCGACGTGGCCCGTTCACGTTGCATGCAAATGCATGCAACGTGAAAGGGGGAGGGGCGCGCGGGCGCGTGGGCACGCGGGCGGGTGCTGGCGCGCGGGCGCGGGGCTTCGGCAGGCGGGGCGGCAGCGGGAGCAAGGGTGCGCGCGGGGGCTCGCGCGCGGGCGCGGGCAGGCGGCCGGGCGGGCGGCTGGCGGGGCTGGGAGGCCGGGCTGTGCGGGGCTGTGCTGCTGCTTCTGTGCGAGAACCGGGAGAGAGGAAGAGGAAGAGAGGAAGAAGAAAAGGAGATAGAAGAAGAGGAGGAAGAGGAGATCACAGGAGGGAGAAGAGAGAAAGTGAGAGGGGGAAGAGATCGGAGGAGAGAGGGAGAGAGAGAAAGTGAGAAAGAGAAATTAGCCTGAGAGAGAGAGAGATGAGCTTTTTTTAAATAGAGAGAGATCTCTCTCTTAAAGAAAGGTTTTCAAAATAGGGAGAAGATCTTGAGAAAAATAGAAAGAAGAGAAAGAAAGAAAAAGGAAGGCGGCTAGGGTTTTGAAACTTTTTGTATATGTCAGATTTGCCCCTGTTGGACTGCTTGGTCCATTGGCCCAATACGAACTTCATTCAATGGCCCATTAACCTGCAAATACAACATGTAATTGAATTTAATCAATTATCGTCCGCGACAATAGAAATCTTATGAATTAATCACATATCAATCAATAAAATGGCATGATTTATTTATGATAAATGTGATATTATCACGTCTCCCAACTTACTCATTGCTAGTCCCTTAGCAATGCACCCAGGTGAATAATTAGGACTAACCGGAACTTCAAACATCATTTTTCATGTCAAGAAAGCAGAGATAAGATTGATCAACAATAAGTATTTTCAGTTCTAGTAGCATGTTTCAAAGACAATCATGCAGTTCATGTTATTAGACAGTTCCTCAAGATACAGTTAAAATTATCATTTCCTTCATGAATGCACTTATGATCAATAAGTATTACTTAAGACAATGGACGAGCTTTTGACCCATTACTTAGAGATGATATCAACTTTACACTCCTACAATAAAATCCTCAAATTACAGGTAGCTTTCACTCTGCCTTTTTATTTTCATCCTTCAGCATTATTTTTTTTTTCTATCTTTGGATATCCGTTCACTGTTTGACGCGAACTTCAACACTTCATGAGGTGCTGAAGCCCGGTTACTAAGCTAGGGATTTCCTTCTTCATTTTATCATCATTTTTTTTTTCATAACTTGCAAGCAGGTAGCTTTTTCCCCACGATTAGTTTTCAATAAGAGTGTAGAATATCAATCTTCATCATGAGTATTAGGTAAAACTCTCATCACCCTCTTGAATGACACTTATTCATCATCTAATACATGTGTGAAGGTTTTATCAAATTTCAAATGTAGTTTGAGGAAAATGCTAAGAACATAACCGCAAACTTCATCCTTTAGCGTGCCACTAGCACAAGTATATACTTAGAGTAAAAATCAATCTAGACTGATGTATTTTTTCCATGAGAAATGATATGTGAAGTTAATGAGCACAGAATAATGCATGGGATGTTTCAGCAGGATTTAAAGATTTGAAAGACTTGCCCTCCCCCAACTTGAATGACATTGTCCTCAATGGCATAAAAGTAATGAACATAGAATACGGCCAAAGTAAGGTAAGAAAGGAGAGATGCAACCTGATGATCACATGAGAGTGGTGGCAAACTGGCTTCATTAAAGGTGATGAGTTGCCCACTAGCCTTCCAAATACTAGAACAAAATAGAAATTAAAAATAAGTTAAATTTCCTAAAAAATATTGGGTTGCCTCCCAATAAGCGCTAAGTTTAATGTCTTCAGCCAGACACCATGGAGCTCCATAACCAACGAGTTGCATTAAGAATGAGCCACCATGTGATCTTATCCTCCTTTAAGTGCCAGCTCTTGTACCATTGGAGGAAAAGACTGGATCTATACATACGTGGGCCAACCTGTTGCCAAAGAGAGTCAGAAAATGATAGCGGAAGAATCATGTCTTCAATTATACAATATTCCGCTACACACTTAAGGTCTTTATATGTATTGAACACTTCAATTCGGACCTTACTTTTTTCCAAATTCTTTTCTTCGACCTCAATTTTAGGATTCATATTCATATTGTTGAGGTGAGAAAGGGTTTGGGTATCATGGATCCTTGGAGATTCCACCATATGCCTAGTGTCAAGGAGACCATAATTGTTGGGAATTGGATGTATATGCTCTTTAACACAAATATTTTCATCAAGTCCAAGTGGATTTGACCAGTTGGCTAATTGCATAATGTTCAAATTGACTTTAGCTTTTCCAGTGTCAAGGATGGGTGTTAGATCCACATCATCCCCTAAATCATGAAAGTCCCCATCAGAGTTACTGCCAGGCAGAATTTTAAACTCTTCCCCTATCCAAGTAGAATGGTTTATGACTTGACTCCATTCCATCTCCACACTCTTCTTTTCTTCATCCCCTCCTTGGGTTAAGGTCACATCAGACCTAGGAAGGGCAGAAATAAAGTTTTATCATCATCTAGCTTGTCCACATCCTCTTGTTCTCCCTCCAACTTGAGTTCAACTAACTCCTTAGAGTATTCTTCACAGGTGACATCATGGCTGGGCTCTTCTTGGCAGTCAAATTCAAGTTGGGTAAAAATCATGGATTGATTTGTAGTACTACCCATCTCCTCTTGATCTGACTTATTAAAATTACACTCAGTTTGCCAAGTGGACATGTCCATAATCACATTAGGCTGCAAAGTTTCAAGTGGAAGTTGTGGATCAAATTGCTGATCAAAATCATGATATTGATTTTCATAATTGTCAATTGATTGAGTTGGTAATTGAATATTTTGCTTCTTTCTGATTTCTATCAATTGATCAATTAGAAGGTCAGTTTTGGTAAAAGATTTTTCCAATTCTTGTTGTTGGTGGGCGAATGTTTGCTCAAAGACTTGTTGAGCATCATAGATCTTTTGTATAGATTGCCCAAATTGATTATCAAATAGGCCTGATGGTGGGGGAGAAGTATAAATGGAATGCGGATCTGCATGTTGTCCCCCATCATGGCCTTGATCATGAATATTATTTTGAAATTGGACCCAAGGATGAAAGTTGTTGTTAGGAGGACTTTGGGCTTGGGCCACAATCGGTTGATTGCTCTGTATCAAATGTGGCATTATCTCTCCAAGTGGTTGGAAAGGTGTACCTTTTGGAGCATTTGATAAACGTACATGCAAATCAGTACTAAAGAATCCTTCATTGAACCATGAGATGATTTCAGCACCAAGAAAGGGTCCTTGAATTTCCCCTTGTGGATCTTGGTAAAGCAAACTCAATTCTGTAGGAGGGACATATTGTTCATCTTTTGGGTAAGGAGTGGAGGTGGAAGGCCATTGAAAATATTGTGTTTCTGCTTGGGTGAAAGATGGCCCATTATGGAACAAATTAGTATGGTGGGCCTGATCTTGGGTAAAATATGAGAGTTGGGCCACCCCAGGGGATGTACTTTCATAGTGGGCTGACAAGAAATGTGTATTTTCAAAGTAGGCTGGGCCACGTTGAATGAGAGATGAAAATTGGTTTGGGCCATGGCCTATATAATGTGCTGGGTTGGCCCACATATGATTGTGAATGAGAAAGATAAGACTTTTTTCTCTTTTTGTTAATTTTTTAAATTTTTAAATTTTTAATTTTTAAATTTTTTTTTTTGCAGAGACAAAAAGTTGCAGACAATTAACCTAATTGACCTAGGGATCTGGGATCAAAAAGTAAGCTTTCTCACAAAGTGACTTAGACCCAACCTAAGTCCACTAACATGTATGTCCACTAGCCAGGTAAGAGGTGGGGTAGTGGGAGGCTCCCCCTACTTTCGTAGGGACCTAATTAGAGAACCACTTTCCCGCTTAGGCATTTGCCACTTAACCTCTAGCCTTAGACACCAGTTTCCAAAACTTGATAGTGGGCCTAGGTGGACCAAAATATCAGTGTGAACCCTAGGTTCAATGTCTACTGCCTTTTATTAAAAGCTGGGAATGCAAAAAGATGCAGGAGAATCGTGGTTTGTGGGCCAAGGAAGGGTGATCAAATCCCCACCTTATCTTGTTAAGGAAACTGCCCTTAAAATATTTTAGAAATGATGTGCACACCACAAAATCAAGCAAGGGGTTCTATGCAAGCATGGCAATGCATGATCATGATTTTAAGAAAGTTGAAATTCTCACCTTGCCTCCCGCAATCTTCGACAAGAAAGGAAACTTTTCAAAAAGGAAACTTACCTAAAGATGAAAGTCTAAATGATGCATGTCCTAAAGATGGAAAGTTTCTAATCTTGACATGACATCTTTTATTGGATTCAAGTAATTGATTTTTTTTATTTTTTTAATGAATTATCTAAACATGGCAATAAGAAAAGGAAACTTAATCCAGAGGGTTTTAATGGTACTTACCTCCAACGCAATCCCTCGTTCTTTTGGAAATGAAAACAAATGGAAAGAGTGAGAGAAGGAAACTCACCTCACTTACCCATTTTTTTTATTTTTCATGCAATTTTTTGATTTTTTCACTTTTTATTTGATACCTACAAAAAGAAAGAAAATGTTAGCCTGAATATATACAAAAAACACCAAAATTATCAAAACTAAAAATCTAATTCCCCGGCAACGGCGCCAAAAATTGATAGCCCACGAATACGTCGTTAATATGTGACTAACAATCTCAAATGTATCGGCCTACACTAAATATTTTAACAGTAGTTAAGTGGTGAGACCGAGTCGAATTCACAGGGAAAAAGATTTTAGAGTTGAAAATCTTGAGTTTTCTATAGGAAAATAATGTGGTGACATTTAAACTAAGTTGTATTAATTAAATCTAAACTATGTTAAATAAGTAAAGAGAGAGAGATAAAGAGGGGATGAGAGAACACAAGACACTATTTAAAACTATAATCTATTAAACAACAACAGAAACTGTTTAACATAGATTTTATTCTAATCAAACGTCATTAACAAATACACTGAAATAAAGAGAATAAGAGAGAGAATAAGAGGGACGAGAGAGAGAGAGGAGAGAGAAGAGAGAAGAGAGAGAGGAGAGAGAGCGCAGGGAGAGAGGAGAGAGAGCACAGGGTGAGAGGAGAGAGAAGAGAGAAGAGAGAGAGCAGAGAGAGACGAAACAGAGAGGAGAGAGAAGAGAGAGGGAGAAAAGAGAGAGAGCGGAGAGAGGAGAGAGAGGCGAGACAGAGGAGAGAGGGCGACGTGGCCCGTTCACGTTGCATGCAAATGCATGCAACGTGAAAGGGGGAGGGGCGCGCGGGCGCGTGGGCACGCGGGCGGGTGCTGGCGCGCGGGCGCGGGGCTTCGGCAGGCGGGGCGGCAGCGGGAGCAAGGGTGCGCGCGGGGGCTCGCGCGCGGGCGCGGGCAGGCGGCCGGGCGGGCGGCTGGCGGGGCTGGGAGGCCGGGCTGTGCGGGGCTGTGCTGCTGCTTCTGTGCGAGAACCGGGAGAGAGGAAGAGGAAGAGAGGAAGAAGAAAGGAGATAGAAGAAGAGGAGGAAGAGGAGATCACAGGAGGGAGAAGAGAGAAAGTGAGAGGGGGAAGAGATCGGAGGAGAGAGGGAGAGAGAGAAAGTGAGAAAGAGAAATTAGCCTGAGAGAGAGAGAGATGAGCTTTTTTTAAATAGAGAGAGATCTCTCTCTTAAAGAAAGGTTTTCAAAATAGGGAGAAGATCTTGAGAAAATAGAAAGAAGAGAAAGAAAGAAAAAGGAAGGCGGCTAGGGTTTTGAAACTTTTTGTATATGTCAGATTTGCCCCTGTTGGACTGCTTGGTCCATTGGCCCAATACGAACTTCATTCAATGGCCCATTAACCTGCAAATACAACATGTAATTGAATTTAATCAATTATCGTCCGCGACAATAGAAATCTTATGAATTAATCACATATCAATCAATAAAATGGCATGATTTATTTATGATAAATGTGATATTATCACGTCTCCCAACTTACTCATTGCTAGTCCCTTAGCAATGCACCCAGGTGAATAATTAGGACTAACCGGAACTTCAAACATCATTTTTCATGTCAAGAAAGCAGAGATAAGATTGATCAACAATAAGTATTTTCAGTTCTAGTAGCATGTTTCAAAGACAATCATGCAGTTCATGTTATTAGACAGTTCCTCAAGATACAGTTAAAATTATCATTTCCTTCATGAATGCACTTATGATCAATAAGTATTACTTAAGACAATGGACGAGCTTTTGACCCATTACTTAGAGATGATATCAACTTTACACTCCTACAATAAAATCCTCAAATTACAGGTAGCTTTCACTCTGCCTTTTTATTTTCATCCTTCAGCATCATTTTTTTTTCTTTCTTTGGATATCCGTTCACTGTTTGACGCGAACTTCAACACTTCATGAGGTGCTGAAGCCCGGTTACTAAGCTAGGGATTTCCTTCTTCATTTTATCATCATTTTTTTTTTCATAACTTGCAGGCAGGTAGCTTTTTCCCCACGATTAGTTTTCAATAAGAGTGTAGAATATCAATCTTCATCATGAGTATTAGGTAAAACTCTCATCACCCTCTTGAATGACACTTATTCATCATCTAATACATGTGTGAAGGTTTTATCAAATTTCAAATGTAGTTTGAGGAAAATGCTAAGAACATAACCGCAAACTTCATCCTTTAGCGTGCCACTAGCACAAGTATATACTTAGAGTAAAAATCAATCTAGACTGAGGTATTTTTTCCATGAGAAATGATATGTGAAGTTAATGAGCACAGAATAATGCATGGGATGTTTCAGCAGGATTTAAAGATTTGAAAGACTTGCCCTCCCCCAACTTGAATGACATTGTCCTCAATGGCATAAAAGTAATGAACATAGAATACGGCCAAAGTAAGGTAAGAAAGGAGAGATGCAACCTGATGATCACATGAGAGTGGTGGCAAACTGGCTTCATTAAAGGTGATGAGTTGCCCACTAGCCTTCCAAATACTAGAACAAAATAGAAATTAAAAATAAGTTAAATTTCCTAAAAAATATTGGGTTGCCTCCCAATAAGCGCTAAGTTTAATGTCTTCAGCCAGACACCATGGAGCTCCATAACCAACGAGTTGCATTAAGAATGAGCCACCATGTGATCTTATCCTCCTTTAAGTGCCAGCTCTTGTACCATTGGAGGAAAAGACTGGATCTATACATACGTGGGCCAACCTGTTGCCAAAGAGAGTCAGAAAATGATAGCGGAAGAATCATGTCTTCAATTATACAATATTCCGCTACACACTTAAGGTCTTTATATGTATTGAACACTTCAATTCGGACCTTACTTTTTTCCAAATTCTTTTCTTCGACCTCAATTTTAGGATTCATATTCATATTGTTGAGGTGAGAAAGGGTTTGGGTATCATGGATCCTTGGAGATTCCACCATATGCCTAGTGTCAAGGAGACCATAATTGTTGGGAATTGGATGTATATGCTCTTTAACACAAAGATTTTCATCAAGTCCAAGTGGATTTGACCAGTTGGCTAATTGCATAATGTTCAAATTGACTTTAGCTTTGCCAGTGTCAAGGATGGGTGTTAGATCCACATCATCCCCTAAATCATGAAAGTCCCCATCAGAGTTACTGCCAGGCAGAATTTTAAACTCTTCCCCTATCCAAGTAGAATGGTTTATGACTTGACTCCATTCCATCTCCACACTCTTCTTTTCTTCATCCCCTCCTTGGGTTAAGGTCACATCAGACCTAGGAAGGGCAGGAAATAAAGTTTTATCATCATCTAGCTTGTCCACATCCTCTTGTTCTCCCTCCAACTTGAGTTCAACTAACTCCTTAGAGTATTCTTCACAGGTGACATCATGGCTGGGCTCTTCTTGGCAGTCAAATTCAAGTTGGGTAAAAATCATGGATTGATTTGTAGTACTACCCATCTCCTCTTGATCTGACTTATTAAAATTACACTCAGTTTGCCAAGTGGACATGTCCATAATCACATTAGGCTGCAAAGTTTCAAGTGGAAGTTGTGGATCAAATTGCTGATCAAAATCATGATATTGATTTTCATAATTGTCAATTGATTGAGTTGGTAATTGAATATTTTGCTTCTTTCTGATTTCTATCAATTGATCAATTAGAAGGTCAGTTTTGGTAAAAGATTTTTCCAATTCTTGTTGTTGGTGGGCGAATGTTTGCTCAAAGACTTGTTGAGCATCATAGATCTTTTGTATAGATTGCCCAAATTGATTATCAAATAGGCCTGATGGTGGGGAGAAGTATAAATGGAATGCGGATCTGCATGTTGTCCCCCATCATGGCCTTGATCATGAATATTATTTTGAAATTGGACCCAAGGATGAAAGTTGTTGTTAGGAGGACTTTGGGCTTGGGCCACAATCGGTTGATTGCTCTGTATCAAATGTGGCATTATCTCTCCAAGTGGTTGGAAAGGTGTACCTTTTGGAGCATTTGATAAACGTACATGCAAATCAGTACTAAAGAATCCTTCATTGAACCATGAGATGATTTCAGCACCAAGAAAGGGTCCTTGAATTTCCCCTTGTGGATCTTGGTAAAGCAAACTCAATTCTGTAGGAGGGACATATTGTTCATCTTTTGGGTAAGGAGTGGAGGTGGAAGGCCATTGAAAATATTGTGTTTCTGCTTGGGTGAAAGATGGCCCATTATGGAACAAATTAGTATGGTGGGCCTGATCTTGGGTAAAATATGAGAGTTGGGCCACCCCAGGGGATGTACTTTCATAGTGGGCCGACAAGAAATGTGTATTTTTAAAGTAGGCTGGGCCACGTTGAATGAGAGATGAAAATTGGTTTGGGCCATGGCCTATATAATGCGCTAGGTTGGCCCACATATGATTGTGAATGAGAAAGATAAGACTTTTTTCTCTTTTTGTTAATTTTTTTAAATTTTTAAATTTTTAATTTTTAAATTTTTTTTTTTTGCAGAGACAAAAAGTTGCAGACAATTAACCTAATTGACCTAGGGATCTGGGATCAAAAAGTAAGCTTTCTCACAAGTGACTTAGACCCAACCTAAGTCCACTAACATGTATGTCCACTAGCCAGGTAAGAGGTGGGGTAGTGGGAGGCTCCCCCTACTTTCGTAGGGACCTAATTAGAGAACCACTTTCCCGCTTAGGCATTTGCCACTTAACCTCTAGCCTTAGACACCAGTTTCCAAAATTTGATAGTGGGCCTAGGTGGGCCAAAATATCAGTGTGAACCCTAGGTTCAATGTCTACTGCCTTTTATTAAAAGCTGGGAATGCAAAAAGATGCAGGAGAATCGTGGTTTGTGGGCCAAGGAAGGGTGATCAAATCCCCACATTATCTTGTTAAGGAAACTGCCCTTAAAATATTTTAGAAATGATGTGCACACCACAAAATCAAGCAAGGGTTCTATGCAAGCATGGCAATGCATGATCATGATTTTAAGAAAGTTGAAATTCTCACCTTGCCTCCCGCAATCTTCGACAAGAAAGGAAACTTTTCAAAAAGGAAACTTACCTAAAGATGAAAGTCTAAATGATGCATGTCCTAAAGATGGAAAGTTTCTAATCTTGACATGACATCTTTTATTGGATTCAAGTAATTGATTTTTTTTTTAATGAATTATCTAAACATGGCAACTAAGAAAAGGAAACTTAATCCAGAGGGTTTTAATGGTACTTACCTCCAACGCAATCCCTCGTTCTTTTGGAAATGAAAACAAATGGAAAGAGTGAGAGAAGGAAACTCACCTCACTTACCCATTTTTTTATTTTTCATGCAATTTTTGGATTTTTTCACTTTTTATTTGATACCTACAAAAAGAAAGAAAATGTTAGCCTGAATATATACAAAAAACACCAAAATTATCAAAACTAAAAATCTAATTCCCCGGCAACGGCGCCAAAAATTGATAGCCCACGAATACGTCGTTAAATACGTGACTAACAATCTCAAATGTATCGGCCTACACTAAATATTTTAACAGTAGTTAAGTGGTGAGACCGAGTCGAATCCACGGAAAAAGATTTTAGAGTTGAAAATCTTGAGTTTTCTATAGGAAAATAATGTGGTGACATTTAAACTAAGTTGTATTAATTAAATCTAAACTATGTTAAATAAGTAAAGAGAGAGAGATAAAGAGGGGATGAGAGAACACAAGACACTATTTAAAACTATAATCTATTAAACAACAACAGAAACTGTTTAACACAGATTTTATTCTAATCAAATGTCATTAACAAATACACTGAAATAAAGAGAATAAGAGAGGACGAGAGAAGAGAGGAGAGAGGAGAGAGAAGAGAGAGAGGAGAGAGAGCGCAGGGTGAGAGGAGAGAGAAGAGAGAAGAGAGAGAGGAGAGAGAGATGAAACAGAGAGGAGAGAGAAGAGAGAGGGAGAAAAGAGAGAGAGCGGAGAGAGAGAGAGAGGCGAGACAGAGGAGAGAGGGCGACGTGGCCGTTCACGTTGCATGCAAATGCATGCAACGTGAAAGGGGGAGGGGCGCATGGGCGCGTGGGCACGCGGGCGGCGCTGGCGCGCGGGCGCGGAGCTTCGGCAGGCGGGGCAGTAGCGGTGCAAGGGTGCGCGCGGGGGCTCGCGCGCGAGCGCGGGCAGGCGGCCGGCGGGCGGCTGGCGGGGCTGGGCGGCCGGGCTGTGCGGGGCTGTGCTGCTGCTGCTGCTTGCTGCTTCTGTGCGAGAACCGGGAGAGAGGAAGAGGAAGAGAGGAAGAAGAAAAGGAGAAAGAAGAAGAGGAGGAAGAGGAGATCGCAGGAGGGAGAAGAGAGAAAGTGAGAGGGGGAAGAGATCGGAGGAGAGAGGGAGAGAGAGAAAGTGAGAAAGAGAAATTAGCCCGAGAGAGAGAGAGAGATGAGCTTTTTTTAAATAGAGAGAGATCTCTCTCTTAAAGAGAGGTTTTCAAAATAGGGAGAAGATCTTGAGAAAATAGAAAGAAGAGAAAGAAAGAAAAAGGAAGGCGGCTAAGGTTTTGAAACTTTTTGTATATGCCAGATTTGCCCCTATTGGACTGCTTGGTCCATTGACCCAATACGAACTTCATTCAATGACCCATTAACCTGCAAATACAACATGTAATTGAATTTAATCAATTATCGTCCGCGACAATAGAAATCTTATGAATTAATCACATATCAATCAATAAAATGGCATGATTTATTTATGATAAATGTGATAATATCAATGCCTGATCGTGTCTGGGTTGGTATCGGGTCTGATGGGTTTTGGCAATCGGTAATCTATCCGAACCCACCACTGTTCTGCTGCTCTTGCAAACGCCTTGGCCACCTTTCTGCCAAGTGCAAAAAGGCACCCGAGGGTAACCAATCTGCTCGCCCTGCTGTGCATTCAACCCAGCGGCCTGATGGCCCTGGCCCAGGACACCCCCCTCCTGATGCCAACCATGACAAGAACGCATTCGGCCCAGGTGTGGGGCACGTGGAGAAGAAAATTTGGCGACCAGTCCCCTCTGGTGCAAAGGCCCCTAGGCCTCCTGGTGATCAACATGATCAGTCATCATCTGTTGAAGCTGCAATAATTCTGCCCAGCCACTGCTCGATGATATGCCCAACCAGCAATCGCCCATGTCTTCTGTGACTGACCCGGTTGATGGGTCTCAGGTGGCTGTGCAGTCCACTACTCATACTGTCAACCTGGTGGAGGTCCAATCCACACATGCCCATGAAGCTTCAGATTGTGATGCTAAGGACACTGATGTTGCCCCCATTCAGCAAGGGTAGCAGTCTGATCTTGGTGCAGACCAAGTGTTTGATATTATGCCACTTCAGAAATCTGTCATAACCCCTAAAGCCGATGCTCATACAACAGTCCAAGCAAATGTTGCAGTTGCCAAGCTCCCTCATATTGCCACCCCTACAGCTGCACTACTCAGTGATGAAGACCATTCACAGCAGCCACTTGTTGGTGGCCCCTCGGTTATGGCAAAGGTTGAGGCGCCACTGCCCACTACCCCTGTGCATGCTGGCCCCACAACACCCATCCTACAGCAAGCAGCCCCCTTAGCCACCAAACACATGGGCAAGATGTCTCCAGCTCTGAACGCCACCTCCCCTTCATGGAAGCCTGCTGAACCTCCTATTCAGCAAACCCCCGTTGCTGCACCTGAAGATGCCACATCGACAGATCTGCTTCTTGATGACCCGGATCAGTTCGCCCATTTTATGAAAGGCTATTCAGCTGAGGCCACACCGTCCTCCCTTGAGGTAAAGCGCACTGCATCATTAGGCACCCCCCCCCCCCGGAGTGGTTGCCTCACAGTCCCCAACATCACCCCGAATGTCTTTCGCCGATGCACTTCGTAAAAAGACCAAAAAAGGCGATATTCGCATGATGACAAACAAGCCTCCGCCCCCGTGTTTCCCATCTGCAGCATCCTCAATGGCAGCACCCACCCTACCATACCAACCTCAGGAAGGAATATCCAGAGGCCACATGATTAGCCTCCCCGTGCAATACAACATTAGAAGCATCCCCGGCATCGAGGCGGAGGACGTGGACCTGCTAACTCTGCACAACAGTTGGGCAGGCCGAACTCGCAGCACCACAGTTTTAAGCATGGATTCTGACGGGGAATATGAGGATTTCTCAGACTGATCCATCTTGTACTTTTGACCCCTCTGCGTAGGTTGTCTTTAGCTTGTGTTTAGCTTGTGCCCCCGTTGCCTATGTTTTGACCCCTCTGCATAGGGTGTCTTTAGCTTGTGCCCCCGTTGACTATGTACCCATTTCCTTTCCCTTTATGCTTTCATATATATAGAAAACCGTCTAGCTGATCACGACATCGGAGGCCATTCCTTTGCCGTATTAACCTAGATATTCACCTTTTACTAAAAAAAAAGTTATTTCGAAGAGGCTTCGAATAAAGGAGTAGATAACTTGTTATACATCTCTTTCTTTCCCTCTAATACTTGGAAAAAATTTCTTATTGGCATAGTTGGAACCACTTGATCTGGTTCTATTATAGCAAGGCCGCTCTGCAGATGGATTCTGATGTGACCGACCAGCATGCTCTTTTTAGAACTGGAGACACGTGCCTTGAGGGGAGTGACAGTTGTAGCCTTCACAGCATTGGCTTGATGCCCCCGGGGTCCATTGTCACTTCGTCCGTTGCCAGGATAGTTGACTGTCTTCGGTGCCTCTTCAGCTGTCTCATCAGCATGGTTGTGTAGCACTTGGACGAAAGCCACCCCCAAGAAGTTGGGGAATTCGACCACCGAAGGAAAGTCTCCGAAACGGGTGGACACCGCTAGATAGCCGTACCGAACGTGGTCCCGAACAATTTGAGGTCCGAAACGTACTTCGGCCATAAGTCTATTAGTTACCTACAAGTCAGTTCAAATCAGCAGTCAGTATTGAATATAGAGGCCACAAGGCTTTCTATTCTGGCGAAGAGATGAAGGGAAGTTTGGTCCCACCGGACATGCCACACTGTGGAAAGGGATTTATAGATCCATCACAATATTTTAAAATTTAAAAGGTTCTTTTTCTCATGCAAAGGGATCAGATCGCAAGCAGCAATGAAGGAATAGATGAAGACATTAACAAATATTAACACAACAGAAGAGAACAACAACAAACAATAATAATAATAATAATAATAATAAAGGAAAATGTTAACAACAAAATAAATAATTAATAGGGCAAACATGACCACCGTTCAGCATTTTCTCGTGCAATTACATACACACACAATCGCTGCCGTTCAGTCTTTCCCTGTGCATATGCGCAGATTTCCACCGCCACCGTTCAGCCTTTCCATGTGCACATGCACACCCACACAGGCCACCGATCAGCCCATGCACATACTCCCATGCCCGCCGTTCAGCATCCCACATACACATGCAAGCCTCCACCGTTCAGCACCCATCCTTACACACACATACGCACCCGCCCAGCACATATAAAGACCCATCATTTAAGTCCACAAGCACACTCATACGCACACACACGTACATCTCCTCCCTTTTATTTGGATAACCAAAACAATAAAAAAAAAACAATAGGACGATAGTTAATGAAGCATCAAAAATTTTAAAAAATGATAATAATAAATGAATAATTCAAGTCATTCAAAATGACGTTAGTTGTTACAACTCCAAACCAAGTCCAAAAAATGCAATATAATAACTTCATATCAAAAAATGGTAATCAAGGGAATTCTCAAACCAAGTAATAAAGAGATGTGAATAATTTTAAATCAAATCCAACAATACAAAAATAAATGCAATAAGAAAATGACTTCAAAACAAATCCAAAAAAACTTAAAATCAAACAAAACAATTTTAAATACAAGAAATCAAATAGAATAATTCTGGGTTAAGCTTCTAACTTGGAATAAAATTCAAATAAAATTTCAAACCCAAATAAATCAAGGGAAATAAATTCAAATGAGAAGAAAATCTGAAACCAAATACAAGCCCCCGTCAAATCAAATAATCCAAAGTTAAATCAAATCAAAAGGCTAATAAATGAAAGACAAATCCAATAAAAGATCAAAGATGATAAAAATGCAAAAGACCCAAAAGAAAACAAATTAAAACAAATAACGTTGAAACCAACTCAATAATCCAAAAAAAATTGCGTCGAATGTTATATTTTGATCGTCTCGCATTAGGCGTAATCAAATTTAATTTTCTACGCATATCTTTTATCGGATGTTTCCGTTAAAGGCCACAAGACTCTCTATTCTGACGATTAATCAAGGGTTTTCCCTCTCAGAGGGATGTAATTAACGCCATTGCGCTTTGGCAACGGCGGGATCTTGGTCCCGACCCGATCTCCACTTTCGTTTAACGAAGTCAAACGGCGCGCAAATAGACCTAAAATCCTTCGACTCTCGGAAGCAGAACATGTTGTCACTTCGGTGACTGACACGCCTACGCTATGCGATTACGTGTTCATCTCTCGTCACTGTCGCTCAAGTAGCACCCGACGGGACTTGAATTCGCAATACACATCCATACACATGAGAACATGATAAAAAGAACTTTTAAATTTTAAAATATTGTGATGGATCCATAAATCCATTCTCCCCCTCTGGGGGAGGGTGCACACCCTGGTTGAGGCTCCGAGGATCGGTTTTATTTATTTATTTTTTAAAAAAGAAGAGGCTTCTGACTAATCCAAGCATCATCCAAAAAACTAATTCTAGCACCATTACCCAAGATCCATCTAGAATTATGTTTAACAATGTCATGCGCAGTAGAGAATAGCTTCTTGGATATACCATGCGACTGCCTAATAAGCTGGCCACCATGAAAGAATCTGTCCCTGGCATAGGTAACCCACAAAAAAGACCCATGATAAATATTCCAAATAAGCTTGATCACCATAGAAGTCTGAACATGCCAAAGGCTATGAACACCAAGACCACCTTCCAAAATAGGCTTCTGAATAGTAGCCCAAGAGACCCAGTGCCTGCGGTTCTCACTAGGAGAACCAGCCCAGAAGAAGGCAGCACAAAGGTGCTCAATAAAAGTGAGAACAGTTTTAGGAATGGAAGATGCAGTGGCTAGATACACCGACATAGAAATAAGAACCGAATTAACAAGAGTAATTCTACCCACTTTAGACAGGAATCTAGACTTCCAGTTGCCAATTCGAGTAGTAATTTTATCCATCAAGGTCTTGTAATCAGCCACCAAGTTTCTACCTTGCTTAATAGGCACGCCCAGATAATGCATAGACCCGTTTTGTCGGTGGAAACTAGTAAGCCAACTAATTTTAGAGGTCACATGAAGAGGAGCAGAATTAGAGATGAGAAAGCTGCTTTTGCCATGGTTAACCCGTTGCCCAGAAGATTGCTCATACCTCTTGATGAAATACATGATTTTCCGGATATTAGTAGCCTGACCATTGAGGAAGATGAGGGTGTCATCAGCATATAAAAGGTGAGAGATGTGCAAACAATTCCTGGGGCCCGAATAAGGTTGAATGACACAGTTATCCAACAACATGCAAAGACCCCTACTCAAAGTTTCCTCCATGATGATGAAGAGAGCCGGAGCGAGAGGATCGCCCTGACGTAATCCTCTGGATGACTTAAAGAAACCAGCAAGGGAACCATTAAAAAGAACAGAGAACCAACAATTAGAGATAAGCATGGCCACGTAAGAAGTGAATCTAGAAGAGAAGCCAAACTTGCGAAGGACCGCCAAGAGGAAATCCCATTTGACCCGGTCATAAGCTTTCATCATATCAAGTTTAAAGAGAACATTATGACCAAACTTTCCTGCCAAGGTCAGAAACCAACTGTCTCACCAGAAAAACATTGTCCATGATGTTCCTTCCTTTAACAAAAGCACACTGCTCCATAGAGATAATAGAAGGCAGAACAGTAGTAAGCCTATTGCAAATGATAGAAGACACAATTTTATAACAAAAGTTGCAAAGGCTGATGGGGCGGTAGTGACTGTAGCTGCTAGGATTATCCACTTTGGGAATAAGAGCAATAGTGGAAGAAGAGACCCCTTTCGGAAGAGGATAACCAGCAAAGAAACCACAAACAGCATCAACGACATCTCTGCCAATAATATCCCAGCACGAAATATAAATTTCCCAGAGAAACCGTCTGGACCCAGAGCGCTGTTACCATTCATATTCCAGATAGTAAGTTTAACCTCTTTAGCGGAAGGCATAGAAGTAAGCATCCGGTTATCATCCTCAAAAATAAGTTGAGGCAAAAATAAGTTGAGGGATGGAGAGTAGCAGGTTATTATCAACAGTATGATCCTCAGAAGTTTGCAGATTATGAAAGAAACACTTAGCCTCCAGCTTAAGCAGCTCTTGGTCATCACACCAAGTGTCATTAATCTTCAGCCTATGAATAAAGTTCCTGCTACGTCGAACTTGGATAGCAACATGATAAAAAAGCAGTGTTGCGATCACCCTCTTCCAGCCATTGAATTCTAGACTTCTGACACCAAAAAATCTCTTGGGAGTGAAGGATTTGCCTAAGTTAGGCATTAGCCTCATTGAGATCAGAGTAGTGCTCCACAGTGGGAGAAGAATTAAATATCTGTTGTTTTATAATGATTTGCTCCTCAGCTCTCTTGATATTATCATCAATATGACCAAACACATTTTTATTCCAGAATTTAAGGGAGATCTTGACAGCCTTGAGCTTAGCCTGAAGTTTGTAGAAAGGGTTAGAAAACCACTTGTCCTCACCTGTCCAAGCTTGAGTAACACAATTCAGAAAGTATCATGAGTCGACCACATGTTCTGAAAGATGAATCGCGAAGGCTGGGAATAGATGTTATGCAGGTTGATAAGAAGAGGATCATGATCAGAGGGACCACGAGATAGATGCTGGACACTGAATCATGGGTAGTTCACATGACACAAATTATTAACTAGAATTATGTCCAATCTAGCCTTAATAGCATGGTGGCCAATCCGGTTGTTAGACCAAGTAGAAGGAGAACCTTTAAACCCAACATCTAGTAATCCAGAGGCCGAAATGAAGGAATTAAAGTCAAGAGTAGAAGTAGAGTCATGCATGAGCCCTCCTTTATTCTCAGTGGATTGAACAATGGCATTAAAATCACCCCAACCACCCATGGAACATCCACAGTATCGGCCAAAAGAAGAAGGTCTTTAAACAAGCTTCTTCTGTCATGAAAATCGCAACTAGCATAGATTGAGGAGACAAAGAGCAGAGGAGAATCACCTTGCATAATCATACTCGAAACATGCTGAGAAGAATAAGTAAACATCTTAAAAGAGAAAGGCTTATTAATGAAAATCCAAATCTTGGACTTCTCCTGAATATCTTCAACAAAATAATCCATATGCAAATAATTGCAAAGGCGGGAGGCCTTGCTAATATTCATCTTAGGTTCAAAAACAACAAGAAACTGCAGCTTGTGCTTCTTCACCATGAGTTTGAGGGCTCATTTGGAGGCCAGGTTAGAGAGGCCCCGAATATTCCAAAATAACATGTGAGACATCATGAGGAACCATACCCACTTTGAACCGCAGCTGCTTTAGCCTTAGATCTAGTGAAGATACTGTCGTTAAAGAGAATACCACCATCTTTAGAAACATCCACATGAGGCATTAAAAGATTTTCAACAGTTGCCCTTTGCGAAATTAGAGATTTTGATGTTTCTATGCAAGGTAACGACGCAGCTGGGCTGCCATCGGAAGACCTAGGCGTAAGCAAGTGAACCTCACCGTCCACCACTCCGGCGACCGAACTACCAAGAACCGGCGAGAGAGAAACATCAGAAGCTCCATTACCACCCATGCATGGTTCCTAGTCCTGGACAGGAGTAGCGCCATGCACACGTAAAGTAACATCCTTGTCGACTAAGATTGACTGCATATCATTGGTCATGACATTGAAAGAACTTGGGCTTGGCTTAGACTGGTCGAGGAGCTAGTTAACAGGAACCTCCTCTCCATTATCCTGGGGCCCCAAAACATGAGCATTGCCTTCATCTATAGGAACGACTTGCTTGATAACATTATTATTCTGGGAATCCACCGCCGGATCCAGGAAACCCTCCCGCAGGCGCTCAAAAGCATTTCTAGTTGGAACCTCTGTAGCCGCCAGAGTCTTGGATTTCCTTGCACGAACTAGCCTCCATTCATTAACAGTCGGAGCAGGAGTAGGTGCACTATGAGCATCAGGCTTTTTAGGTAGATTGTTCTTATGTTTCTTAAGACAAGTCTCTTCACTATGAGCGATACGATTATAGAACTTACACAAAGATGGCACTCTATGATAGTTAACCTTCTGCCAAAAACCTTGGTCAGCATAACCTATCCATATCTTCTCCTGGAGGGGAGTAGTGATATCCACATCAATACACACTAACGCTTCAGCAATTTGAGTCCAGGCCAAAGTGGCTTCATGGATACAAAGGACTTGACCCAAGTTGTTAGTAATAGAACGCAGGTAGTCTTCATTATACAAGCTCACTGGAAGACTAGGAAAACTGACCCAGATAGGCATCATAGAAGGATCCTTGTCAAAATCAAAGGAGGTTGACCAGCGAAAAAAATGAAACAAGTAACCCTTAATATAAAGGCTCTTGCGAAGGAGAACTAAGAAGAAGTCCTCATCTGACTCAAAGCGGAGTAGAAGATGGCGATGATTGAGGGAACTAGCAATAAAATCCGACTTGAGACCAAGTTGAAAGGTTAGGCACGATTTGATATCCGAGATAGAAGGCCTACCGTAAGAACACTTCACAATAATCGCCCTTTTCATAGCTTCTTCAGACTTAGAGATTTCTTCATGAGAGAAGAAAACAACAGGTGCACCTGCACTAGTGAACGCTGGAGGTTTAACCTGCAAGGCTACCTTCGTAGGACGCAAGGAAGCTGAAAGAGCTTGTGCGAAAGAGAGCTTCTTCTGCACCAGCCCAGGACCATCAGCAACCAGCTGCACAGACTCCATGACCAGATCATCGGAACCACCTCAAACACAAGCCGACCACCCACCTCTGGAACGGTGGTGGAGGTAACCCAGACGCCACTAGAACGACCCGAAACCTCATAGCATCTCTCTCTAGAAAACTAGTTTCGGGCTATTCATGAGTTGCATAAAGGCTCCTTTTGAACACTGTTAATTGTTATCCTTGTGTGCAACAAATTTTCCTTGATTCCAATATCTATTTCTTTGTTATTAGAGGATAAATCTTACTGGGCAAGACTGCTCATACCTACTCTTTTTCCAGGTATACATCAGTTCTAGAAGGCGGGGCAATGAGAATTGTGTGCTGAGAGATCAACACTTGTCATGTCTGACCTTTGAATTACGGCTTGGGAATCATGTAAATACCTCAACTTTGAAAAACGACTGTTAAATCTATATTTTTATGTTAAGTCATGACCCCGAGCAATTCCTGCTCGAAAAATTTTAAACTTGTTCTCGATTTTCTGTTCGGTCGCGTCTCGACATTTATGAAAATATTAAATGGCGGGTCGTGACACTGCACAATAACCCCAAGCTCTCATGCAGCAACCCAACATGAGGATTGTGCAGAATCCACTCCCGGAGCACCCGGCTCCAAATCAACAAGTCAATGCTCTCAGGACGTCTCCCCGTGATGAAAGAATGTCTGGCAGTAAGATGGAAGCACCCTCCACTTCTACCTCCCAATCCCCCTTTACACTACCCCCTTTCATCCACACACCCATACCCTCCAACCCACTCCCATCTTTCCTCTGCATTCCCACAACCCATGCACAATGTCCACCACCATCCAACCAACCACTCATCCGCCAACCCACCATAACCTCCACACAATAGCCCCCAAACCCCCAAGCTCTCTTTCTGCCTAACACTACTACCATATCACCATAGCCCAACCATCCACTTATACACCAACCCTCCGCCACCGCTTCACAACCATCATCATCCAACCCCCCCTTCTCTGTACACCACCAACCACTCCCGTCATCACTCCCAACCGCCAAGCTCCCTTCTTACATACCACCACCCCTACGCCAAGTGCGGTAAGTATTCAACTACCGCATCAAATGTTCAACGCCCAACAATCCACCACCCACACCTCTTCCACTATGCTAGTCACAATCCATGTAGCAGGGGATGCTACCGAGGAAACTATGGTGCTCCGGAGTGGGCGTATCTTCAACAGGATATTTTCTCAGCAGCGAGACCAGGCACCACCATAGCAAGAAGAAGAAGCCCTGGCAGAAGAGTCCATCCATGGGACTTAGTATGATCTGCTTAAACATATGGACAAGATGTCGACCCGGATATCCATTTTGGAATTGATCAAAAGGTCGTTGGTACATCAGGAAGCCCTCATGCAATATCTCTAGAAGGTGATGGTAAGTGAAGATTTTCCAGTAAACCAGATTAGCACAGTCCTGACCCCCACGAGTCAGCATCCAGCCATAGAGTTGCACGAACACGAGCTAGCACCTGTGGAATCTCAACGGTATGCTTTATGCTTGACCGTGAAAATCAACGGAACCCGCGTGTCCCAATGCTTGGTGGACACCAGAGCTTCCATCAATGTTGTGTCTTTGGACACGTTAAACTTGTGTGGGGTCACATTACAGTCAGTTCGACCTTTCTCTATCACTGTTACCGCCTACGATAACACTAGTAGGCTGTCAAAAGGAGTGGTTGCCTTGAAAGTGGGTCTAGGGCCGTCCATTACTGAAATTGATTTCCACATTCTAGACATGGACCCGAGCTTCCAGATGATACTAGGTAGGCCATTTATTCAAGCACTTGGCGCTGTCACCTCAACTATCCATCAATGCCTCAAATTTCCATATAAGGGACGGGTCGTCAAGGTCGCAAGCAAACCAACAGTTTTGAAAGTGGACGCCATGACTAATAATTATGTCCCTTCCATATGGCCAAGCAATCAGCCGCTCATGTCGGTGCTAGACATGTACGACGTACCACAAAGCCTAACTCCAACCACACCATCAACCAATGCAGCAAAGAGAAGCAAGATAATGACTGAGAAGGGCTGGCAGATCATGCTGAAGATGGGGTACCAGCCAGGCAAAGGGCTGGGTGTGAATTTACAGGGAAGAACCAGAGCAGTACAGGACAAGAAAGCAAGACCCAGGGCAGGACTGGGATACAAGACGGGTAGAGAAGACTACGGACAGAGGGTAGTGTCAGCGAAGCCTTGGGCCACCATGATGTCAACCATGAAGACTGACAGGCAGCCACTCACTTGGTCCCTCTACCATCACTGCAAGAAGGGGCCGCTGCAGCTAGGGGATGAGCAACAAACGTCAGTTATCACCTCAGAGCTATCACACCAGAATGTGCACGCTCATCAGTTTGCACGTCACATTGCCCCTTTGGCCACATATAAGGCTTTAGAAAATTTTAGGCCCCAGAAACAAAGAAAAATGAGTGTCCTGAATGTGAATGGTACCATTGGTTCAACATGAACGACATTGCCATATCTCTAAGTCGACTCTTCATGCCAACGGATACCGAGTGGCCACCGCTGATACATGATCTCTTGGAGAAGCCCACGATAGTCACTGATAAGAGGCAATTGCTGAATGAATGGACAGACGAAGGGGAGCCGACGTCCCGTTTGAAGAAGGGTTTACTATAGATAGGCTCTGGGCGGGCCTCTTCTCTCTGAGCATCGCGCCCACTCTCCTCCAGGCCACCACGTGGCCCCTTTTTCTTTCTCTCAGCATTCATCGGACACCGATGCCCCACTTCATAATCTCCCTTCACTCGTCCGAGTAGACGCTTGCTTTCCAATTTCCTCCTTCCAATGATCTCCCTCCACTTGAGCATACGCTCATCTCCCAACTCTCCCAACTGGAAATCTCACCTCGCCCTCTTTTCATGATCAATAAAAGCCATAAAAATTCAAATAACACTAAAAGCCAAAAGAAGAAGAAGCCAATTTTCAAATGGCCGATTCCATCGTCTCCATCGAGGAGACTTCTTATCTCTCCTCTGAGTGCGCCCCAACCTATGAGCCACTCCTCCCCAGTCCAATGACCGACCTCCTTTTTCCCTCCACGCAGGGACTCCCATTTCCCTCCACGTAGGGACCTTTTATTGCTTTCACTCCTCCTCCATCTTCCCAAATGCATGGATCTTCTTTTACCACTTTTCCTCCTCCTTCACCACATGCTGCAGATTCTCGTAGTTGTAGTGAGAGTCTAGGCTAATTTAGTGTCAATCTAGGGGTAGTACCAAAGAAGAAGTCCAAGGACAAGAGGGTTCCTCACCATTTCCTAGCCGATCTAGCCCTTAGGTGCAAGGCGTGTCTAGCAATCCCTAAGTTTATTGAAGAGCCTTTGCAGTTGCCGGATATAGAATGTGAGGAGTCACTATGCTTTATTGATGATGGGTTCAGAGTCTACGAAATCGTGGATGACAACGGCCCAATAGAAGAAGGGGATGAAGAATTCGAGGACGAGGCTGACGCGTTTGCAAGTGGAGTCAGAAGATTCAATGAACCGTCAGTTGCTGTAGAAGAAACCACCAAGGAGATAAATCTGGGAACCAAGGAAAATCCTAGGACCGTCCTCATAAGCAGTAACTTATCACCAGCTGAAGAGGAGGCAATCATCGAGGTTCTCAGAGAATATAAGGACACATTTGCTTGGAGCTACGAAGATATGCCAGGACTGGACACCGCGCTTGTTGAACATCACCTTACACTTAAGCCGGGGTCCATCGCCATTAAGCAGCAGTTGAGACGTTTCCACCCTCAAATGGCTTTGAAAATGAAAGATGAGGTCGACAAGCTCCACAAATAGAGTCACACTTTATCCAAATTGGGTGGCAAATATTGTCCCAGTCATGAAAAAGGATGGAAGAGTCAGGATTTGCATTGACTTTCGGGACCTTAACTGTGCGTGTCCTAAGGGCGATTTCCCCTTGCCTCACCTTGACGTGCTTATAGATAACACAGCTGGGTATGAAACCCTCTCCTTTATGGATGGCTTCTTAGAGTATAACTAGATTAAGCTTTCTGAGGAAGACCAGGAGAAGACTTCGTTCACTACACCTTGGGGCACATATTGTTTCATGGTCATGCCATTTGGACTTAAGAATGCTGGAGCTACTTATCAAAGAGCGATGATGGCCATCTTTCATGACATGATTCATATTCATATTGAGATGTATGTGGATGACCTGGTTATTAAATCAAGAATACTGGTTGAGCATCCTGGGGTTCTAACTAAGGTTTTGCAAAGATCAAGAGAATTTCAATTGAAAATGAACCCCAAGAAGTGTGTGTTTAGTGTATCATCGGGTAAACTCCTAGGGTTCATCGTGAGCAAGAGGGGTATTGAGATTGGTCCCAATAAGGCGAAGGTAATAAGTGAGATGTTTCCTCCCAAGAATTTGAAGGAAGTTCGAGGATTAATTGGGAGGTTGCAATTTATTCGCCGGTTTGTCTCCCAACACTCACAGAGGTGTAGACCCTTCTATGACCTCACTAAGTCGGGAGGCAAATTCCATTGGGACGAGAAGTGTCAGGCTGCCTTTGATGAATTAAAGGAGTATTTGGCTAATCCTCCTGTCCTGAGGCCACCGACTTCAGGCAAACCTTTAATTCTCTATGTATGTGTCATGGAAGATTCTGTAGGAGTTGTCCTCGCACAAGTGGATGAAGAAGGCAAAGAGAGAGCAGCTTACTACTTGTCCAAGCTTCTCAACCCCTGTGAGCAGAGGTACACAGCTATGGAGAAAACATGTGCCGCTCTCGTTTGGGTAGTGCAGAAACTGAAGCACTACTTTCTTGCTCATGAAGTCCACTTATCACCCGTATGAATCCTATCAAATTCCTCCTTGAAAAATCTGTCCTCACTGATAGGCTAGCACTTTAGCAAAGCTTTCTCTCTCAGTTTGATATCACCAACATTCAGCAGAAATCGATCAAAAGCTATGCTATAGTTGAGCATCTCGCTCATCATCCTATTCTCCAGTTCGATCCTGTCCATTCGGAGTTTCCAGATGAGGAACTGATGTCTCTTAGCCAATCTGATCTTATGTGGGCATTACATTTTTATGAAGCTCTGAATTCTCATGGAAAGGGTATTGTGATTGCTCTCCTATCAGTTGAAGGGGTCACCATTCTGCAGGCTTTTCAGCTAGCATTCCCTGTCACCAACAATATAGCTAAATATGAAGCTCTACTGGTCGGACTTGAGGCCACACACTTCTATGGTGTTACCCATCTACGGATTGTGGGTGATAGACAATTGATCCTCCACCAAGTGCTCACCAAATATCCCACACGCGATCCAAAGCTCAAGCCATATCAAGAACTTACCTCAACATATGCCAAGCTATTCTCCAAATTGATCTTTGTCCATGTGCCTCGTCACCAAAATCTCCTAGCAGACGCTCTTGCCACTGTTGCCTCGACTCTCAACATGACTTATACTGGGGATTTTCATACCATTCGCATCGAACAACGTCATACCCCAGTTGTCCAAAATTCAGTTTTCCTTTGTATCAAAGAGGAAATGTTGAAGAAGGCAGAGACGAAGAATAAGAAAGAAATCATGTTGTTGGAGCTAGAAGAAGAGTTGGATGATGAAGAGAAACCATGGTTCTATGAGATAGCTAAGTATTGCAGAGATCAGACATATCCTGAGGAAGCCACAACTGATGAAAAGAGAACCATAAGGAGGATGTCCTAGAAGTACACTTTGGTTGGAAATACCCTATATAGAAGAGGACTCACCGGTGTTTTTCGAAGATGTCTAGATGATGATGAAGTTTAGAAAGTTGTTGAGGAAGCACATTCCAGTGTGTGTGGTGGTCATGTGAAAAGTCAAATGCTTGCTAAGAAAATCCTTAGGCAAGGCTTTTACTGGCCCACTTTATAGGAGGACTGTTCTATTTATGTCTGTCGGTGTGTCAAGTGCCAACTGCACGCTGATAGAATCCATTATCCATCCTCTACACTACACCCTATATCCTCCCCATGGCCTTTCTCTATGTGGGCCTTCGACATCATTGGTCCCCTTGGTGATCCAAACTCCTAAAATAGGTCAAAATCATATATCCTCACTGCAACGAAGTACTTCACCAAATGGGCGGAAGCCGAAGCATGCACAGAAGTCAAGGAAACAACTCTATGCAAGTTCATCATGAAGAACATCATCACCATATTTGGCATCCCAAGTACCATCATCACCGACAATGGACCACAATTTATCTCTCAGGAGCTTCAGGACCTCTGCAATAGGTATAAAATTGCATTGCATCATTCATCTCCTTAATATCTGCAAGGCAATGGCCAAGAAGACGCCACAAATAAAACCTTAATCAAAATCATAAAGAAGATGTGTGAGACTAATAAGTTCTCGGAGTGGCTAGATAAGTTTGCAGAAGCTCTATGGGCCTACTGCACTTCAATCTGTACTCCCACATGGCAAACACCGTTCGCCCTCACTTATGGAATGGAGGTTGTAGTACTATACGAGATTCTCATCCCCTCACTTAGAGTCCAGCTTGACAAGGACTTGTCAATCGATGAGCAACGTGAATCGCTCCTTGCACAATTGGAACTCTTAGATGAGAAGCATCTGGTCGCCACAGAACACACAAAAGAATATCATAATAGACTCACTCGTTTTTACCAAAAGAAAGTAATTGAAAGGAAATTCAAAGTCAGTGAAATGGTTATAAAAAAAATCTTTGTAAAACCTAGTGGTCCTCGTTCAAAACTCCAACCAAACTAGGAAGGGCCGTACGTAATTAAGGAAGCATATCCAAGCAATGCGTACATGCTAGTTAACGCGGAGGGTGAGGAACTCTCCCACCCTTGGAATGGGCTATACCTCAAAAAGTACTATCCCTAGATAGGTGTTCGGAATTATGTGGTATGCAGACACTAAAATGAAAGATCATTATTTCTAATTCATTTCTTATTCTAGGTAAGTTAACCATGGGTGTCGACACTCACACACACTTACACACCCACCCTGGAGAGCTAGAAGCACAGAGTCTAAGGAAGAACATTGTCTAACCAAGAGTTTAAGACATTATCGTTTCTCTTCCATTCGGTCCGCCAATAGGGATGGGAACAAAAGGGATCGACCTTCGAATATGTCCAAAGCTGAAATGGGTAGATGTCATGGCCCAATAAGGGAGAAAAAAAAATAAAACAAGGCAAATCAAAGTGAAAAGAGCCAAAACAAGGCAAATCATAAGCAAAGATCACATCAAGAGTGGCAAAGTCCCCGCAGAGATCCAAATGGACCTGGTCGTGAGTGTGTAATAACTCCCACAAGCCAAAAGACTTAACCCCATAAGCATAGGGCAGAGTAATGAGTGTCTCCCCGGCCACCCAAACCATTGGTATACCCCCCCCCCCCTAAATACCATCTTCCTTTCTTCCTTATCGGTATGTCCCAGGTTCAAGGCAAGGCAATGACCAACTAAAGAGGACGTCGCCGAAAGCCACCTTGGGTGAAGACACCACTTAAGCACGTCTAACCCCTGTTTAACACACCTAAGAATCATTAATGAACCTTTAATGATGATCGAGTATTTGAAAGATCCAAGTACCACGTTTTTCCACTAGAAGCGGATCTCCTTCATTCTACGTGTCTTTTTTAAGGAGGGACTACGTCGGGTTGTGGCCCATTTTCAAAACAAAAAAATCAAATATCTTCAAAAGGAAAAAATCAAATATTTTAAAATTTCAAAAAAAAAGAATATTCCAAAATCCCCAAAAAATTAAATATTTCAAAATCCCAAAAGAATTGAATATTTCAAAATCTCCAAAAAACTCAGATATTTTCAAAATTCTAATTTTTTTTGCATACTTTCAAAACCCGAGAAAAATTGAATATTCTAAAATCCCAAAAAAATGGATATGTTGAAAACACAAAAAAATGATGAATTGATTCTCCCCTCATTTGTATGAATGCACTGAACACATGCTCATCTTTTAATTTCTGGTTAGCATCTGCCAGCTCGCTTGTTGCATTTAATCATGTCATTTCTTTATTTACACCTTATTTGAACAAAGACTCAGCCCTTTGACAAGATCATGAATTCTAGTTCGCTTAATGTGCAAGGGGTTGAGCCAGAACAATTATTTAACCTGTTTGTTCAAGTGGTTTTCAGGCACGAGCAAGAGAAAGAGTGCATATGCTACATATATCATGGCCAAAGAGGGCCGATCATGTACATCATACAAAGGTACCTCACTGGGTACACATCATCATGAATAAAAAACAAAAGTACAAGTCATACAGGTGGCCTAGCTCTCGCCACCACTCTTAGCTGGTCGGGGATGTCGGCTACTCTCCGCCTCGCCTAGGTCCACAGTTGAGCAAGGAGGCGGTGGCCTCATGGAGGTGCCGGAGTCAGTGGACCTCTGGGCGCCACGTCCCTCCTGGACGTTCCCTTGGTACTCAGAGGAGGTCACTATGTAGTTGGCAGAATATGCGCTAGCTCGCCCCTCCCTCACGACGCGCTCCCTGCCACGCCGGTACTGGTCCTCAGCCTCACACAGCAACCGCTCTGAGACGCCAAGGCTCGTGCGTGTGTGCAAGACCTGCTGGGAGAGACGCTCCCACTCCTCTGCCCACCAGCTACGCTCACACTCTAGCTCGGTGTAGCTGCGCTCTTGCTCCCGCTCCCGCTGCTCCACATCAAGATTCACCCGCAGCTTCACGAGGGAGGTCGACGTCATGCTGCGAAGCCTGGGTCTATAGCTCGGACAGCTGCTCCGTCAACTCCACCACTTCGGCCCCCGCCAGGGTCACCTGGGTGATGGCGCTCTAGAGCTCGCCAGTCTATGCATGAAGCAACACGTGTAAGTATCAAGTAATTCACTTTCATATATGTAATTGATTGACTTACCCGTGCAGTGAGATCGGGCTCCGCCATCTCCGCGCATGCTATCTCCAATGCCAACTGCTCCCGGAGAGAGGTTACCTCCGGATCTGACACACTCGTGCTCGTGGAGGCATTCGTAGGGTCAGTGCGCTCCACGGTGACCTGCTCCGCATGCTACACATAAAAAAAATCAAGTCAGCACATGGTAAGGTAAGAAAGCAAAGGTAAATTATATGAACTTACCAGGGTCACTAGGGCCTCACGTGCCTCGGCTAGCTGGGCCTCTGTACTCGCCAACTGGGCATGCAATGTCTCGATCAGACCATCCCTGGCGTCCTGCATGTGCATACCCTGGCCAGCCTCATGAAATCTAGGGATCCATACGTCTCTTGGTAGCACTGGAGGTAGGCAAAGTTGTCCGCCGCGTCAGACTCCACCAAGATCCCTCCACGCCGTCAGTCGGCGTACTGATCGGGGAAGCGAAGGCGCCATTCAACCTTCCTTGCCTTCCCCCGCGTCCTCTTGCCGATCCCTCTCGACTCCACCTCCTCGGACCACACCTGGTGCAGCCTCAACGTACGCATGGCAAGCCTCAGGCGGAGAGGCTCGATCTCATTTAGGTAGTGGACCCAAAGGTCCCACCCAAAATGAGGTCGCCCACTCTCTACCCAGGGCTGGCCATCGTCGGTCATACCAGCATAGGGCTACCAGATCACCTACATCCATGCACATGTAACGTCACACACCACATATCATAAATGCATGTAAGGAGTAAGGAGGAACACATACCAGGAGGGCCGGGAAGTCTGAGATATCACGGCGAAGAGTGTCGAGTTGAAGGGAGAAGGAGGCCGCCGTCACCACTAGTAGCCACCGCCTGGCAAGAGGGAGTGCGTCAGATCGCACTTCCATGGCCCTCCACAGGGGAAAGTAGTAGTAGCTCCACACCTGCATACATAAACATATTGATTATTTGGCTAACAAGTTCAATGCAAAAATAATTAAGAAAGTTTAAAGACAAATCATGTACTTGGAGGAAGGGTGTAACGCCTCGGAAATTTAAATGAGTTAAAATTAAGGAAAATAGTAAATAAATACAATTGGTGAATAGAAATAAAATAAAAGACATGATTAAATCCCAAAGTGTGAAAACCACTATTTAAAATATAGTGGGCCAAGACAACTCCAAATGGGCCAAAGATCAAAACCCAATAGCAATAAACCCCAAAATTTGTACCCATAATTATGCAGAAATTAGGAAAGATCAAATTAGGGCTAAAACTAGGGTGATTAGCCATGGATGGCAAGCCAATTCGTGCCTAGCCATGCTAGGAACTTTCCTAATGGTATTCCTACTTCCATTGGGAGGAGAATCCCCAAAATATGGAAGCTACCCAAGCATAAACCGCAACCCCTATTTCCTAAACACATTAGGACTTGAATAAACCCTAGATGTATAAATAATCATTAAGAGACTCTTAGGGAATGTTTACCATTGTGTTGGGGTCATGGGAGAACGAGCTAGGGCACCAAAGGAGGAGGGAACGGCCAGGAACCGGAGCTTCTTCCCCATCCATCCTCTGCTGCGACCTGTACATTGACTTGTCTTAGAGCTACACAAAGGTAGGTGATCTCAGGCTGAACATATAAGTTGCACAAACTAATGGATAGAGCATCGAGTCTAGTTTCATTTGCAAGTAATTTCCCCAATTTTCATGGAATATGTGAGTCGTATTAAGCGTTTTCCAAGAGTCACGCACTGTTAGGGCTTTTTGTGTTCTTCATGTGTTTCACGTAAACCGAGGCCGAATTGGGTCAAACCCAAACATGAATCTTCTTCTACTAGTTGTCCTCGTCATTTTTCATGTTAAGAGCTTTGTCTAAAGATCACTGGTTTTCAAGTTATAAGTCAATCATGAAAGGTGTCACGTTTTTCTGGGTTTCGGGCAAGATCCAAGAATGCGACGACTCCAGATGTCGCGTTTCATGTCGCATGAACGTGACGTACTGGTACGTCGCGATTCAGTAAAAGGCGACAGATCGTTCCATCGCAGTTTTGATGTCTGACCGGTCAACTACAATGCATGAAACTATGCGCTGCATGGTTTTCAGTGCCTATCATGAGCGCTGTCGCGATTTGATTTGTTTCTCGCCCAAAGATTTCTGTTATTTTTATATTCGGTTTTTTAAAGCTATCTCTTGAACGCGACGGGTCGACCCGTCGCGATTCAGGGGGTAGCAGCATGAACGCGTCGGTGGTGACCGTCGTGATTTGAAAGTCGTTGCGACATGTCGGCCTATCGCATTGTGAACGCGACAGACAGGACCGCCGTAATTCTTACCGCATAATCGATCTGGCAATCGATTCCTATTTTAAAAGGTGACCATGTGTCCCATCGCGATTTGAACGTGACGAGTAGGTACGTCGCGATTTAGGTACTTGTTACAGAACCGTGTCTTGTCTGTGTACGACTTCTTGAAGTGCGTCGACTGGTTCCGACGCAATTTCAAGGCCGAC
The DNA here is from genome assembly GCA_014218235.1 of Colocasia esculenta. NCBI lineage: Eukaryota > Viridiplantae > Streptophyta > Magnoliopsida > Alismatales > Araceae > Colocasia > Colocasia esculenta. The sequence goes on along the minus strand of CM024760.1, from coordinate 93,758,437 downwards.
CCGAGACTGTTTTAATGAGTTGTTTAGTCTAGTGTATGCATGTTCTTATGATACATCATATCATATAGTTATGCAATGGCCTAAAAGTGTTTAACCTACATGAAAATCTTAAGGATATGAACATCTATTCTAAGTGTAAATGATTGATTGAGTTCATCCATGTGATCATGTGATTGTTACATGCTATGTCAATACTCTGTCTTGTCCATAAATTGGAAAGTGATTACATGCTAAAAGCATTGCAACCATATGATAGGTTAAATTGCATACATGTCATATTGATTGTTATAAGCTTTCCGTCTTGTTTTAAACCGGTGGATTGTGGATTGAGACACGCTCTACACGTCACATTGCACACATAGGCAGCCCTCTCTTGGGGATTTGGAAACTCTCGGCCGGTCATTCCGTATCAGCCGACTAGTGACCTTTTCCCTAAGACCTCCGTACATCATGGATTCCCTCATGAAGACCGAGTTGGTTGTACCAATGAAGTACCCGGAAGATAGAATGCACTTCTCTTCTTATCTACTTTTCGTGAGAGTGATTCGATAACATTGAAACCAAGCCATTAAATGTAAAGATTGAAGTAAGGAGAATAAGCCGTTGTGCTGTTGAAATTAATCTGGATCATGTCCCCTTGCATTGTTCTCTATCATCATTGACATGATCTTTAGTTCATCATTGTCCATTGCTTGAAAAAAAAATAATGTTGGCCACAATTGAAAGAATGGAATTACCAGAAACTATTGGAACTTCGGTTCACAACTATGCCTGTGCAAATAGGGCCCAGTCTGGTCCTGGGAGGAGCACTCGAAATACTTATAAATCGCGAGAGTATATGATCCATTGAGGTGTATGGCAATCACCTAATTGAATGCAAGATTGATCTGGATAATCTCCACACTGTTATTGATTGATTGACTGTTATATGTTAAATGGACAAATCTATTATATATGTCATCGTTATTGAATCCTACATCTCATTGTCCATTTGAAATTCTATGGAATTCAACTTGAGATATCTATTGTGCATGCTACATGCTATTGAATTTCTTCTACATGTCAAGTGATCGTACTGTCATCTATCCCATTGATAATCATTTCGTCCTACATGAGAATTGTCATGATCTGTTATTGAACCACCCTCGTACATGTTATAGTTTGGATTTGTCACTATCGTTATTGTCATGAGCATTGCATGATAGTATTGCCAATGTTAACATGTTAATTACGTAAAGCATGCCCGCACCATGAGATGTAAATCCTACTGGGCGCTAGTGCGCTCACACGTGCTTTCCTTAATATTTTCAGGTAATGAATATGAGGAACTGGAAAATGAAGGGACTGGGAACGAGTGATGAGCTGCTCAACTGAACCCGTCCACATAGCTAATCAGCCAAGAAGATTAATATTGGAAAGAGTCTGTAATAGTTAGGTCTAGTTTCTTTTGATGTCAAATGTATTTGAGATACAATATTGGGCACTGTTATTGGCTCTGATGATGTAAGATGTTTAAACTAGTTGATTGGAAATGAAATAAAGGTTATTTGGTTGGCAATCTTATTGTCTCATATCTTGTGTTATACTTAGTTGTTACTCTGAATTACTCGACTGTGATACGTACACTTGTATCGCTCACGCTCTCAACGTTTATTTTCCGCTGCTAAATGTCGGGGCGTGACAAAGGGGGCGAACCCGCCCACGGTAGTCTCGCGGCCAGTGCAGCTGGAGAGATCGGCGAAGGTATGCGCAAGGAAGGCTGCACCCCACGCATACTGGCCAACCTGCTCTAGATCCTCAAGGATCTCTAGAAATCGGTAGTGGATTCCGTCACCCTTCGTGCCCAACAACATCTTCCCCAAAAATAATACCAGAAACTTCCTCAGGTCCTGGTCCACCCTCTCCTCGTCCCCGGGGTCTTGGCCGTACACCGCCCTGGCCAGCCCCGCTGCTCGCTGCACGAAGTCGTGCAGCGATTTCTCTCCAATCTGCCTAACCCCGCCCAGACCCAAGCTCTCCAAAAGCTCCACCCAGTCGACCATCCTCCAGTCTCCGAGGTCATCTACTCCATCCGGCTCCAACCCCCAGCAGGTCCCGTGTGAACTTGGTGTAGTTCGCATAGGTCACACTCGTCACTGCCTCCCCGTCCACTTGGAGGCCAGTAATCCTCACCACGTCCTCCAAGGTCGGCACCATATGTCCCCACGACATCAGAAATGCCCTACTCACTTTGTCCCATCTCTCTCTCAAGGCCTGAACTAGGGGACTGCCCACGTAAAAGGGCTCGATCTCCAAGATCGGCCCAAACCCCATCGCCCTCACCCTCTCCCGCTGGAAGTCGGGGAGCCCCTGGTACGCCGCTATCACCAGCGGCCAGTGAATGTGCAGCCTCATGATCCCTTGCACACAAGGAGTGTAGGCCCTTGGCCCTGTCCTCCGAGTCGCGACGGACACCCTAGTTGCGATATGGTCGTGCCAAGGGAGCCTGTCGCGATATGGTTTTGGTCACGGCACACCTGGCCGTCGCGACATAGTTGCGACGGGGATGGGCATCGCGTTCTTGTCGCGGCATCTGGAGGCGTCGCGTCTGCTTTTCTAATCGATCTGACCGCTGTCCTTTCTGTTAGAATGGCCTTATTGGGTGTCAGGTGCGTACAATGTTGACGCGATCTGGTAGGCCATCGCGTTCTGGTTTTCCCGGTCTTCGAGGTTTGACCACTTTTGGTGTCGCACCGGGGTGGGCGTTCGCGACATGGTCGTGACGCTTAGGGGCGTCGCGACAGGGTTGTTGTTGCGCTGGCCCGACCCGTCGCATCTCTAGGGCTGTCAGTTCAAAATCGAGGCAGGCGCCCATTTCCCCTTTCTCCCCTTTCCTTCTTCTTCTTCTTCCTTCATCTTCCCCTTTCGATCCCCCTTGGCTTCTCCGATGATTCTTGGTGTTTTGGGCGAGGAGGTGATGCCCGTTCATGTAGGCGGCATGATCGTGGTGCTTGGAGCGAGGAGGAGGTGGCCATTCCGATGTGAAGGACCCAACAGGTCGACTCTACTCTTAGAGGTAGGGACCCCTTATTCTCCCCTCGTTCTAGCATGCTCTGTTCCCCTTGAGAGCTTGTTTCTCTGTGGTTTGGGGTTGTGCGATGTGAGGATCATGCTGTGGTGAGTGAGGTTTCTCTCAAGCGTAGTTTTCCATGTAATCCATGTTTTATGGGGTTTGAGGGCGGTTTGATTATTTATAAGCTTTTCCATGCATTTCCCATGCTCCCCTCCCCATGTGGATGTGTTATTGTACAGTTTTGGGGTGGTCCTTGAGAGGACTATACCGAGACGCCCCTCGGCTGAGATCATGACTGGTATAGAGGTCGCGATGATGCCGCGACTGGCACGACTGCCGCGACATCATCGTGACACTCTAAGGCATCGCGACATGGTCGCGACAGCCTGAGGCGTCACGATAGTGTCACGACAGCCTATGGCGTCGCGACATCATCAAAGATAGGTAAGTCTTGCAAAGTTCCATTTTTTCTGTAGAGTCTTCGCCGTTTTTGGTTCTTGTCGTACCCGTGGCACCAATGCTAGTTTCTAGTACGGTCCTACACTAGTCGTTCACCTGGTGCTCGACACTTGAGGGCTTGTCCTATGAGAGAGGTTGTTACCGTTGCCTGGGACCCCTGACCCCGCGCGCCTGTTGAGGGAGTACTCCGGGCGGCAGGCATGCTCGAGTCACGGACTCTAGAGCAGAGGGAAAAACGGTGGTTAGGACAATGGTGTTGAGTCATTTGTAGAGCTCTCTTGGTTGGTCTGGGACGCCGAGGTCATTTGGAGTTCTTCTAGGTGCAAGCCAGTCAGTCCTTTTTCTCACTGCCTCACTCTTTGTGGCCCCGGAACCACCTAGAGAGGCCAGGCGTGGGACCGTAGTCTCGCCAGACTATGACAGTTACTATTGTGTTACTTGTGTTCTTGCCCCACTCTGACAAGACGTGAAGATTTGGGTCTGGGTCGAGGATAAGACGTCAGTGGACGCACCTGACCGGTTGACTAGTGGTAGCGTTTCCCGTAGCTAGTGTCTCTTGTCTAGGCAGGGTTCGCTCTGTCTGTGTTGCCAGCCGTGTGGTGGCCACGAAGTGTAGTCGTACGGAGTTTCTGACCGTGGTGTCCTTCCGTACCGTTGCTAGTTAGTAGCTTTGCTTTCGCACTTCCCCTTGTAGAGTAGAAGATATAACTATTGTTATTTCATTGTTTATATATTCTTCTACCTGTTAGAGCTAGTAGGAGATTGGTAGTCCCTACTGAGCTTCTGTTGTGAAGCTCATCCGTTCCTTTCCCAGGTGAGACTTCTTAGCAGTGATAGGGCACGCGTCGGGCGGAGGAGGCAGGGCGGTTGTAACGACCCGACCTCCCGGACCCCCCACTAGGGACCCCCGAAGGTCGTGCCGCCACCCATAGATCCGAAGACCCAGAAGGGTTAGAATTTAGTCCAGTGAGATAAGCAATGAATTCAAATAACTATAACAAGAAAGTTCGTACATTTAATAAAGAAATTATGTACAACAAGTCCCAAATAAAAGTACAGGTACAGAAAGAAAGGTACAGTCCTTAAGGGGCATACCCCGAGGACTTGTAAAAAGGCCACTCTCAACTCACACTACAAGTGCTCACACTCACAACTCACACTGCTGCCAACGCACGGCGCTACAAACCGCCACCACGACCGTCGACAACGAACTCCTGCGATAGCGAGTCCCTGCCTGGAAAGAGTAGGGGGGTGAGCCTCGCGAACAAGGCTCAATAGGGATAACCAGTCCTTTACCAGCCAGAGCAGCATGAACTCCAACAAGCGGAAGCAAAACTACTCTATAAAGTAGTAAAGTGAGAAACGCCTACCACAGAGTACTACAAAGCAGTGGAAACAGAGAAATGCCTCGACCACAACCTGGGTCAGGCCCAACACGACTCCCGCAGAACCAGCGGAGTCAAACACATGCGGAAGCAATCCCTCGGCACACACCCGCCGAGACAAAGAAGCTCACGGAACACTGGAGCGACCACGTGAGACCAGAGTCTCACGACACAAGCACCAAACATCCCGAACCTCCATGAGGTCGGGAAGGAACAACCAGGTGTCACCACGAGAGACACCGAGCAACCACGTGAGAAGCAACATCTCACCACAGGCACGGCCACCTCTGACCTCCACAAGGTCGAGGGCCCACAAGCAGAACCACCCTGCACCTCAGACACTCCACGAGGTCAGGGAAACTACACATATCGGTGCCACCACGAAAGGCACCAAGGAATGGGTTACAGAAACAGTAGTCGGGTGTCAACACTCGACACCCCGAGGGAACCCACAGAACGGAAACCACTAAACACGGCCTATGAGGCCAAACTAACCACGCCCACAGAACTAGACACGGCTAGGCTACAACCAACGTGCAAGCTAGGGCAACGAGAAACCATTCTTGGAAAAAGTGTGAGAAACACCGACACGCAAGAGCACAACAAGCCACCGCCATAGGCAGCTAAGAGGAGGACACACAGTCCACTCCTCCAGCTCACCGCCGCTGACTCCTGCCTACGACCTCCCCGGTAGAGTGAGGCTAGTGAGTCACAGCATAGGACAACACAACCACCGCAGCCCGGCCGAGCTACGGCCTCACGCCTGACCTCCGTACGCGGCTCCAGAGCCAACGTAGAGTGAGGTAGTGGGAAGGACTAGCTGGTCCGCACCGGAAGAGCTCCACAACCACCTTAGAGACCAGACCCAGCTAAGAGAGCTCTACAAACGACTCACGCCGCTGCCCCACCGTTTTCCCCTTCTGCTCCAAGTCAGAGACTTGAGCACGCCCGTCGTCCGGAGCAACACCCTCTGACACAGACGCGCGGGGCTGGGGGTCCCAGGTAACGGTAACAACCTATCCCACGGACAAGCCCTCAAGTGTCGAGCACCGGGCGAAAGAGAACCGGCATGGCAACCACCAACAGAAACAGCAAAGCTGTCTTGTAACCAAGACAAGCCCAGCAAACACAGGCACGCATGGCACCCCTTCCGAAAACAACCTCCAGAAGGGTCGTCGGCCAATGCCGGCACACACAACACAGCCTGAGAAACCGGAACACCACCAACAACATAGAAACCAACACTCTTCTAATAATCAATCGGTAACCAGACCATCAATTATTAGACAGATACGAGCCTCCTAGCGACGCCGCTAGGACACGGCCACGAAGGTGTCACCTTCGGTCACTGAACCCAAGGAGGCAACCTACCGCGTTCCCACCAGAAGGTCCTAAGGGCACACCCTGGCCTGGGGCACACGCCGACACGCCAACCGTGGCCACGGAAAACACCTGAGGCAACCCAAACCTTGTCGCGCCCTGCTAGCCCGTCGCGATCTCATCACGGCGGGTAGGGCAACCGCGACAAGCCAGTCACGTCAGGGCAGCAGGTCGCAACAAAGCTCTTGTCGCGACAGCAAGCCAGGTCGCGATGACCCTGTCACGACAAGGCCGTGCGTCACGACAAGAACCTTGTCGCGACGGACAGCCAGGTCGTGACACCCTTATCGCGACGGCCTCCTGGGCCACGATAAGGTAGCGCCCGACTGGGGCGACGCCTCCTCTGGTGTCGCGACCCGCTCGGTGGTCGCGACATTAGCTGGTTGGCAGACCACTGGGATGCTACATCCCAGGGTCGCCCATACACTACAAACCACACAAGCACGGGGAGGGGAGCATGGAGAAAGCTATTAAAGCATGCATTCCACAATTTAAACCCTCGATCCACCCAAGCAAGCAAGGGTACAAGAATCCCTACAGATTTGGAAGAACCAAACCCTAAAGGGGCCTTCACGATGAGCTTTCCACCTCCTCCTCGCTCCCACGGCGATGCGCTACCGCTCCGCACGAACCGCCGACTCTCTGCCAAGCCCGAACCGCCGGATCACCGGAGAGGGAAGCTTTCCTCCTCGGAGAGGAGAAGGGAAGGGAAGAAAGGAAAAGAATGGAAAGGGGGAACCGGCCAAGGCTTTTAGCCTCCGGTTCCCAGAACATGACGGGGCGGGGCGTCGCGACACCAACCGTATCGCGACGGCCTCCCAGACCGCGACCAGAACGCGCCCACCTTGGGCGCCGCGACAGCCTGACAGGTCGCTCTGACCCTCCTGCCACCCTGACAGGTGGTAAATGCCTATCAAAAGACCAAAAGCAGAACCCTGTCGTGACCCGTTGACCGGGCGCGATAGGAACGCGACACACCTAGTGGTCGCAATAGGGATGACTGTCATGACTGGCACCTCCGTTGCGACATGGCCAGTCATCCCACACACAAATGGAAAGCTAGAAACCCGAGATGTTACAGCGGTAGTCGTCGTCCCTGCAGCCAGCAGTGGTTTCCCCCTTCAGTTGTATGTCACCCTCGGGGTATGTCCCTAAGGGCTCTGTTCTTCCCCTTTTACTTGTACTAGTTGTGTGTGTTGGGACTGTATATAGAGCAATATGCTGCGGTCTCGTTCTTCTTTCTGCTTTCGCGTGTGTGGTCCTAGTTAGCAATTGACATTTATTTCCTTTACATATTCTGTTAGACTTGTGTTATAGCTCGTTCGGGTCCCCGAATCCGTGGGCGGCGACCGCGAAAATCGGGTCCTCGGCTTGGGCCGAGGGTCGAGTTCTCGGGGTCGTTACAAGGAGACCAAAATACAAGTCAGCACAAGGCAAACACAATAAAAATAGTTGAAAATGCACAAAACCGGCCCAAAACCAGGTTCTCGGGTGTCCTTTTGAATCGCGACCAACTTAGTGGTCGCGCTTCAGTGTGAATCACGACCGCTGAGTCAGTCACGGTGCACGTTGAAACATGATGTCTAAAGCCGCCATGATTCAACGCCTTGAATCGCGACGACTGGTGTGGTCGCGATTTACCCAACTCCTCTTCTCCGGCCCGACGTCCACCCCCTTCCTCCACTTCCTCTCACCGGTGCACAAACCACAAAAAGGGCATACGACGCTTACCGTATCTCCACGAGGGGGTGCCTCCAGTCCTCGGCACCCTTGCTGGAGCCACCCTCCGAGTGCGTCTGCCGCCATCTCTGCCTCTTCCTCCACCGCTTATGGTGTCGTTTCCTCCTCCATCATCGTCGGCATCTCCTCTCCCGCGGTGAGGAGATCCTCCACTATGAGCTGGGCTGCCGTGCCCGGTGTTTCCACTTCCTCCTCTGTCATCATCGCCGGCGCCGCGGCTTCTTCCTCTATCGACGTACCCTCTCCTCACCGGCATTTTGTGGCCGACATTTTGGTCATCACTGAAGAGTAGGAGAGAGTTGAGAGAGCGAGAGAAATGAGAGCAAGAGAGTTCGAGAGAGGAGAAGAGGGGTCGGAGTCGAGAGTGGCGAAAGGAGGAGAACGTGGCGGTCTCGGGGCATTTTTTAGCTTCTGGAAGGCTTTTGAAACGCGATGGACACAATCGTCGCACTTCTTAAATGCTAAATTAAAATGCGATGGAGGTCGTCGTCGCGATTCAGAAATCCATCATTGCCCCGATGCTGAGTTTAAGGCACGTGATTTGAAATTTTGAAGTACACTTTGAAACGTGACAGGGTAAGTGGTTGCGGTTTTGGGAAAGCACGACTGCCCAGATGGTCGTGGATCAACAAATAAAGCGCGACGCCTGTGTCCGTCGCGATTCAAGAAGCTCACCCGAGAGCCTTTTTTTGAGGTAGAATCACAGTGTTTTGGATGATACAATCATGCTACATAGAGTATTTTGGCCGTGTAAAGGATGCGATCTATTTCTTATTAAGGTTATAATCTTGGCACTTACAAATGGCCACCTTGGGCCACAATTTCATCAATTCCCTTACATATTCCATCCACTTCTCCTCCACCTCCTCCACATTTGGGACCAGCCGCCTGAAAGAGCAGACCTTCCAAAGCACTTTGATGGTGTCCACCTCTTCTCCGTTGCCGTTTGTACCGATCTCTCTTCTCTTGAACGGGCGGTAGATGAGACAACCCTTCGAAGTCGCGTCTCGGAAGCCCGACTTGGGAAAGGCAGTGGTGTGCGTTGTATAGCACGAACTCGGTTGCCCCGATTAGCCGTTGTAGCACCTCGAAAAATTCAGCAATGGAAAAAAATTAGAAATAAATGGGAAATGATAATTTTAATATTATCGAAATAATAAAAAAATATGCGTACCATTATCGTATGTACAAGAACACACTGGAAAAGTCCATAAAAATCATAATTCAACTCTAAATAATATACCCAATTGATCCACGAAGAAATTCGTGCAACGAAAAATCCGATTGGCCAAGTATAAGTCATGTTGAGACTTATTATTGGAATTAGGAAACAATTTGGAAGTCCATTATCATCTGTATTAAACATGATCATAAATTAAGTTAAAAATGATGGGAAGACTTCTAACAATATGTATTGATAACCCATTATCAAATTTAGGCCAATGGACAACTTTTGGCCCAAGAATAAAATCAAGCAAGAAAATACAATAGAAATTCGTAACTCTAATTGAGCAGAAAATAGGAAGAGGCAATTATGGCAAATCCCAAGGCAATTAGCCATACTTAGTAACCCAAATTTGTGCCTAACCATACTAGAGGGTTTCCCGATAGCCATCACACTATATTGGGGATGGGAATAATCAAATCATGGCAGGGAGAAACCCAAAACCGCAACCCCACTTTCCTTGTTGCATTAGGACCCCTAAACAACCCTAGATGCTTATATACTCGTCAAGAAACCATTGGGGATGAGTTACTTGCTTGCTGGGGTCGTGGGGAGCAGCTCTTGAGCACCAGAGGAGGAGGAAATCGCCCCCAACCGGAGCTTTTCTTCCCCACCTGCGTTCTGCATCGATCTGCAGAAGACCCTTCTTAGACACGACCAATGGTAGGTTATCTTGAGCCAAATATGAATGAAACCTATACCAAGTTAAATATCATCGAGTCTACTTTCATATGCACCTATTTTCCCTAATTTTCATCGAGCATGCATGGAGTATTAAGCATTTTCCAGAGGTCGTGCATGATTAGGGTGTTTTACATTCATGTTGTTTCTCACGCATCCCGAGACCAAATCATGTGAAACCAAAGCCATAGTTCTCTTCTACACCTCGTACTCAACAAGTTTTATGTTTACACTTTTGTTCCAGGAGCCCTAGATCTAGTGATATAAGCATTACATGCATGGTTCATCCGTTTTTACTGATTTCGGGTGAAACCTTAAAATGCGACCAGTCCAGACGTCGCGTTCTTCACTGAATGAATGCGACGTACTAGACCGTCGTGTTCACTTGAAAGGAGACTGTCTTTCCTATTGCGATTAAGATGTTGACCCGGCAGTTCTGACACATAAAACTTGTGTCACACAGGTTTCAGTGCCAGTCATGAACACGATGGAGCATGCCATCGCGAGTTGGACCATTTTCCCGCTCATGCATTCCGTATTGTTTTCTGTACAAGGATTTTAAAAACGCCCCTTGAATGCGACGTGTCGAGCTGTCAAGATTCAAAGGTGGTAGATATCTATTGCCTGTCGTGTCAAGAAGGCGACTGACAAGGCCGTCACGTTTTAAAGGACCATCGCGACATGTCGACCTGTCGCGACATGAAGGCGACGTACTGTACCATCGCAATTTGATGTTTCACAGAGTTCTCTTGTTTTAGAACCGTGTACGGTCTTCTTAAGTGCGACGATTGTACCCGTCACGATTTAGAGGCCAACTCGAGACCTGTTTTTACAGCATGAAGTGTCCATCTTGCATGATGTAGTCTTAGTATACATTGTACAATCTTTTCAGTGGCTTAAAACTGGTTAAACCTTGAAGACATCATAACAATGTGAAAGAGCATTCTAATTGTTCTTAATTGACTTGATCTATTCTTGCAATGATTGATTGATCATCTTGCTACTCTAGCTTATTAAAGTGAATGAATGTTATCTTAAAATACTGCAAATCATGTTGAGATAAGTGCATGTCCTATATTATGGCATCTTGTTAATAGCTTTCCGTCATGTTTTGGACCGATGGATTGTGTTAATGAGACACATGATGCACTACACACTTGCACATATAGGTAGCCCTTCTTGGGGGAATGGAAACTCTTGGTCGGTCATTCCATTTCGACAGACTAGTGACCTTTCCTCTGACACCTCCGTAATTCTCTGTACTCCATATATTCCCTCATGGAGACCGAGTTAGTTGTACCATTGAAGTTCCCTAGAGATAGAGTGCACTTCCTCTTTTATCTTGTTCTCGTGAGTGTGATTTATAATATGAACTTAAGCCATTAATGTAAAGAGATAACTAAAGAGTAAATAGCGTCGTTATGCTGCTGAAATTATCTCTTGATCAATGTTATCATGAAATCATGTTCACATGATGTGCTATTCTTGACATCATCATCATCATGAACGTGATATTACAATTGCTTACATTTTGAAACTCTTGTTATTGGCCATGAATGACTGTGGATATCTACATTTGAATTTAAGTGAGATGCTGATTGGGCACGACGAGTGTCCAAGGGCTCCAGTCTAGCCCCAATGACGGAGAGTGATAAATATACTGTTAACCATGTGGTATAATGATTTCCGACATTGCATCTGTGCTGGGAAATAGTGTCGTGTTGAATGCTAGATATAATAACCATATACACGTGTCCTAGTGTGCATTCCAAGGTGGCATAGATCCTTAGTGCACATTAGTGTCTTCGTGCCTGATTAAGTGTTAAGTGATAAAAGTTCATGCTCGTGCGTGCTTGATTGCGTGATATGGCCATCCTGCATCTATTGCAAATAAGTGATATCTTGCGTTCTTACAAATTATTGACATCTCGTGTTCTTACAAATAGTGATATCTTGCGTGCTTGTACAAAGTGATCTACTACTGGTCCTATATTGTTACCTCATTCTAAATCTTGTTCAATTACTATCGCTCAGCCTATCTTGTTCATGTATCATGTACATGTGGATTTTTCATTCATGCATATTTAGTTAATCATACTTGCCTAGTTCTAAATTTCTAATCACTTATATCATTGCCCGCACATTGAGATATAAATCTTATTGGGCTAGTTTGCTCATTCCTTACTTTTTCACAACATAGGTGATATTGAGGGTGAAGCAGAAGATCAAGACTATGAAGGGAATGCGTCAGAGTGATGAGCATTCTAATCTTAGTTTCTATTATTAGTACTTGAGTGTTTGATCAATGTAGTAGGTAGTGATGATATATGTATTTTTCCTTTTATTCAACAATGAAAGAGTTGTATTAGTTCCATTTTGAAATAAGACAAAGTGTTGAGATTTAAATACAAGTTTAGTTGAGTTCATTATTTGGGCCCTATTATTATGTTTGTGTTGATACACAATTAGTACTCTCTATCTAGAGGCTTATTTGCTGACTGCTCACGTCTCGGAATATCGACTTTAATTCTTCAAATATTTTCGCTACGTGATTCTCGGGACGTGACAGTTTAGTGGTATCAGAGCCTAGGAAACAATAGGAATATTTAAGTCCTAGGTTTAAGTGATACAATAGAACTTACGTCATGGATGATACTTATAGTACCTGGTGAGAATGGGTAGAGACTGGGAATATGTTAGAATGAACTAAGCACTCCTACCCATTAACCCTTACAATGTATCTAGAGACATTGTTTGGTTTCTAACCTTTTTCAGGAACTTCATAACTCCTTCACCCAATTGCAATGTCACGTAACCAATGGCAGGCTATGCAAGAAACTGTGGCAGGACTTACACAAGCCCTGTAGAATGTAGTTCAAGTTGGGGCTCAAGCTGAAGCCCAGAACGGAGCTGGCGATTTACATCGCAACTTCAAGAGTCTGAATCCTCCTCGCTTCTTTGGATCCCCTGATCCATATGAGGCGGAGAATTGGCAAGAAGAGATAGAAAGGATTTTCCAAGTTATGCAGTGTATGAATTGGGAGAAAGTACTACTAGCTACCTTTCAATTCAGTAAGGATGTTAGGGCATGGTGGAAGGCCACATCGGCTCACCTACCTAATGTGGCAAAGCTTGAATGGGCAGGTTCCCTGGAGATATTCTAGGGAAATTACTTTTCTGAGAGAGTCAAGGAAAAGAAAACTACGGAATTTGCCGCACTTAGGCAGAAAGGGATGTCCATGGCAGAGTACGAGGCCCAGTTCTCTCGCCTGACTGTATATGCCCCACACCTGGTGGGCACGGAAAGGCTGAAGGCGAATAGGTTCATGGATGGGCTCAGACCCATGTTTATTGAAAAGCTCGGACCACATAACATTGACACTTACACCAAGATTGTCCAGAGAGCCCCATTACTGGAGGATACGATGGCAAAGGTTGAAAGTATGAAGGGAAAGGAACCCGCAAGGCCAGTCTTCATAAAGAAAGAAGAAGCCAATACTGTAGCAACCTTTCGAAACAAAAACAACAACGACAACACCTATAACAACAACAACAAGAGGCCAAATGCTGGAAGGGACTATGCTATGGACAAGAAAGTCAAAGTGGAAGGGAGACAGTTAGCTGAGAACTGTCGATTCTACGATAAGCCAGGGCACCGAGCTAAGGAATGCTGGAAGAAGCTCGAGGCATGCTTAAAATGTGGTGGTCGTGACCACCGTATCCCTGACTATCTAATGCTGAAGGATCAACCTGGAAGAGCACAGTTTGCACCCCAACGTCAGGGACGTCTCAATGCTGTGGTAGAAGCTGACCTACCTGAAGAAGGGGGTATGGTGGAAGGTATCATTCATATTCATTCTCAACCTGCTTTTGTTCTCATTGATACTAGAGATGCATATTCATTCATTTCTCCACATTTACTACAACTCTACCTGTTAAATCAGTCCCCATGAAATCCAAACTCACTGTGGCTTCTCCACTTGGCTCTAAATCAGAGCTCACACACTACCTACCAAAATGTGAAACTGTGATTGGAGGGCATAATCTCCCTACAAATCTCATCTGTCTAGATATGAAGGGCTATAACACCATATTAGGAGTCGACTGGATGATTAAGTATGACGCCGATGTTAATTTCCGACATAGGAGGGTTACCTTTGCAAAACCAGACCTTCCAAAACTATCATTTCTTGGTGTCTGTTACCGTACACACCCTGTCTTCATCTCTTCCATAAAAGCTTCTAAGTTGATCAACTAGGGTCTGATGCATTCCTAGTTTCGGTCACTATGACTGAAAAGAAGAAACCCACTCTAGACGATATTCCAATAGCTAGAGAGTACCTCGATGTTTTCCCCGAAGACTCACCAGGAATACCACCTGAGCGGGAGGTAAACTTCACCATCGAGTTACTCCCTGGGGCAACCCCTATTTCCAAAGCTTGGTATCACATGTCCCCAATTGAATTGCAGGAGCTGAAAAGGCAAATCCAGGTGTAACGACCCTCTTTATACCGGTATGGTTATTCCAACCCACATCGATATAGAAAGCGTCGCCACAGTGGGACATTTACCCAACACATTCAATAGGCTGAGATGTACACAAATATAAACATATAACAGCGGAATAGAAAGAACTGAATATGAACATCTTATTCCATCATCTACACTTTATCCACAGTCCATATAGAACAAAAGGAAACTAACTATTTCATAACTGAGAAATTTAAATAAAATACATTGTCCACAACTGAATTACATAGTGTTCTCAATTACATACTATGAAAAATAAAATACAATGCCGAAATCTCCACGAAGATCTCCTACTCACGCTCTGAGTCACTCCTAACTATCTCCTCGGAAGAAGTAGAGATATCTGCACCTATACGCCGAAGCAAGAGTGAGTCTACAAGACTTAGCAAGCAAATCCATGCACATTACACGTACATACATTATATGGACATTTTACTTTTCTATTTAAAACAATTATTACAAGTAACATAGTTTGAACAATCTTTAAAACCTATGCATGGAATTTCTATACATTGAGTAACATGATACATACTTTATCATCATTAAGTATAAAACCTATTACATGATTTCTACACATTCATTTACATGCTTAATCAACTTAAAACACATTCTATTCATGCTACAATATATATATACAACTTAAGCATGGAATTACACATAATGAAAACAATATTCCTAACATGGATTCTATGGACATTCTCACATACATGACATGATTTTATACACATATAGCTTGCTGTTTTACATGGATTTAACATATTCATAAAGGACTTACATATTTTCATATCACTAACACATTCACATTTCACATAATCACTTACACATATAATCATACTTTTCTCATTTAAATGCTGTGACACATAGTCCAAACCACCTCTAGAAGGACACACACTTATCTCATCACACACATATCTATCACCTAGGCAATATAGTGATAGACCTAGGTTAACTGCGCAGAACCGAGAGAAGCACTCTCCACCCTAACCAGTGGTACTTGTCCATCTCCAGGATTTTAATCCCAATGCCCATGGGACATCACACATATATGAACCTTCCTGTAGGGACTTTACTACGGTACAATTCCTCAGCCCTCTAAGGTAGCAGTGTCACCCATGGCATAGTTACATATTTTCCATTTTTAAACACATGGCATAGTACACTATTTATCATAGAATTTCCATTTTCACATAAATTCACATGGGTCAGGCTACCTAGCATGATACTACTATTTATAATGTTAAACAACTCAACAGTAACTTAGTCATGCTGAAATCCACAATTTTACAATAATCAATTTAAACATGCATTAATTTGTCATTTTTCTCTCAAAAATCTAAATGTACATCTACTATCATCCATTCAGCATGAAAATTTAACCACAGACCACTTACAGGTTGATTATCATGAATACAAAATTTTCTATTTTTATGAACTATACACAATTTATAGAAATTAAAACAATAATTCTGCATGATTATTCATAACAATATTAAACATGAATTCACAGTATGACAGGTACGTTAACCATTTTACAACCTGCATCTGACAGTCATGGTCTCATACAAAATTTCTGGAAATTTTACCTGTATCATACCATTTAATTGAGAATTTAAACAGAATGTGCATATTCACTATTTCATATTTCAGAAAACTTAATAATTTATACAGAACTTGAAAATTTGCCAAAATTTCAAGGTAAGACTAAATTTAGGTACATATGTTACAAAAATTTCATAACACCCAAATTCAGCACGAATCCACATAAACAGTATTTAACAAGATTAAAACATTTTCAAGATAATATTCCAGCAATTTTAAAAATAATCCATTTAACGAACTTTCATAAGGATTGTATGCCATGATCCACTAGAGGTAATATACAACATATAATATTTACAGTATATCCTCATGCGCAAAATCCTGAAAAAAAATGGCTTTTATAGGGCAGACAGCACACTGTCCCTGTCTGAAGAACTTAGCGGCAAGGGGGTGGCCGCCTACCTAGTTAACGGCAAGAAAGGCCGCCGCCAACCTCAGATCTTAATGGCAGCAAAGTTTGCCGTTAAGTTCCTGTCTGTGCAAAACAGCGACTGAACATCAAAATCCGATAGAAAGGGGGTTCCAGGACACGATTAAAATTCTGAAAAATTACCTAGGACCTACTAGACGCATGTAGTGATAACGGGCATGGGTTACTTGCCTTTGAATAAATCTACAGACGAAGAGTAGGGTCGAAGAAGCCCTCCTCAGCCTGAGCTAAAGAGCCTCCAAAACTTCTCTAATGCGGCTTCTGTGTTGATCTTTGAAGTACACCGGGATCGAGGAAGTCTTCCTCGATGCTTAGACTCCCTCCCAGTCGTAGAAGAACGCCGGAAGAAGCCTCCAATCGCCGGATCTCAGAGCTTAAAGTTCGGGTTTCATGCAAGAGAACTAGGGTTTTTGATAAATGCCAAAAGGGGGTCTTTCGGCCTGAGATTGGGTGTTTTATAGGCTAAGGGTTTCGGGGATACGTTTAGAAGGGTTTCCTGACCGTTGGGGGTCGGTTACCAAAACGAGGGGCGACATTTTTGAGGGCATTTCTAGATCTAAAGACGCAACATATCTGGAAGATTAACGTCAACATCACTGGCTGCCAGCTCTGAGTTGGCGTCCATCGATATGGCCGCTAACTCCTTATTAACATCAACTCATGTTGACGCCAACAGGTCGTTTGGCCAGAACTTAAAACTACAGAAAATTATACTTACTCAATGCATGTACATATAATATACAATGTATACTTTAAAATAATACTATTTATGCAATGTAAATATATAACATACACAACCAAATATACATATATGTACAACACTACTCAAATAGTTTATATATATACATAGCTACACACACAAGCATCAATTCCTCACACAATCAAACACCTATATAAGAGTGTAAAATCCAAGGGCCTTACACCAGGAGTTGTTAGACCAAGGTTTCATCAGGCCCAACACATCCCCTTGGGGAGCGCCTGTACTGTTTGTTAGGAAGAAGGATGGGACAATGAGGCTCTGCATTGATTATCGTTAGCTAAATCAGTTAACAATAAAGAATAAGTATCCACTGCCCCGCATCGACAAGCTGTTTGATCAGATCTCCGGTGCACAATACTTCTTCATGATTGATCTAAGATTAGGCTACCATCAACTAAGGATCAAAGAAGAAGATATACACAAGTCAGCATTTCAAAGTAGATATGGCCACTATGAGTTCGTGGTTATGCCTTTTGGCTTAACAAATGCTCCGGCGGCCTTTATGCAACTTATGAACAATATCTATAGGCCATACTTAGACTAGTTCGTAGTGGTATTTATTGATGATATCCTCATTTACTCCAAGTCTAAGGAAGAGCATGAAGAACACTTGAAGGTGGCTCTGCAAGTGCTTAGAGATAATCAATTATATGCAAAACTTAGCAAATGTGAATTCTAGATGGAGGAAGTATCTTTCCTCGGCCACATCATATCCAAGGAAGGAATCTCTGTAGACCCATCTAAAGTGGAAGCTGTGAAGTGTTGGGCGAGGCCGACAACTGTGTCGGAGATTAGAAGCTTTCTGGGTCTAGCTGGTTACTATCGTCGCTTTATTAAAGACTTTTCAAAGATAGTTGTACCATTGACCAGGCTTACCAGGAAGGAGAATCCGTTCACATGGACTGCCGAATGCGAAGATAGTTTCATGGCATTGAAGGAGCACCTCACTTCAGCACTTGTACTGACACTGCCAGTAAATGGGGGAAGTTTTGAAATTTATACAGACACATCAGGTATCGGCCTTGGCTGTGTGTTGTTGCAAAATGGAAATGTCATATGCTATGCATCCAGACAACTGAAGAAGCATGAAGATAATTACCCTGTGCATGACCTGGAGCTAGCAGCAGTAGTCTTCGCTCTGAACATATGGAGACATTACTTATATGGTGAGAAGTTCATTGTATTTTCTGACCATAAAAGTTTGAAATATCTATTTTCTCAGCAGGAGTTGAATATGAGACAGAGGAGGTAGTTGGAGTATCTCAAAGACTTCAATTTCACTATCCCATATCATCCAGGAAAAGCAAATGTCATGGCAGATGCTCTTAGCAGGAAGCTAATGGCTACTTTGTCAAGTCTCATGGTGGGTGAATGGAGACTATTAGAAGACTTTTCCAAGTTGGGTATAGATGTCGACACTAAGAAGAAAGGATGTTTGATTGCTAGTGTTAGATCACAACCTACTCTACTTGAAGACATCATAGCACTTCAAGACAATGACCCCATGCTTGTAGAAATTAATGTTAATCTGGACCAAAGGCCAGATTTTTCCTTAATAGAAGATGGAAGATTATTGTTCTGTGGCTGAGTCTGTGTACTCGACCATGCGAAAACAAAGAAAGCAATAATGAGGGAAGCTCTCAAGACCATGTATACTATTCATCCTGGAACTACTAAAATGTACCAAGACTTGAAAAGAAGTTTTTGGTGGCCAAACATGAAGAGGGAGGTGGTGGAATATGTCGCCAGATGCTTAACCTGCCATAAAATCAAAGCAGAACACTTGCGACCTGCAGGTAAACTTAAACCTAAGTAATCCCGGCATGGAAATGGGAAGGTGTAAAGATGGACTTCATCTTCGGACTACCTAAATCTACAAGTGGGTTTGATGGCATATGGGTGATTGTCGACCGCTTGACCAAGTCCGCTCACTTCTTGCTAGTTAAGAACAAGTGGACATTTGATGTTCTGGCCACCTTGTATGTGAAAGAAATTGTTAGACTACATGGAGTACCTGTGTCTTTTGTGTCTGATAGAGACCCAAGGTTTACATCCCATTCTTGGAAAGAACTACACTATTCCTTGGGATCTAAACTGAACTTCAGTATGGCTTTCCATCTGCAAACTGATGGTCAGACAGAGAGAACAAATCAAGTAATTGAAGATATGCTCAGAGCCAGTGTTCTGGACTTTGGAGGTAGTTGGCATGATCATTTACCTCTTGTGGAATTCGCCTACAACAATAGCTATCATGCCAATATTTAAATGGCACCTTTTGAAGCACTTTATGGCAGGAGCTGTCATCACAAATCATTTCTATTAAACATTCATGCATGGTATACAGGTACTCAAAATCTCACATATAACAAAGGTTTAAGAGTCAACGCCAATGACTTCAGACGGTTGTAGCCATGTAGGAATCAATTATACTTGAGGGTGTTTAAGAATAATCCATAGTTGGATGTGGATGACAATTAAGTGATTTTTCACAGTGGCATAGTAGTTAGAATCCAAGAAAATAAGGAAAACAACTTGTTTGATTGATACTAAAGTGTGTCACCTTAGGTTGGACAAGGAGTGGATCTGGCTAATATAACAGAGCTGTGTATATCGACAGCCAAAGAGTGGCTATCGATAGCCACTGGTGCATCCAGAACTGGGTTCTGGAATCCAACCCATAGCTGTCGACATGCTGAAGGTAGCTGTCGACAGATGGATGTCATATGTCGACAGATGGGTTCTATCTGTCGACATCTACTGGTGGTTCTGAATTTCTTGGTTCTGGAATCATGATACCTGTCGACAGATGGGTTCTAACTATCGACAGTCGCAGGTTGATCTTCTAGAAATGGTGTAACACTACCTCAGGAAGCACTTCTAAGTGTTCCTATGATTCTATGTATGATTAACAACACCTAATGGATCTTGTTTATATTTCTAAACACCATTGATATGAAAGAAAGAAATAGAACAATAGGTGTACAACCTTTACAACATGGTGGCAAGGAAGTGGCAAGAAAACTTATGAAAGGATGATTACTGGATATATACAACTCTTCTACCTAATTTTTCCTTGCATCTAGTAGGAAGTTTTCCACAAGTATGCTTGAATAAGACATGAGCATTAGCTTAAGTATGACTACAATGGATAAGGAAAGCATTCCTAAGGATGTTTACAGAACCCAAGTCAAGGTATGAGCGTGGTAAACACTTAAACACAAAGCTCTTAACAAGAGAAGGAGACAAGAAGGAGAGAATCCTACTTGACTTAGGAAAGATGAAGGTCTTTCTCTTCTCCTCAACGAAGGAACCAACAGTAGTAGCAGAAAGAAAGAGGCAGAAAGGGTTGTGGAAGTAGCAGCTACGGCAGGTGCAATAGTAGGACTAGCAGCAATAGCAACTACAGCTACAGCAGAAGCAGCAACAGCAACTACGGCAAGAGTAGCAGCAGCAGCTGGATGGTTAAGGGAGAGTTTTTATAACCGTCCAGGTCTCATGTATGTATGGCATGTAGCCATACATGTGTAGCCGTAAAAACCTCACTTGTTTTTACAGCAACACGTTTACCATGCAATTACCATAGCTTACACGTATAATAAAACATGTAACTCCAATAACCCAAGTAGTAATAAGCCTTACGTAGCCAAGGCTACGTAAGTAAAGTGTTTTTTTTTAAAAAAAATTGGTTACGTAAATAGGGAATAATTCAACGGGTCCAATTATCCCTACATTTTTGTACTCAAATGGTATCCAATCAAGTTGAAATTTCAAACATAAGCTAATTGAAAGATTTTACAAATTATGGTGATTTTAGTTTAATTTTTAGAATTAACTTTTCACCCAACAAAAATTGCCCGAAAAATTATTGTGTCGACTTAATCTTGATATCTGCGCATCAATAATTCTGGATATTTACATTTCTAGCTTCAACATATTTTTTTGAAAATTATGGTGTTTTCGGATTTCAATTCCGTTACCGAATTCTGATGTCGCCTTGTCGGAGTGGCACCTTTGAAGACGGCACTGGAATTATATCAATAATATAAAAATGATCCTAAATTAAAGATAATTACATCTCATGGAAGTAGTTATGTTTAACAATAAAAAATCATCACATTTTTCTCAATTTTCAATTAATAAAATTTTGGTGTTACAACTCTCCCCCACTAAAGAAATTTTGGTCCTCCAAATTTAACGGATAGGAATTTAACAACAAGTGATACTGACCTATAAACAATTCAGGATACTTGGTTTTGATAGCATATTCTAATTTCCATGTTGCTTCTTCTTGTCCTCGCTTATTCTATTGAATATTTAGTAGCAGAACTTCCTTATTCCGAAGTTGCTTAATCTTTCAGTCGAGGATTTGCATAGGTCTCTCTTCATTCGTCGGGTTTCCTTGTACTTCCAGATTCTGATATTCAATAACATGTTCTGGATCATAAACATATTTTCGCAACATTGACACATGGAAGATGTCATGTACATTGGATAATTCAGGTGGTAATGCTAGTTGATATGTCATTTCCCCAACTCTCCTTAATATCTTAAATGGTCCAATGTATCTTGGACCAAGTTTTCCTTTAATTTCAAATCTCTTGATTCCTCTTCGGGGTGATACTTTGAGAAAAGCATGATCACCTTATTGAAATTACAGCTCTCTTCTTCATCGATCAGCATAACTTTTCTGTCGATCTTGAGCGACTTTCATTCGATCTTGCACCAACTTTATAATTTTTGTAGTTTCTTGTATCATTTCAGGTCCAAGAATGTGTGATTCCTTCAATTCAACCAACATAACGGTGATTTGCATTGTCGGCCATATAAAGCTTCAAATGGTGCCATTTGAATTGTAGACTGATAGCTGTTGTTATAAGTAAATTTCATGATTTCTAGATGGTTACTCCAGTCATTTCCAAATTCTAGAACACAGTCACGACACATATCCTCAATAATTTGATTGACCCGTTCTGTTTGTCCATCAGTTTGAGGATGAAATGCCGTACTAAATTTCAGTTTAGTTCCCAGTGCATCTTGTAGTTCCCTCCAAAAATGTGAAGTGAATCTTGCATCTCTTTCAGAAATGATATCTTTTGGAATTCCATGCAGTCGAACAATTTCCTTTATGTACAAAGCTGCTAATATATTGACAGACCATTTTGTCTTGATAGCCAAGAAATGAGCTGACTTTGTGAGTCGATCAATTATTACCCATATTGTATCATATCCATTACGGGTAATCCCACAATAAAGTCCATACCAACACTGTCCCATTTTGCTCTGGTATCTCAAGGGGTTTTAATTTCCCTCCTGGTTTCCGATGTTCAGCCTTGATTTTCTGACATGTTAAACATCTAGCTATAAAATCCACAATGTCTTTCTTCATATTACACCACCATAATTTTATTTAGATCTTGGTACATCTTGACAGCTCCCGGATGGATGGTAGAATGTCCCCGATGAGCTTCCTCTAACACTTGTTTCTTAATTTCTAAATTATCTGGTATGCACAATCTGTTTCGGAACCGAAGATTTCCATGAGCGTCTTCATTAAAATCATGCCTAAAATTCAAATTTTCTCTAATTTCTACCAATGTGGGGTCATTGTCTTGTTGTTCACCAATTTGGCTTAAAAGATCAGATTGCACTTTTAGGTTATTAATCATAACATTATCTTCTTGTGATTCAGCCTTCAAATTCAAGGTGGAGAATTCTTCCAAAAGTTTCCATTCTTTGACTTGCAAATGGAATATTTCAGCCATGGGGTTTCTACTGAGAGCATCGGCTACAGTGTTGCCTTTCCCAGGATGGTACTCAATATTAAAATCATAATCCTTGATATATTCCACCCATCTTCTTTGTCTCATATTTAACTCTTTTTGTGAGAATAAATATTTCAAACTTTTAATATCGGAGTACACTATAAATTGATTAACATACAAATAGTGTCTCCAAAATTTTAGAGCAAAAATTACCGCTGCTAGTTCCATATCATGCACCATATAGTTTTTCTCATGGTTCTTTAATTATCTAGATGCATAAGCAATAACTTTTCCTTCTTGTATCAAGACACATCCTAATCCGACATTTGATGCATCGGTGTAAACTTCAAATGTTTTACCCTCTACTAGAAAAGTCAGAACTGGTGCGAATGATAAACATTCCTTCAATCTCTGAAATGCTTGTTCACAGTTCTCATTATATTCAAATGTAGTTCCCTTCCGAGTTAGTTGTGTAAGAGGTGAAGCAATTCTAGAAAAATCTTTAACAACCGCCAGTAATAGCTAGCCATACCCATAAAACTTCTAATTTCAGTAATGTTCTTAGTTGTTCCCACCTCTGAATAGCTTCAACTTTAGAGGAATCTACTGACAACCCCTCTCTAAAGATAACATGTCTTAAGAACGTTATTTGTTCCAACCAGAATTCACATTTACTAAACTTTGCATACAACTTATGGTCTTGTAGCAGTTGTAAAGTGACCTGTAAATGTGCTTCATGTTCTTCCATACTCTTAGAATAAATCAATATATCATCAATGAATACAACCACAAATTGATCCAAATATGACCTGAACACATCATTCATCAATCGCATGAAAGCAGCAGGTGCATTGGTCAACCCAAACGACATCACTACAAATTCGTAATGCCCATATCTACTTCAAAAAACTATCTTGTGAATATCCTCTTCCTAAATTCTCAATTGATGATACCCGGATCTAAGATCAATCTTTGAAAAATATTGAGCTCCAGACAATTGATCAAATAGATCATCAATTCTAGGGAGTGTGTATTTATTTTTAATTGTTAACTGATTCAATTGTCTATAATCTAAGCATAATCGCATAGTCCCATCCTTCTTCTTAACAAACAATACTTGAGCACCCCAAGGTGATGTA
The DNA here is from genome assembly GCA_014218235.1 of Colocasia esculenta. Taxonomy (NCBI): domain Eukaryota; kingdom Viridiplantae; phylum Streptophyta; class Magnoliopsida; order Alismatales; family Araceae; genus Colocasia; species Colocasia esculenta. The sequence continues at coordinate 93,734,295 of CM024760.1, read as the reverse complement.
CTGGGTCTAATGAATCCCTTCTCCATTAGTTCCATCAATTGCCTTTATAATTCTTTCAATTCTTCCATTGACATTCGATAAGGTGTTCTTGAAATTGGTGTGGCTCCTAGAACCAATTCAATTGAAAATTTTACTTCCCTACTAGGTAGTAATCCAAGTAATTCCTCAGGAAATACATTAGGAAAATCTTTTACTATCGGAATATCTTTCAACCCTGTAGTATTCTGGTTCATTATTGTCACGGACGCCAAATATCCTTGACACCCTTTTTGTACCAACTTGCATGCTTTAACTGCCGAGATTATGGGTATACTTCTTACACGAGGTTTATCAAATGTCATGGGGAAAACCTCTTTACCCAGAAAAGTTACTTGCCTTAATTGACAATCCAAATTAGCATGGTGTTTAGATAGCCAATCTACCCCAAGGATTACATCATAATCCCACATCTCAAGGCATGTCAAATCACCTGGAAAATTATGTTCTTTAACTAGAATTTGATTGGCAGGGTAATATTCTTTGAGTTTTTTACCCTCGCTAAGAGGAGTAGCCACCTCTAATTGTTCAGGCAATGAAACTGATTGTATTCCTAAAGATTTTGCAAACTCTTGACTGATAAAGGAATGAGTAGCTCCAGAATCAAATAAAACATACGCAGGTTTAGAGTTTACTAAAAGTGTACCTTCAATAAGTCCGCCCTCTTGTGGAGATTTAGGTTCCACTTCGTGAATAGCTTGTAGACGTCCTTGTTTGGCTCGGGGATTTTGGGTTGCTGGTGCATTCTTCATCATAAGACATTCAGGAATCCGATGTTGATTACTTCCACATCAGAGGCAAGCACCCAACCTATGCCAACAATTCTCAGTCTTGTGTCCACTAAGGTGACAATGTCGACAAATGTCCTTATTCCCAACTGGAGCTTTTCCTGCTTTCTTGGTGGACTGTTGTACTTTAGGGGCATTTCCCGTCTCAAACTTCCTTTTTCGGTCAGTCGTGGAAGAACTTTCACAGGACTTCCTCTAATCTTCTCCATAGTTTCATTTGCAGCTTCTAAAGCCAAGGCCCTCCTAACCATTTTAGAATATGTTGTAATTAAGTGAGGCGTTAGCTGCGTAATGAAGTTTGGACGTAAACCATTCATAAACCTTTTCGCTTTCAATTTTTCTATAGCTACTAGATGAGAAACGTACTTAGACAGTCAAGTAAACTGCGCCTCATATTCTGACACCGTCATTCTGAGTTGCTTTAGATTAGCAAACTCATTAGCCTTCCTTTCTTGAACCACTTCAGAAAAATATTGCTCATTGAACAACTCAACAAATTCCTCCCAACCTACCTGATTTGGATCCTCTATAGTAGATTCTACAGTCTCCCATCATGCTCAGGCATCAAGATCCAACTGGAATGTTGCAAAACGTATCTTATGCTCTTCTGCACATCGGATCACCTTAAAAATTCTTTCAATATCTTTTAACCAATTTTCGGCCTCATCCGGATATGTGCTACCTGCAAATCTTGGAGGTTCTAGACTTCAGAAATCTTTAAATAGATTTGTTCCATTATGAGTGCTATTTTTAGCCATTGTCCTCATCACTTGTATCAAGTCATGCATGGTACTTTCTATCTTCTTCCAGTTTGCATCGCCTCCTTCCACAACTAATTTAAGGAATTATCTGAGACATCCAACAATTCATACAATAATATCATCATCCAAACCAATACACACATTCATCTCATACAAATTTCCTGTTTTCACATAACATACATACTTTTCATTAACAAACCAAAAATATTTACATCACCAACATTCTTATCCTAATAAGCTGAAAATATTTACAACATCATCATCACCTTTAACCTCTCATTACACATATACATGGAGAGTCATATATACAACCCACTACTAACAAAAGGAGAGGTTAACAAAAGTAAGCTCCTACACTTTCTAGCTTAATTCAGATTTGTACAACAAATTCCACAGATGGCTGCTGATCTCCCTCAGGTCCATGGTACAGTTCTCTTACTGCATCAGACAGCACCTCCCAATACCCTTCAATCTGATGTAGCAGCATGTCCTGTCCCAACTTCAGGCTATCCAAATTGTTCATTATTTGACTCATAGATTCTAAGGAAGCACGGGGATTTCCTGCCAGAAATGCGCCTGCGGTTAGCTTCAACAGTTCCTCCTTAACTTGCACATGTGCTTCCCTCTGGGCCTGAGCATACAAGTCCACATCTTGTCGGAGTAGTTCCATTGTGGACACTAGCCTTTCTTGAGCATTCATTTCCATTCTATAGCAAACAACAAGTTAAACATAATACACATACAAAAATTTTATATTACCTTCGTAACTAATCCCAGATTTCTACCCAATCTCACAGGTCATTCCCTAGGTTTACAAAACCTAAGGCTCTGATACCAAATAATTTGTCACGTCCTAATAAAAAACTATTTATTGGAAAATGACAGAACACAGACTTAAGAATTTGAACTTAGATTATACGAACATCTCTCATTATTATAGCAGAAGCTTTACATACATAATACTCCTCGTTACTGTCCACAAGAGGAGTAAGAAAAAGAAAACTTAATAACATCCCATCTCTAACTACAGTACTAAAAAAATAGTTTATTGGACTCCAAAGACTGGTTGTCCCGCTCAGCACAACCCCTTAAGAACTTGGCTCATCTTGTTCACCTGAAAAAGTAAAATTTAATGAGCAATTGTGCCCAGGAGGATTCACCCATTCTAATCAAAAGGATTAAGATAACTAAAGAGTTGGGAAAGAAACTTAATTGGTAGCAATGCCAAATATCAAAGATGATTGTATAACCATGTCAACTAGATAACAATTGTAGAAAAAGAGTACTGAGTTAAACTTGCACAGAAAGGAAATCAAGGTAATAATCACATTCTGGTTCAAATACATGATCAACTCATGATAGGATATGATGATGACCAATCAAGCAAGTATGATGCAATGCTAAACATCCAAGAGATCCATTATCGTTCCATACGGCCAGTAAACGAATTCGGGTGCTCCTCCCGGGACTAGATCAACCCCACTTGCACAAGCATTTATCTCAAATGAGCCCAAAGACCCAAAGTTGTCATCACAAATCATTTATGTTAAACATTCATGCATGGTACACAGGTACTCAAAATCTCACATATAACAAAGGTTTAGGAGTCAACGCCAATGACTTCAGACGGTTGTAGCCATGTAGGAATCAATTATACTTGAGGGTGTTCAAGAATAATCCATAGTTGGATGTGGATGACAATTAAGTGATTTCTCACAGTGGTATAGTAGTTAGAATCCAAGAAAATAAGGAAAACAACTTGTTTGATTGATACCAAAGTGTGTCACCTTGGGTTGGACAAGGAGTGGATCTGGCTAATATAACAGAGCAGTGTATGTCGACAGCCAAAGAGTGGCTGTCGACAACCACTGGTGCATCCAGAACTGGATTCTGGAATCCAGCCCATAGTTGTTGACAGACTGAAGGTAGCTATCGACAGATGGATGTCATCTGTCGACAAATGAGTTCTATCTGTCGACATCTATTGGTGGTTCTAAATTTCTGGGTTCTGGAATCATGATACCTGTCGATAGATGGGTTCTAACTGTCGACAGTCGTAGGTTGATCTTCCAGAAATGGTGTAACACTACCTCAGGAAGCTCTTCTAAGTGTTCCTATGATTCTATGTATGATTAACAACACCTAATGGATCTTGTTTATATTTCTAAACACCACTGATATGAAAGAAAGAAATAGAACAATAGGTGTACAACCTTTACAACATGGTAGCAAGGAAGTGGCAAGAAAACTTATGAAAGGATGATTACTGGATATACAACTCTTCTACACAATTTTTCCTTGCATCTAGTAGGAAGTTTTCCACAAGTATGCTTGAATAAGACATGAGCATTAGCTTAAGCATGACCACAATGGATAAGGAAAGTATTCCTAAGGATGTTTACAGAACCCAAGTCAAGGTATGAACGTGGTAAACACAAAGCTCTTAACAAGAGAAGGAGACAAGAAGGAGAGAATCCTACTTGACTTAGGAAAATGAAGGTCTTTCTCTTCTCCTCAACGAAGGAACCAACAGTAGCAGTAGGAAGAAAGAGGCAGAAAGGGTTGTGGAAGTAGTAGCTACGGCAGGTGCAATAGTAGGAGTAGTAGCAACAGCAGCTATAGCTACAACAGAAGCAGTAGCAGCAACTACGGCAAGAGCAGCAGCAGCAATAGAAGGGAGGTTGAGCAAGTGGGTAAAAGCCCATACGGATGGTTAAGGGAGAGTTTTTATAATCGTCCGGGTCTCATGTATGTATGGCACATAGCCATACATGTGTAGCCGCAAATACCTCACTTGTTTTTACAGCAACACATTTACCATGCAGTTTCCATAGTTTACACGTATAATAAAATGTGTAACTCCAATAACCCAAGCAGTAATAAGCCTTACGTAGCCAAGGCTACGTAAGTAAAGTGTTTTTTTAAAAAAATTGGTTACGTAAATAGGGAATAATTCAGTGGGTCCAATTATCCCTACATTTTCGTACTCAAATGATATCCAATTAAGTTGAAATTTCAAACATAAGCTAATTGGAAGGTTTTACAAATTATGATGATTTTAGTTTAATTTTTAGAATTAAATTTTCACCCAGCAAAAATTACCCTGGAAAATCATTGTGTCGACTTAATCTTGATATCTGCACGTCTATAATTCCATATATTTATGTTTCTAGCTTTAGCACATTTTTCTGAAAATTATGGTGTTTTCAGATTTCAATTCTGTTACCGAATTTCGGTGTCGTCCTGTCGAAATGCACACATCTGAAGACGACATTGGAATTATATCAATAATATAAAAATGATCCTAAATTAAAGATAATTACATCTCATGGAAGTAGTTATGTTTAACAATAAAAAATCATCACATTTTCTCAATTTTCAATTAATAAAATTTTGGGGTGTTACATGTACTGTCGCAATTTGATGTTTCATAGAGTGCTCTTGTTTTATAACCGTGTACGGTCTTCTTAAGTGCGACGACTGTACCCGTCGCGATTTAGAGGCCAACTCGAGACCTATTTTTACAACATGAAGTGTCCATCTTGCATGATGTAGTCTTAGTATACATTGTACAATCTTTTTAGTGGCTTAAAACTGGTTAAACCTTGAAGAAGTCATAACAACGTGAAAGAGTATTCTAATTGTTCTTAATTGACTTGATCTATTCTTGCAATGATTGATTGATCATCTTGCTACTCTAGCTTATTAAAGTGAATGAATGTTATCTTAAAATACTGCAAATCATGTTGAGATAAGTGCATGTCCTATATTATGGCATCTTGTTAATAGCTTTCCGTCATGTTTTGGACCGATGGATTGTGTTAATGAGACATGTGCTAGGCAGACTAGTGACCTTTCCTCTGAGACCTCCGTAATTCTCCATACTCTATGGATTCCCTCATGGTGACCAAGTTGGTTGTACCATTGAAGTTTTCTGGAGATAGAGTGCACTTCCTCTGTTATCTTGTTCTCGTGAGTGTGATTTGTAATCTAGACTTAAGCCATTAATGTAAAGAGATAACTAAAGAGTAAATCGTGTCGTTATGTTGCTGATATTATCTCTTGATCAATGTTATCGTGAAATCATGTTCACATGACGTGCTATTCTTGACATCATCATCATCATGAACATGATATTAAAATTGATTACATCTTGAAACTCTTGTTATTGGTCATGAATGATTGTGGGTATCTACATTTGAATTTAAGTGAGATGCTGATCGGGCATGGAGAGTGTCCAAGGGCTCCAGTCTATCCCAAATGACGGAGAGTCATAAATATACTATTAACCATGGGGTATAATGATTACTGGCATTGCATCTGTGCTGGGAAATAGTGTCGTGTTGAATGCTAGATACAATAACCACATACACGTGTCCTAGTGTGCATTCCAAGGTGGCATAGATCCTTAGTGCACATTAGTGTCTTCGTGCCTGATTAAGTGTTAAGTGATAAAAGTTTGTGCTCCTGCGTGCTTGCTTGCGTGATATGGACATCCTGTATCTATTGCAAATAAGTGATATCTTGCGTGCTTGTACAAAGTGATCTACTGCTAGTCCTATCTTGTTACCTCATTCTAAATCTTGTTCAATTATTATCGCTCAGCCTATCTTGTTCATGTATCGTGTACATGTGGATTTATTGTTCATGCATATCTAGTTAATCGTACTTGCCTAGTTCTAAATTGCTAATCACTTATATCATTACCCGCACATTGAGATATAAATCTTATTGGGCTAGTTTGCTCATTCCCTACTTTTCTACGTCATAGGTGATATTAAGGGTGAAGCGGAAGATCAAGACTATAAATGGAATGCGTCAGAGTGATGAGCGTTCCAATCTTAGTTTCTATTATTAGTACTTGAGTGTTAGATCAATGTAGTAGGTAGTGAGGATATATGTACTTTTACTTTTATTCAACAATGAAAGAGTTGTATTAGTTCCATTTTGAAATAAGACAAAGTGTTGATATTTGAATACAAGTTTAGTTGAGTTCATTATTTGGGCCCTATTATTATGTTTGTGTTGATACACAATTAGTACTCGCTAGTTAGAGGCTTATTTGCCGACTGCTCACGTCTCGGAATATCGACTTTAATTCTTCAAATATTTCCGCTGCATAATTCTAGTGCCTGGAAAGAGAGGATAATCCTATAGGTGGTTATTGGCCATATAGAGGTGACACATGCGTGATGGCACATGGATGATATGATCATGAGTATGGATAGATTGTCATGGACTGGTGGCACATGGTGATTTTCATAGGGGGATGGTGATGGTTCAGCCATGATAGATGGAAGAAGAAGAAAAGAAAAAGAAGAAAAAAAGAGAGAGAGAAAAAGATAAAAGAGAGTAAGAACATTACACAAGAACATTAAGAACATGAAAATCTAATGCAAAAATCACATGAACTTACCAATTTAGCTTGGATCAACTTGCATATGTGTCCCTCCACCTTGCTCAATCTTTGGAATCCCCCAACTATTTGCCTTTTGGGAGGGGGAGCACCACCATGTTCTATAGCTTCTCTCCTTTTCTTCGTCTTCTCTCTTGGTTGATGGTTGATTCTTACACTTTGGAGAGAGTAAAAAGCATGAAGAGAGCAAGAGGAAGGGGGTTTTAAAGCCCCATGGCCACACAAGCCCACAAGGCAAGTCCCAAGATCATTAGAAGTGTAAAACAGGCAAGGAAATTCGGTCTCGAGTGGAACCTTCAAAATCGCGATCGACACATACATCGCGATTCAAACGCTTCACTCTGACTTCCAGTTCGATCGGTGAAGGTAAAACGCGACCACCTAAGTCGTCGCGATTTAGGTAAGTAAAATGCGTCCACTCAAACTATCACAATTTACAAGCATCATTATTTCAATATTTGTGCTTTATATTTGTTGCTTGTCATTGCTAATCATTCTTTCAGCGCAGGTTGGGATACGCGTCTCTTGCCGTAAGTTTCTATGTTCGGCAAAATCTTTGGTATCATTGCATTTTACTATATAGTACACTCTATTAGAGCATATCAAGGACCATGAGTCTCTGATGAATCTGAAATTTGAGTTCCACTCCACCGCCAAAAACAAAGATAATTTCAGAGCATTCTTATGACTTGAGGATAGGCCGTTACACTTTGCAAGGAGGACGACGGACCCATGCCTGGAAATCTTGGTCTGCTGACTTAACTCAGCATTGTAACAATATTATCCATAATTATTTTATATTTTCTTTTATTTTAATCTTTTTTCTTTTAGCCTAGCATGCATCATGTAGGAGTTTGAGCTTATTGATGGAAGATTACTCTTACGCTTAACTGAAGAGAGCCACTTTATCTTAATTCTAATTAACATAAAATATTCCATTCCGAGTCAAGTATTCAGTTCATCTTGTTGATGTTTGAAAATTGACTTTTGAGAAACTCATTGTTTTGGATTCCTATATCAGTTCATCTATTTTCCCATAGATCTACCTTGGCTGCAGCATATCCACAAGCTGGTAAATGCTCCCCAATTGTGAAACATGTCGGATTGTGTCCGTAGGTACTTCCCCGACGTTGGAAGTTGATCTTTCTCCTCTTCGTGCCCACGTGCACAACCTTCCCTTTCGTCCAAACAATTGAGTTATCTCTTAAGGTTTTCTTCAAGCCGCTTCATTTTGAATTGAACAATAATTCTTGTCATATGTTGTTGACGGGTGTCTCATCACACCTTGGAGTCTACTTTTCAGTCACTCCACTTCATTCCACTCAATTCCCTTCATTTCATTGCTTTCATTTCGTGTCTTTACGCTCCATTTCCTTGCAAATCAGACGCCAAGGCGAGGCAGCTGTAGACACACCATTTTTACAACATATCGAGTATATTTCATATTATACTATAATGCCTCAAAGTGACTCTCTTCACTTAACCACTTGAATGATTTTCCTACTTTTTTGGATTTTTCTAGGATTTTTAGGAATTTTTCTAGGGCTTCAAGGGGTCCTCTGTGCAAAGTTGATTCGCGACAGGCACAGTAGTCGCATTTCAGGAATTTGATCCACGTCGGGTCAAACCGTCGCGTATTGTCTTCCTATTTCGACCGGGATTATGATTTATAATCGCATCCACCAGAGTCATCACGTTTAAAGCTTTCATTTTTGATTTATGGTAATTTTCAAAATTGTTTTTAGAAAGATTTTCTTGCTAAATATAATCGCGTCCACATGGTCCGTCACGTTTCTAACCTTCCATTATTCAAAAGATTGAATCCCAGAAGAAGATCGATTCATTCAAATACGCGACCACTAAGGTCGTCGCGATTCAAGTTTCCATTTATTAATTTGGCAAGAATTCGATCAATATTGGAAGTGTTATAAACGCGTCCGACTATGTCGTCGCGATTTCTATACTTGCTAAAATCGATGAAATATTCGATGTAAGGAAGTGTTTGAAATGCGACGGTCTACGTCATCGCGATTTAAATCCCTACTATGATCAATGTTTAAAGGCCACAATCGAAGTGAGGAATGTTTTTAAATATGACGCTTTGGTCGGTCGCGATTCACCTTAATAGGCGACTACTGTGTCCATCGTGATTTACCAAATTTTCCCCTATAAAAAGACCACCGAGGCCATTATTTAAAACTAATATCCAAGTATTATGGCAAAGCCCTACTGCATTGGAGAGTCATACTGTCGAGCTGAAGAAGAAGAAGAGACCTCACCTCAAGGTCTACTTCAAGCCTTCATCCATTGGAGCTTGGTCTTCAACCTGTCAAGACCATTGGAGCAAGGAGGAGTCTTCTTCCTTTTCGTCCATCCACTACAGCGGGCTCCCTTCATCAGATTTTCCATTTTCTCTTTTGTTCTCTTTTTTTAGTACATCTCCTTTAGTTCATTCATCACCTCATATTCTCACACACATCACCTCATTTCTTTCGCACCTACACTTTTTAGGGGTTTTACACCACCTCCACAAGGTGTGTTCAAGCCCATGCATGCAAGTTCATTTCTTTCTTCTTTGGATTTGATATTGCACAACCTGGTCTAATAGTCCTTTTTTACTTGTTTGTTTCATCTCTTTTGCAAGGTAACTACAAGCTAAAGTCTTCTTCGCCGACTGGCCGGTTGGAGAAGTCAGGGTCAACCCACAACCACAATCCCGCGATCTTTGGATGGAGGTAAGTAACTCCGCCTCTCACTCTCTTCTTCGGTGCCCTCTCGTACCTGGCGATCACATTTCCTCCATAGTGCACACACGCACTCACCTTTTCTTCTTTCTCTTTTTTCTTCATCACATATTTTTCCATTATCTTAATTTTTTTTAATTACCCTTTGTGAGTGTTTGAAAAAAAAAATGTTTACACCTACCAATCGGACTCGATAATTCAACTTAGTTGGAAATAGGAACAAAAAACATTTCTATTTGAACTTCAAAAATTATACAAGTATGACACTTGAGAATAGAAAAACTGAGTGACCATGAAAAATAAAAAAGCCCATCATAACGGTCGGCACCCAGCCGACCATTCTGTTTCATTGACAAAAAATTACAAGTATAGTACTCGGAAATAACAAAACTCAGTGTCAAAATTTACATCAAAAGGAGCTTAGCCACCAAGCTCAATCTACCCATGTGCCAAATGCGCCTCTGGCCCCCTCTCCCTCGTCGTCTGAAGGTGACCACTAGTCAACCTTGGCATTTGATGGGAGGAACCCGAGGTCAAGCTTGGGATATTGCTTGTGAACCACCTTCATGCAGTCTGCGTATACCCCATTGTATGCCTCAACGGTCTCATCCACAAAATCTTCTTGAACCCCTTCACTTTCTTGAAATCGGAGACCACGCCTCGCCGAACCGCACGAGCGGCCTCGACGATGTCTTCATCTGCCTTGGCCTTCACCACCCTCAACTCTCTATGGAGCTTCTCGACCTCGTCTCTTAGGGCCTGCTCCCGCTTATCGGCCTTCTCATCAAGCTGACATAGAGCCTCTATTCAGGCCCCGAGTACAAGCACCTACGGTCGTCTCCACGGCCAACCGTTGCACCATGGCCACCAACCCCCCCCCCCTCCCAATGGGCAGCACCGTCTGTGCCTCCTAGAAGGACGAGAGGGCACAAATCTGCCTGAGCTCGTGCGCGACCCCCAGGTCATTCAGAGAGTGTCCGCGGTGTAGGACTATCCGAGCAGGCAACAATGTCTCTTGCCTAGAAGCGGCAGCCTCATCATCCTTGGGGGCCGAGGCCCCCTCTGTATGAGCATACTTGGCTGCCTTCTTGGATGGATGGATGGCGTATTGGTGTGCTGTCTGAGACGAGTTGGACTCGGACTCCTTCGAGTCGTCGGCTCCCAATGCCTCTTGTAATGACTAGAACTTCACCCGGAGAGCTGCCAAGTTCACCATGTCTTCTACAAAACGACCACAACACTTGGTGCTCATTCAAAAAGAAAAACATAACAAGGAACCAATACAAGACTAGCCGAGCTTACCCCGTTTATGAGTAGGGCATAGCCTGGACTTCTTGAAATTGGCCTCGGTTAGTAGCCTCTTCGCCGACCGCTCCTCAATGAGCAGGCGTTCCATGACCAGAAAATGTGCTGACTAGAAGTTGGGGGCCAACAAGAGGCTACTTGGAACATTATCGACCCAGAGCACTGGGACTGGAAATGACCTCCCCAACTTCTCCTTGATAAGTAAGAACCTCTCCTTTCATGAATGACTGGAGGATGGAAGCCAAGTAACTAAGGTACGACCTGCTCAAGTGGCAATGTAGTACCACTCCCTATTCATGGGACTTCGGCGAAAGGAGTAGTAGGATAGGAAGGGGCCAATCTCGAACGATTGGTCCCCAGCTAATCTAAGCATTGCAAGAAAGGCACAGATGACCCTCCAATTGTTCGGCATAATTTGTGCAGGGGACAACCCCACTAAGCCGTGTAGCTCACAGATAAAGGTAGGAATAGGGAACCTAAGCCCGACGCTGGCGACCTCCTCATAGATGCATAAGTGCCCAGATCGTCCCATGTGAGCTCACTTTTTAGGTCGAGGGATAAGAGCTCATACTCAAGAGGAATGTGACATCGCTCCCGTAGGGAGTCCAGGTCTGCCTCAGTCACGATCGAGGCAACCACATCAACTGATAGGATGCGATGACGGGAGAGTCTACAACTTGCCCCAGCCTGCACCACCCTTTCGTCCTCATCCCCAGTATCACTCTCCTCTTCAGCCCCACCCTCTTCTTGGCTACGGACATCGTCCCCTCCCTCAACTAGCACTTCGACCTTGGACACTCGACTGGAGGGCGCCGTTTGCCAATGCTCCCCCACCACCTGAGCCTTAGAATAAGAAGAAGATGAAGAAGAGGACGAAGAGGAAGATGATGATGACGAAGACGAGAAGTAGATGTCCTAATGTCACTAACCACCCCCGAGAGAAGGGAACTCTCCCCGAAACTTCTCAAAGATGAAGATATGAGGTCAGACGCACTGACCGAAATCTAGGGCCCCTTCATAGGGCAAGCACTGCACCACGCTGCCCAAACTCGACGCCAACAACCCCGAATCCCCAATCTCTCCCGACCTCACAAAACTCTATGTATCTAATACGTGCGAGTGCAGAGGGTGCCCTCTGGCTCCCTTTATACATGACATGCTGCCCATGGGGTGACCCTGATGCCGCTACATGGTGGCTATCGGCCAACTCTGAGGCGACACCATTCTGACATCCGCATTCCCCGAGGTGACAGAATGACCTGCCGCCCTTGGCCCTCATTCCAGTGTGCCACGTTCCCCTATGGGCTCACGGCCCAAGGTGCGGGAATCATAGATAGTTGCAACCATTCAGGTGAACAAAGATCGGCCAACGAGCTGGCTCTAAAGCGTCAGCCCGTCCGTTGCCAGCCACATAGTGACTAGGCAAATCTTCTCTGAAATTGGGGCTCGGTACTTGAGTCCCAACTCCAGAGTGGGGGGCTTGTGATGGGCACTAGACCCAGCTATAGCCCCTCACAGGCTTCTTAGCATAGGCCCGAGCCGGGGCTATATTGGCCTAAGCAACACTACCTAAGGACAGCAAAGCCTCCAACCAAACCTCCCTCGAGAGAGGGATAGTCCCATGTCGGAAGTGGAAATTCCTTCCCTTTAAGGTCAACCATAAAAGAAGACCAACAGTCAGCAGGTTTTGGCCAGGTGGCATCCCTGACACCGCCAGCTCACTCTTTCTTTCTCTCTCCCATCTTCAACTCGGCGTGGATATCTTAGTTTGACTTGAGAGTTGGAGGGTCGTCCCCGAGATAGTAGGCCTGACTTCCCTACAGGTTCCACTAGGACGTAGCCAGGCCTGCTCCAGCGGAGGGCAACTCCAATTGACTAGAGATCTAGTCCCCTTCCTAATACAATGGACGTCAAGGACATCTCAGGATTGAGGTGGTCTCCCACTCAACCCTAGGATCGTTAAGTCCGGGTCAGGACCGACCACATCAAGTTCAAATAATAGCACTATATATGTTGCTAGCAAGTTAATTACGGGGTTGTAAGGGTTGAACCTTTATCTCCTTAAAATATATATTTTGGAGATAACAAAAATATTAAATTATATGCATTTAATATTAACAATACTTTAAATAAATATTGTCATAATAATTGTACTCATATGTTCAAACATATTATCATAGTTTGTAAGTTGCATGTCGACAAATGTTGCACAGGTGTCGACAGATGTAGCACAAGTGTTAACCTGTGTAGCACAAGTGTCGACCTACGTGTCGACACATGATATCCATGTGTTGACTATAAGTGTCAACATATGATGCACATGTGTCGACTTGTGAAAATCATGTGCCAACATGTAACACCCATAATTTAAATAATAATAAAATATTATGCATTATAAAAGATATTGATTACCATAAAACATACAAGAATGTGATTACATTTGAATGTAGAATCTTTTCACATAATTTATGTGATTCTGTCTTCAGATGTGCGCATCCCGACAGGGCGTAATCAAAATTCGGTAACAAAAGTAAAATCTAACAACACCATAATTATCAGAAAAATATACTGATCTCAAAAATATAAATATCTTAATTTATTGATGCACATATATCCAGATTAAGCTGACATAATAATTTTTGGGAGCGATTTCCACCCGACAGAAAACTAATCCAAAAAATTAAACTAAAATCACTATAATTTGTATCACCTCTTAATAAGCTTACATCTAAATTTTTATCTCAATTGGGCATCATCTAGATAGAAAATTATCAACCTAAACTAATTAAATGGAATTACGTAATGGCATTACGTAAGCTCCCTTACGTAAGAAACTTTGGGGCTAAGCTGGGAAGGACTTGTGTGTTTTAGGTGATCCTTATCTCGAGGAGGTGGTGAGGTGATAAGAATCCTCCTCCATTTTATAAACCCCTGCCATTCTTTCTTCTTCTTCATCATCATCTTCTTCTTCTTCCTGCGTCTTCTTCTCTTCTTCCTCTTCTTCTTCTTCTTCACCGCTTCTTCCTCCTACCACCACCACCATACAAAAGAAAGAGAGAAAAGAGAGAGAGCAGCAGGTGCAGAGGAAAGAAGAAGAGAGGGAGTAAGTGCAGAGGTTAAGGAAGAGAGAGAGAAGGAGGCTATAGTGCTTAGAGGAGAGAGAAAGAAGAGAGATGGGGATGTTTCATTTACTTAAGATATTACATGTAAATAAGGAAGTACCTCATATTTGAATCCAATAAAAATATTAGAAAAATTATATCCCTTACCAATAAAAAGTCAACTCTTCCACCGAAGAAGAAAAACGCGATTTTGGCGATTCCATCAAAATAGCATCTTTCTGATCTCTCACAATTTGGCCTACCTGAAAGTCTCATAATTCAAATAAACCTAGTAGAATGCTAAAAACCAAGGTTCGGCGAAAAATGATAAACACGCATATGATTTCTCCTAGGGAGCCCTCTCCTACTGAAATAGAAGTCGAACCTGCTCATCCCTTATTTTACGTTAATATGACTTCTACATTGATATGATATTATCTCCAACTCTAAATAAGAATTAGTAAATGAATGGTATCGTTCATATTGATTTCATGACTATCCTCGTGATGTATTCTTCCATTGACTTTTTGATAAAAGGTTTAAGACTTAATATGTTAAGTAAGCCTAAGTGTCATATCACAGAGCTATTCTCTAAAGCCTAAAAAGGAGTAGAAAATGCTACATGATATCTCCAGAACTTGTAAGTTTAGACTGTCTTGTAACTACGACCAGTGTTTCGACATGGTAATATCGTTTGGAAATTTTGTTTAGCATTTGATTCGCAAACCGACTTGATACATCGACTCCCGATTGACTTCTGAAATAATTACACCTCGAATTTGGTTCACTATCATAAACCTCTCATATTGCATAACTGTGTTACACCTTGAAACTCCAATCATTTCCAACTCTTTTGAGATTCTTATATAGCCTTTCACATGTGCCTTATCCTTGAAACTCCAAAGTGTTGCATAACTGCCCGGAAACATAACAATAATGAATGTGTACTTACTGTTCGGGTCTTCGGACTCTACTGGATCAAGATGCTTATTAGGGCAAGTCCAAGTCCTTGGGAGGAACACCAAACTCGGCCACTGAATTGGACATGATTTGAATATACCCGCCGTGAATGGATCTTCCAAACCCGGCCACTGAATCGGTTTATTCGAATATACCCGTCGAGAATGGATCTTCCAAACTCGGCCACTGAATCGGTCTATTCGAATATACTCGTCGAGAATGGATCCTCCAAACCCAGCCACTGAATCGGTATATTCGAATATGTCCCACCGAGAATGGACATACTGAGTGTCTTAGCATCAGACACTACCTACTGCTTGATTGATGAATTATATGTTATTGTTTCCCATCAGCATGACATAACTAGTTTGCACTTACTGTCAGTACGTGTTCAATGGACTGCTAGATAGTGATTACATGTTTGATAATGATCGCATGTCATTATGTGCCTGACACTCGTTGTTTTGATTCAGTTCATTAATGTATAGATTTAATCTTGCATGGTTTAATAATGTACATCTTGATTTACATTATTCTTCCTTTTCTTGAACATTGTTAATTGTTATCCTCGTGTGCAGCAATTTTTCCTTGATTCCAATATCTATTTCTTTGTTATTAGAGGATAAATCCTACTCGGGCAAGACTGCTCCAGGTATACATCAGTTCTAGAAGGTGGGGCAACGAGAATTGTATGCTGAGAGATCAACACTTGTCATGTATGACCTTTGAATTATGGTTTGAGAATCATGTAAATATCTCAACTTTGAGGAACGACTGTTAAATCTATATTTTATGTTAAGTCATGACCCTGAGCAATTTCTGCTCGAAAAATTTTAAACTTGTTCTCGATTTCCTATTCGGTTGCGTCTCGACATTTATGGAAATATTAAATGACGAGACGTGACATGACACATACTTATTTTCTCAGTCTTGTTGATCTATGTTTATCTACCTCATAATTAATCTTGATGATATTTTGCCTTAATGTGATTAGCATATTTATATCCATTTTTCATTAAGATAATCAACATAAAAATAAAAGTAATAAAATGGCTCCAATGATCATCACTGTAAGTATTCCAAAAAAACTAAAGTTTATTCTATATTATTCATTTCAATAAAATTTTCTAAGTCTATATCGATTAGTGACTAAGCTTCCTATCGATTAGTGAACAATGTTTGTTTCGATTACCATTTAAGTGACCAATCGATTCTTGAAGAAAATATTCTTTCAATTATTGATCAAGCATATCGATTGGTGACTAAGTTTCTTATCAATTAGTGTATTCTATTGATTGATGTTATAACTTGTTCTGATTAGTGAACAATGTATCAATTAGTGTTGTTTTGTTGCGATTACTGACTACTTGCCTTATAATTCTATCGATTAGTGACCATCTCATTTTGATTATTGAACACTTACTCCACTCTATTTCGATTAGTGTTATTTAGCTATCAATTATTGAATACTAGTCGAATGTTATTCTGATTAGTGATCACTTGACCTCTGAGCTATCAATTGGTGTTATTTAGCTATCGATTATTGATTACTTACTCCATGATATAACGATTATTGTATTCTTGTCTTATTCACTTTCTATTAGTGATGTAAGTCACTCTGATTAGTGATCAAGCAACTTATTCATATCAATTGCCTTCACCCTCATGATTATTCTATAAAAATGTTTTGGCTCACAAACTTGCTTCATTTCAAATTGTTTATGACAGACTCTAACATTAAATGTAGCAGGTAATGCTTTTCAAGCCTATCCTACATCGTGCATGTTTATGAAGGACCCTTCTTTTCTAGAAGATAGAAAAGAAGCTACCCAAAATAGCTAAGTGTCAGCCAAATTAGTGGGCTTCTGCATAAAAGGTATGGGTGTGTGACTGATGTGTCTCTCCTACCTAACACTCCTCCCTTTGTGCTTTCAATGTCAGCAGGTATCTGATACTCTCTTGAAGGCTAATATTAGACACAACAACCTTGAAGTCATACTTATGCTGACATTGAGAAAGACCCCAAAAGATTCTTCAACTCCCTGGATATCTATAAGAAGGCTAGAATACAGACTCAACAGACATATCAACGAATGCATCCTTCAAGAGTCCATAAATAGAAAGTGTGGATGTTGTTACAAAGAGTCATGCCGCGTGAGAAAGATTTGAAAATCTTGCCAAAGCTTACATCCTTCCTCAACCAATAGAGAAAGCAGCGCATCAAAGCCATTTCTTTTCTAGCTTTCTTCATTTCTCTCTCTGTGCTCTTACTGTAATCTTCTTCAAAGAGAGTTAGTATTGTCTCAAATCAAGCCCCATTTGTTGCTTATCTTGGGCTTAGTCGATAGATCTTTGTAATATCTTTGAGATTGAAAATTGTTCCTCTTCCTGTGAGGAGAGAAGACCAACCTGCAAACTAGGTGTCTTTGCTCCTTGTTTAAGAGAAGACCAGCCTGCGAGTTGGGTGGGATTACCCCTTCTGGGTTGAAGGGAAGATCTGTGTTATCATAGTGGTTAGTGTCTCTTCGGGTTGAAGAGAAGACCAGCTGCTGCTGGATATAATTGTCCATAAAAGGGACTGTACTTTTGGGTAGTGGAATCTTAAGTTGTTGCTTGGCGACTGGACGTAAACCTAAGATGTGTCTCAATGCTGAACCAGGACAAATCAATGTGTCTCCTTGTATGATTACTTTTATTTATTTCTGTTGCACATTAACACTAACATTTACATCTTAGTGTTCAAGTTTTATAATTTCATAAATGACTTTAGCGACCTATTCACCCCCCCCCCCCCCCTTTTGGGCTTGATACTTGGGTTGATAGTAAGACCATCTTCGACTGTGAGTTCAGGACCTACTGTCTGAGAACAACAATCTAATATCTACTCTAGGAAGAACAACTTTTGAGGGATGTAAAAATCTTAGTACCATATTCTTGTCATCTACTTATAAGACTTCGTTCATGGAATAGACCAAAAGTAACTTCACTTTGTTATCCTAGAACTAAAGGAAAAACCTAAACATTAAATATTTCAGATTGTTTGGCACTCCACATTAATGCAAGGTTGCAAGTACAGTAAGACTTCGATGGTAGCCTGCGTGGCACCCTGTTGGGCTCCACGTGGGTTGGCAGCCAGGGGCGGTGATTGGTGGCTACAATTGACGATCAGCGATTGACGATGGCAGGATCCAAAATCACTATTTTAGAGCCCAAATTTATGTTTTGGAGCTATAGTTTATATTTTAGAGTCTAAATTTATATTTTAGAGTTCAAATTATTATTAAAATGTAGTCAATATTTTTAAACCCTAGGGTACATTTTGGAGGACAAGTTTGGATTTTGGAGCTATAGTAAATATTTTGGTGCCTAATGTCTGTATTTTAGAGTCCAAATATTAAAAGTCCATTCAATATTTTAAACTCTAAGGGTAGTATTTTGAGTCTAAAATTTACATTTTGGAGCCCAACATGTATATTCTAAAGCCCAAATAGTACAAACCCAGTTAATATTCTTAAAGTCTAAGTGTAGTATTTTGGAGTCTAAAAGTTATATTTTAGAACTCAAGATTTATATTTTAGAATTCAATATTTGATCGCCGCTGATCGCCATCACAAACAATTGATCATCGCAACCAATCATCGATCGTTGCCGGCCACCGTCGATCCCTGCCGCCATTCCCTGCCTATCACCACCGTCGTCGCTCCCACATGACATGAAAGGTGGCGCCACATAGGCAACACTTCAAATGTCAACTCGATGCACTTATTGCTACAATAAGGGTCTGTTTGTTTAATCGTAAAACACCACTCAGGAAAAATTTTCAGAAAAAGTTCATGTTTTAAGTCATTTGTTATCATGTAAAAATAAAATATGTAAAATAAAATCCATAAAATTCTGGATTTCGGCATCCGCGCGGAAAAGGCGGATGCCGTTTTCCAAATGGTGCTGCTGCGCCATTTCACCCATGTGCACTATTCATTCAACATGAATTTTTATTTTTTTCTACTTATTTAAATAGTATTTTTCAAATTTAATTATTTCTCAATAGTTAATTTATTTTTTACTTTTTTATTAAAATATATTTAGAATATTATTCATTCAAATTATATTTTTATTTTATTTCTCCAACTTTAAATTATCTTTGTCAAAATTACTTATTTTTATTAGTTATTTAATTTAATTTTATTTTTTAAAAATATTAAAAAAAATAAAATAAATAAATTAAAAAATGATGAATAGTGTTAGTATACAAGAATATATGACTCTCTCTCATTTGAGTAGATCATAAGATCTCATATCCTTTCATACAACTTTATATTTTCCTAACAACCAAATACACAATTAAGTTTTCATTTTCACGGAAAAGTTATTCTGTGAAAAATTATTTCCCTATGAAACTGTTTTACATACAACCAAATAGACCCTAAGTGTAACATATTTTTCTCCATAATTTTTCTTTTTCTCTTCGGGGTGGGTGGGAAGGTGTTTTTCTAATTAAGAATCGATGGGAGCTAGATGAAACTCTTCATATACGTGACGTTGCTCATGTTAAATCAAGGTAATATTGAAAAGCTAAAAATTGCAATAATTAGGATGACAATTTTATTTTGGTGCAAAAAATGGTACCCGGGTCTCACATTTCATTATGAGATTATTCCAAATGTATTAAAGGAGGAGGGAGAGCATATACAAACAGTAAGCATGATAGAGAGAGAGAGAGAGAGAGAGAGAGAGATGTCAAATCCTCTTGCCGCGTCGTGGTCTCTAGCTAGATTCATTAATGTGACGTCAACAGCAAGAAAGTCATTGACATCTAACCAGAGTAAGATAGTCGTCATATATCTATTTTAATTTATGATCGGCCATCCCCGCGCGCAGGTCAGAATGGAAAAAAAAAAAAAAAGAAGGAGAAGCATTCTTCAGGAAGCGATCGAGCAAATAAATTCGTAGAAAACGAAATGTATCGATCGAAGTCCTCCTTCCTTGATATTAGATTCTCCCATCCCATATGTGAATATTCCTCGATCCATCATGCTTAGTTGACGACAAGGTAGGAGAGGGACCGGCAAGAACAAAACACGCAGACATCACAGCCCAAGAGAAGACAACCTTTAATCGATTAATGTAATATATATAAATAAATAAACCCAGCATACACGTCCCACTCAGACGACGAGGAATTCCACGGCCGAAAGCCTGTTCCGTGTGTTGGGGGCGGAAGGAAGAATACTATCGTTGACACGTACACGTTTGTGCGCAATGGAGCCAAAAACGATGCTCCACTGGTGGCCATTTTAATTAGCTACTCATCTTTTTGATTCATGGCAGCTGAGTGGAACAATTGGAATAGATCTAGAAAGGTTTAGTGTAATTTTTATTGTACTTAAGTGTAATATGATTATAAGATACTAAAATATTTATGTGACACTCTTGACGTGAAGAATGATCAAGTGATAATTTAATTATTAGATGTCACATAAATTAATACTTAGTCATATTACATTTAAATGTAATAAAAAAATATTAAATCTTTCTCATATATATATATATATATAACGGAGCTCTCTCTTGCCTTCTCTCTCTCTGGGCTCCGGGCTGCAGCTAGCTTCCTCCATGCATACATATCTTAATTATTCAGCATGCACTTTTGAAGAAATTAAGCAGACCTGCATGCAGACGAATTGAGTTGGCATTTCTCCTTCCATGTAGAGGATGCATGGCCTCCACTAATTACAAGAGTAGGTACGTACGATCTCTCTTCTGACATTGCCGGCGCGTCTTTTAATTTCCTTGGACACCGAAAGCCGGGTGGTGTGGGATTTGCCCGTTTGGCATGGCCAAATTAAAGACGACCATCGATCGATGGGTGGTGACTTAAATTTATAAAAAGGCGAGGAATTCCCTCTGGGTACGTTAAGTGGGTGTTATGTGAGTCATTTGGTACGTACGTGCAAGCAAAAAGCCAAAATCTTTGGGGTTAAAAAGGCGTACAGGAATTATATGGGAGGAACGATCGAGTCAGCGCCAAGGCCCAAGGAGGAGGAGAAGAATATGCCTCCGAAAGTGTACCGCCAATTGTCCCCTCCTTTTCATTTTGTTATGCAATCAATATAATCGGAGTGATGTGGTCTCTCTTTTGTCCGTCCGTCCGTTTCATCATGTTTGGGTTCTGGAAATTTTCCTAGACAATGAGTAAAAAGGGGAACAAGCTTCGTACGTAGTGGGAGATCTAAGAGGAGGTCGACGTACGTACGTGGCGGAATAAAGACGCCAAGAAGAAAAAATTTAAAAGGGGATCAGTGGAATTTAATTTGGTTAACGCATGCACTCAACTTTGCAATTTTTATTTGTATGACAAATTTAAGTCCACCATATCAATGTCGTCAAATCCCTGGGTATTACGTACTCAACTTTGTTATGGTGTGGTGAATCTTAATTATTATAATTCTCTAACTTTTCTTACCCATATTTTTATCATGCAAGTTTTTTGTTATTGTAGAACTAGATGGGTAAGAACCAAAAAAAAAAAAAACTTACTTTTCGTGATATATATATATATATAGACTCAGAGCTAGGCACAATTAAAACTATTTAATTCAAATGTGTAATCTCATGATCAAGGTTAATGAAAGAAAAAAAGTATCATATAAAAAATGGCACTAGCTGTAACTTTTCTCTTTTAAAAAAAATTATTGCACCATAAGGTAACTTTCCCAATGTCTTGACATCATTACTCGCCCTTAACATACGAGGATTTCATGCTTCATTAATTAATTTGGTCAAACATATAAATATTCACATGCTCTCATTAATTGAGACGATCCAAATTCAAATAATATTATTATTTACATTTGTTTTGTTGTATTAGGAATTAAATAATTCCGTACCACCACAAACTCTTTCTCATCAACGACTTTTCCGGATTTGGGAACATCGATCACTAGCTAGCAAAATAATCCCGCATGCCATATGATTTAATGCAAGTGGCAACATAAATATTCGATATTTATATGATAATCGGATAGCGGTCAAATTAATTGACCAAGATAGGGACCGACCATTTGAAGTTGGTATTTGGACTATATCCTTTCACGTAATTAGATATTATTAATACATGTAGCATATTGCGCACTTTTATGACAAATTATTGTGGTGTACTGATGTGACCATTTCATGCTCATGTCCGTCTGGATCAAATGCATAATGCCAGGATGTGTCTAGCATCCGACGTGTTAAAATAGTTTTCTTAATCCCATATAGTATTGTTTCGTATATATGCTTTATCAAATTTTTATTAAAATAAATTTATGAAGGCCTTGATGTCATATTGGGTCAAAACTGCTCATGAGCAACTTCGTAACTGGGCCAATATGAGGCCCAATACACCCCTGAATGGAACACGCCAAGACCAAGGAGGTCCACTTGGCCCAAAGTGCCGCCTCCGACGCATGACTCTTTATTATTATTATTATTTTAACAAAAAGGTCCCATATTAGAAGCCAAAGTTTCTTAGGAATATAGTGCTTTATCTAATATAGAGTTTAGTTCGTTGAAAGAATAGATTTGTGAGTCAGCATGTCTAAATCTATCAAAGATGCTAGATTAATGTAGCATCTCCTTATTCTTAAGCACCATATGGCATCAGTGAAAATGCCAATGCCCATATACGCTAGCTGCCTCCCTTCCCCATCTTTGCTGGGTTAATTAGAAGAAACACACACAAACACATAATATTAAAAATAACCTTGCCCATTTCTTCACTCAATGAAAGTTATAAATATAATGTTGTATGGGTTAAATCTAAACTTGATAATATCCACAAATATTATGCATGTAGGAGGGCTAACTTTTAACAATTAATCCCAAATCTATTCGAATGTAATTTGTGCTCTATTTGGGGGGGGGGAGGGGGGGTGGAAATCATACAGTATCAAAAAAAAGTTCCAATGGCTAATCAATCATAAACGGCCACCCCAAGTCCATGAGCTGTGGACCCAAAACCTCCTTCCAAGAACCCTCCAGAGACCCTTTATAGCTAGATGCCTCTTGATCCATGTCAGAGTCAAAGGAGGAAGAGTCCTCACAACACAAAGTTACAAAGCTAGGGTCAAGTTTACCTGGCTCCTTTTTCAAGGCATTCTTATGAAACCCATCCATCATGTGCATATGAGGACCAGCTGCTTGCATAGAATCCCAACAAATCCCCCACACACAGAGTCAGAGAACCACAGTGCTTAACAAGGTGAGCTCCCTTTCCACGGGGCTGGGAGTGGGGACCCTCTGCTCAAGATCTTGAGGACGTACTCCTCCTTTGAAACCTCCAACCAATTAAGTGACCTCCATATATATATATTTGACCTCAATCTAGTACTAGTCAATTGGAAAATGTTTCTTAAAAAGTATATTAATGTGATCAACAGTATATATATATGAAAGATATTTCTCGGTGCATATAAATAATTAGAGAAACACTTAAATGTCCGGATGAAATATTTGGTTGTTTGTCTTTCGTAGACACAAGTAGATATAGATCTCACTGATAATATTTATTTGTGTCTACGGACACAAGCAATCAGACATTTCATTGGCCGGACACTAAATATTTCTCAAAAAATTATGGGTTTGTGATCGACACATTAATTATTTTAAAGATTTTTTAATCCCTACAAATATATGTATTTCTCTTTTAGTCCATCAAATTAATTAGATTATCATCATATTAGTCTCTCAAAAATTTTAAAACTTTGTAAAAAAAAATTCTGGTAGGGATTAATATGTAATATTTAGAGATTTTGAGAGATTAGTATAATAATGATAGATCAAAAGAAAAATGTGTTTATTTGTGAAGACTAAAAAATAAAAAATCCTTATTTTTAAGATAACCAAAGGACGTGTTTATATCCTTTTGGAGTCGATCGCTTTAGGAACTCAAAAGTCCACAAGTACAATGATTTGAGAATAACTTGGCAAATTGCAGAGAGATATTTATAAAAAATGTTGTGATCTTCTTCATTGGACAAACGATCGTTGTTTATAAATTGGAGATAACAAGTGTGAACGCCTTTTTTTTTTTTTTTTTTGTCCATCTTATGACATGTGCTGAGGTAAAACTTGAATATTTTTCAAATTTATTTATTACTTTAATTACCTCTAGTTATCTACTTTTTTTATGTACAAATCTCATATATATTGAGTTATGTATTTTGTGATGCCCCACGAAGCAAATTTTTCTCCACCGCCATTGGCTGGCGACCAGCGACCAAAAGAAACGGTGGCCCTCGCACTCGTCATCAAAAGGAGGAGGACCGCGACAAAGGCACCCCCGCGCCCCATCAGGCCTTGGCCTCCCCGTCCGGCGTTCCTTCCCGGAAACTTCCAAGGGGGGGAGGACACGACGCGCGCGACAGTGATGAGTCAAGTTGAAAGCTTCAAGATGGTCAACAGGAAAATTTTAAATTCTTTTTAAAATTGAAATGATGGTCCCTTCTTCCAATTAGCGGCCGCCTTCACTTGTTACTACAGACCAGTCTTTTAAAAGAAAAACATTAATTGTAAGATTCTTCTTGTCATAAAATTAAAATAAATTGTAAAAAAATAATCTTATTAATATTTATTCCAGACTCGTATAATTACTCTTTTATAGTCTACCTAAAGTTTATTGCAAAAATCTTCATTATCGTAATTATTTGCCTCTCGTTTAAAAATTAATGGGGCGATTATAACATAGTATTTATTTATGCGGGGAACACAATTAGAAAAGAGACGAGGAGAAAAGACCCGCAGTTAAATGCGACAGGGTTTGTCCGGACATGACCCCACTAATTGGGTATGCACGGATCTGAAGGGTTGGGATCTCTTGCCGGGAGGGGGAGACAAGGGATAAGAGGCTGTGCAGGTAGGGCTGCCCAGCATTATATATATATATATATATATATATAATAGTTTAGTAACATCAATTAGTAACACATTAAAGTAACACACTAATCAAAGTGCACCATAATTTTATATTTATGAGGTGTTTTTAATTTTTTTATTTCAGTTACTGATGTGGCACGATTTTAATGATGATGTTACTAATGATGTTACCAAATGGTGTTACAAAACTATTATATATATATATATATATATATATATATATGGTTAGTTGTATTGTGTGATTTCATCTTGTCGAGTTTCTATTGACACGATACGGTACGATCCGTACTATATCGATCGGTCGACTAAATATTTTAAGTCGATCTATAGATTTTCATCTTTTTTTTTAAATCAAATAAATTAAGGGATCTAGATGCCACATTGATAGAAAATCAGTCGATCGATCAAGAAAAATTGATCGTCTCAATTGAATTGGTCGACTGATCAGAAGAGGATCGACTATGCCAGAGTTCACAACTGCTACATACCATAGCTCTCCGCGTAAAAGGAACAAAAAAAACTTTCGAATTGAAATATGAGGGTTATGTGCTATGGTGCGGCGGGACGCACTAATAGACCTTGTCGCACCATAGCAAATCTCATATATATATAAATAATATAGTCAAATGTGAGAGTACGTCACTCACCTTTGGTGCGGTGCCATCGTACCTAGCTAGTGGCCCTAGATAGAAATCCAAGGGCCACGCGTGACCGGGCATTTCGCGAATCAAAGGCGCTCAAAATGGGTGGCATCCGATTTTTTTTTTTTAATTCTCGTCGTTGGATCGTGAATCGTGATCCAACGGTGAGTGCTATAGTACGGCAGAGCCGCATCGCCGTCTTATAGAATTACTATATATATATAATTATTTTGTATATTTTTATGAATAAGTCATATTTCACCGTATAATATTTTTGTCTACCCTTAAAATAGCAGGACCAAAAAATAATATGACGATCAGAAATTTCATATTATCTTATATACCCCACTCTTCTGAAAACTTTTTTTTTTTTTTTTGATAACGAGGAAATCTCACCCCGTGTGGTTTTGTGGGCTCAGGGATTAATGTTTGTGAACTCCAAGGTCAGAACTTGACAGCTCCTACTTTCTGTATACCCGTATTGTCGTTACCTTACTTGACCGGAAAAATTTTGAATCTACACACCTCGAGGATTACATGTAGATCAGGTAAACCCCCAGTTCTACTGATCGACCCAACCGAAGTCCTCTCACTCTTCTGAAAACTTGCCTCTTAGAATTTCAACAGAATGATCTGTTAATCTTGAAATAATATTCAGATTATTTCCATGATGCCCATGTCTGAAAAAGGACTGAAATTTGGGCCAGGCCATGGACCAAGACAACCCAATTACACATTCATCAGGATTGGTCTTTGGCCACAATGTTAAACTTTCTTTCCCTAAATATATGATTGGCTTATATATAGCCAATCTAAACCCTCACTTAGCTCATATTAGTACTTTTAGATCCTAAGTATTTTCAATCTGAAACGAACACTTCAGATTTTTAAAAATACTCGTCTAGTGTTATAAAAATATATATATCGCTAAACATCATGCTAATGATGAATATACAATATCTCAACCTTGAATACTTGATCATAGAAAGTTAGCTCATAACAAAGGGGTTTTTAGATGAAAACTTCTGACAATGTTTATTTGCCCAAAAAAATGCCATAAAATTTAGAAAATCACGAATACCTCTCGTTAGAGAGAAAATTGTCGGTATTTTAAAATAAATCCCTCTTACATGTTCTGTTCGCATGAATCAACCCCTGAATGAAAGTAGCCTAAATTTTTATATAAAGGCTGCATTTTTTACCACTATATTTGTCAAAAACTTGTGATATTTTTAGCTAGTAGTTTAGCATAGATTACTCAAGTTCATGGTGTTTAATGGGAAAAATATAACGTGTGAGCATGTAGATCGTAGGGGTACTTGTAACAATAGGCTTGGCTTTTAAGAGTACATCTCTACTCTAATCATGCAAGTTTATGGGAACATGTTTGTATAAAACCCCAACAGAACATGGTTGGTTGTGTCGTTGGGATCGATCGTACCGAACTTTCTTTGGCACGGTACGATATGATCCGTGCCACACCAGCATACCACCACCCCATCCCCGATTTCCTCCTTCTGCCACCCCCTCCCTACTACATCACTCCCCTCCCCCCCCTCTGGTCCCCTTCTCCTGCTGCAGCTGCTGCTCCTGCTCCTACTTTTGTTGTGGCTCTTGTTCCTACTTCTGTCACTGCTGCGGCTCCTCACCAATATGCCCCCTCCCCATCCCCGGCTTCCGCCTACCCGTGCCACCCCTTCCCCACTACACCACGCCCCAACCTCATCCCCTGCCCCCTCCGCCGTCCCCCCTCCAGTCCCTTGCTCCTGCTCTTGTCACGGCTGCTATTGTTACTGCTCCTGTTGCAGCGGCTAATGTTGATGCAGCGTAGGTCCCCCTCCCCTCCTCCCTCCGCGCAGGCACACATCCCCTCCTTCTTTCCCCCTCCCCCCTCTATCGGCCCCCCTTCCGCTCCGGTCCCCCCCCCTCCGCGCACCCACTCCTACTCTCACCCCCTCCCCCCTCCGCCGGCCCCCCTTCCCCTCCTGCCCGCCCCCCTCCCCCTCCTCCCCAGCTTCGCCTTTCTTCCCCCTCTGCTACCCCGCTCCCCCTATGTGCCGATCGTGTCTGGTGTCGGAAACCTCCAAGTGCGGTACGACATGGCTGCATCCCACCGATACTATGCGATACGGCAAACCATGCAACAAAATGATATCATACTTCTCATGCGATGGTGTAATTTATACATATACCCCTTAAACAACGCTATTTACAAATAATCCTATCATATTTAATAAAAAAATTAGTAGTTGTGAACCTTTTTTCCGGCAGAGGGTATTTGTGGAATTATATTTTTTTATGAAAAATCTTTATATACATAACAATTATCAAGGCTAGTTATGTAAAACAGAATCCCATAATAGAAGGTCATTCAAGTCAACCGAACCCAACTAGAATTACCATCAGCAGGCCTAAATTGGTTTTTGATTCAGCAAACATTTAAGCTGATTAAAGCCATTTCCACAAAAAATTTAGATAGACAAATTTTTTTTTAACTTGTAATTTCAACATGAAAATATAGGTTAAAAATAGTCATGAATAATTTTATAGGCAACTAAAATGTCTAACGTTCCTAGTATCTCTATTTATCCCCATCCAGGAAGCTATGATTCACAATTTTGAGTTGACAATAAAAGATAACCCCAAAATTAAATGGAACCCACCACAGTCTCCCTTAAAATTACTAACACCAACGCTTGTGAAAGCCCAAAGTTTCCAATTGCAAAACCATGCCAAATATGACCTGCATTTGTTCGAAACTACTTAGTTTGAGTTATGCCTAAATACACTTTGCACTTTAACCAAATCATCATGTTGGCAACCGTGTCAAGATAAAAGAATGTGGACACCTTTCCTCCATTGACATATACATAAAATCATGAAAACTTTCCTGTTTTTCTTTCTTTTTTCTTTTTTTTTTCCTTTTCCTCTTTCTGAAAAGATGACATTGCCAAACACTAACTTCTAAATAGACCAGTGGGAATGGTAAACAGCACACCAAATTAGGGGCAGACAAGTCACAAGAGGGACCATTGTTGGGACTCCCCTGTCTTTTTCATCTTTAGGGCCATCAATGTCACAGTATTATCATCATCATCTGACCCCTCAGTTTCTTTGAATCCAGCTTTAAGCCAAGTCTGAACAAAAGATATCACTAGGGTTCTATGGCATTTACATGTGACTAAAGGGTGTTTGAGGGAAGGATACCCACCGTGTAAAAAGACTCCTTTTCACTAGTTACTTTGATATGCATTACATAAGTCTGAAATTCTAATCGGCATATAATTCTTTGGCACCCCAAGTTTGATCAACTCCTACTTTATCTACCAAGTTTAAAAGTGGGCTCGGGTTGCATTTGGGGGCACAGATTAGAAAACCCTTCCATGGGTTAATTCCATAATAAAACATTAAAGAGATTTAGCAAGTCTGAATTCTACTTTTACATGAAAAATGAACAAAAATTTCAGATGCAGTCATTAAAATCTTTGAACGTTTAAGATTTTCAACTAAAGCCCCGGAGGAAAGAGCCTGTATAAGAGAAGGGGAGGGACAAGTTCGTGTTGCCCCAGCATGCCCAGAACCCAGCAGCAACCTTTTAAAATCCAGTGGAATAACAAACATAGAATAATAGGTTGGAAAAAAAAATGGCAATGGTAATGAATACAAATCATGGGGCAACCCTTGGGGAGGTCACATATGGCACACTCCTCACCATCCATTTCAATCCCTTCCTCACATGATCATGCCCAGTGCCCACCGAAAAAGGTAGATTATCTTGGAAGGGAAAAGATGCAGCTCCCCTCCTCTGACATGAAATTCTCTCTGGTCACTGTCTCTTCTCTTTGGGGGGGGCACCCCTGGCAATATATGTAATGTCACTATAAGGTACCAAACAAAACTGTGTACATGATCAAGCAATCCACATCCGTCAGTGTGGCCAGCAGCTGCATATGTTGGGAACGTAGAAGAGACTGCATCCTTCTGCAAGGATCCAGACAACATAGTTCAGCTACCCCTCCATGATTTGTTGCATTATTAGCTGGTCTGGACTCTGGCTATGCGTATGCTGTGTCATCTTTAGGCTGGGCAGGCTGAGAACCTTGCAAACATGACAGGCACTCAGTAGGTGAAGATGGCACAAGTTGGCTCCTGGATCACTGATAGAGCTAAAAAGGCTTAACATGCCTGAAAACAGTGAAGCTGCTTGCTGTAAAAATGTGGTGCAGTGAGGATGCTGCAGACAATGCCCATTTTCTGGATGATATTTTCTGTAGACCTTGCATTTTGTCAATGTGCGTCCAGAAAAGTAACACGACCTAGGTTTCTGCTTAAATGAGATTGAAAGAACTGTACAAACATGATGTTAAAAACTCCACAGACATTGATCCTCTCTTGCCTGGATTACAACAATGTTGGGGATTTCCCATCACTTTACATTTCGTAGATCAAAGATAGAAGAAGGTCTTTCGGAGTGAATTAGCACAGACTCAGCTCTTTCACAAATGCGTTCAAACTTCACCCGACATCCAGTAAGATGCACTCGTAGGGTAAAAACATGGTGTACAGTTGTCTTCCAAACTACCAAGCATGGGGGCTCCAACAGAAATTGAGTTTGAGCAGTGCTTGGAAGAGAACCTTTCTTCCTTAGAACCATCCTTGTTATGAGATGAATACATTTCCACATTTGTCGGGATTACATATAAATTTTCAACTGATGCATCAGTTTGAAACAACGGATAGATCGACAAGCTATATCCAAAATCATCTTCCAAGTAAAGCTGAAAGAGTACACTTACTTTCAACGAATTTGCACCGGCACAGGTAAATCATTAAAAGAAATCAAATTCCAGGTAGTTATCTGAATTTTTCTGATTGGCAAGAGGAGCAGTTTTTTCACTTGATGATGCCACAGGGACTGGGGGTCTTCCAAGCTCCACAGGTTTTGGGACCTCTGGCGGGCTTGCACATCTTATCAAGGCCCAATTCACACCATCAAAGAATGGATGTTGCTTTATCTCCGTGGCTCCACGCTTGTATGCAAGCCGGTGCTGAGGTTCCTTCACAAGTAATCCTCTAATCAGGTCCCTAGCCGAGAAGCTCACAACTGGTGACTCTGGGAAGCGCAATGGCTGTCCCACAACATTGAACAGGGTGGCTCGGTTTCCTGAACCCTTGAAAGGAGTTTTCCCAAACAAAAGCTCATATAAGAAGATCCCAAACGTCCACCAGTCCACAGCACTTCCATGACCCTCACCCTTGATGATTTCAGGAGCAAGGTACTCATGAGTCCCAACAAATGACATGGAACGAGCATCAGTGGGCTCAGCTATTAGCTCTGGCAATGGACTGACCTGATTTCCAACCTCAGGTTTTAGTTTCTTCTCCTTCTTCTTAGACTTTGAAGAGAAAAGTCGAGGAGAGAAACATGATGTAGGAACCACACATGTTGGCTGGATGCAGGACGGTTCTATACAAGCAGGCTGGACACAGTAGGCAGGATTGCTCTTACGCAGGGGATCAGCATCAGAACTAGTGGACTTGATGAGTGTAGGGCTAACAGCACATCGAAGAGAGAGATCAAAGTCAGAAAGCATGATGTGTCCATCTTCACGAACAAGGACATTTTCAGGCTTCAGATCACGGTAGACAATGCCTAGCATGTGCAGATACTCCAGAGCAAGAAGTACTTCAGCAACATAGAACCTGCATGTTTAACAAAAAGAGAGAATTACATCTGAATCAGCATTTCTTCAGCTTAGTTCATACCGTCAGTTATCCAGAAGAATCTACAGTAACTTATGCAAAAGCCTTTGTGCCCTTAAAAACCTAAAGAGCTTTAAGAAACAACACGAGATTTCATGAAAGAGCATATTCTGGGCTCTACTTTGCAAAGCAGTCGTGCTGTACAATAAATATAGAGGTGTTAACATCAAGAGTTTTTGTGTTCAATAGAACAGAAATTACAAAAAAAAATTATCACAAAAAGTATATTTTTGAAGCTCCATATTATAAAAGGCTTCCATAACTTTTACTTCTAGTGGATAACAAAAGGAAAAGAAGTTCTTCAACCAAACATCAGAAGAAACAAACAGAAGATGGCAATCTGGCTCAAAATGATAAACTTTTGTTGCATACCCCCAATGAATGCTGGTGAATGCCTATAGGGCATCCAATATTTGGAGGACATTTCTTCAGGCCAATATCAGAATGGTGTTCAAATTTTCATTCAAACAGGTCTCAGAAAATAACTGCTGCGAACATTCTGTATTTGTTACATCAGTTTTGAAAGAGAGGACTATAAGCGAGGAAAAGAATAGAAACAATCAAGAGTTGATTTAAAAGCAGAAAATGCATCCTTCACTTCTCAGGATCTCTCTGATGGAGGTTTTATTAAAAGCAGAAAATGCTGACAAATCTATCTTCTCTATCCCAGTCTCCCAGCCTGGATACCAAAAGATGAAAACCCTTAGCATGAGGTTGGAGAAACTATTCATCTCTTCCCTAAATATTAGCCTCTTATGAAGGTTAAACTGTACCACATAAAGAAAAGGGATTAACTATCTTACTTTGTGAAACCAAACAAAAGCTCTATGCATTAAGCCTCATTAAGAAGTGGATTTGCTGTAGAACAGTAATGCACAGAAATTTGACCCATATTATCTCCATATCACAGGACGTTGTGTCCTTATCAATCGAACTTACACCAAAACCTCTTGCATGCCTTTTCACACAAGTGAATAGAACTCAGTGTGTCAGGAAGACATAGCGAAGGCAGCATTGGAGAAAGTTCCCAAAAAGGATGACAAATATGCTATTAAGTAGATTATATCTTCCAAAAAGCACACATTAGTTTTGTCATCTCAATTGGAATTGCAAGACAATCCAAGCTCTCAAGACATGGTGGAGAAAAATAAACAAGTAACTGTTCTACTTAATTCCCTCACTCAAGGAAAAGGCACCATAAATCCACTTGGACCACTACCCTCCAACAATCTCAGAAATAAAATGAGCAGCAACGATGGTACAAAAGGAGGATACTGTTCTGGTCTTGGCCAGGACAGACAAAATGACTTTACCCAATTATATCCATCTTTTACATTACATTCCGTTATCACCTTAGTGAAAAGTTCTCTTTGACTTTTTTTTTCTTCTTCTGCATTTTTGCAAAGAAATGCAGAAGCGATTAACACAATATTTTTATTAGATACAAGTTACAGGTCCTCCCTTAAATTAACTCTGAGGAAGTTTAATGAATATAAGGTCAATGTCTAATGAGATTGACAAGAAAAAGCTCCTAAGTGAACTATGACCTGCAATAATTTATAAGACACAAATGGATCAGTTAAAGATAAAAGGAATCAGAGAAATGAGTTGGCTATTGCATTGAAGCTCCACTTGCTTGCTTCAAGGACAAGTGAAGCCTCAAATGGCAGCATCATGTCATGTCCTTAATGTTCAAAAGGGACAATGATAATACACTGAAACTTTACAACTTCTGAAAATGCCAAAATTTTGAAAAAAGAAAACTTTTTATGGAATTATGTCAGAAACAAAAACTATGATTGGTATGATTCAAATTATATAGAAGAGTGTGCTCTAATTCTTACTTCACTGCTTGTTCTGTAAAATGTTTCCCAGGTTGTCTCTGACGCAGAGTGTGCAAATCCCCACCAGGGCAGAACTCCATTACCAAGCATGAAAACTTTTCAGTTTCAAAGTGAGTGTATAATGTGGGAAGAAATGGATGATCAAGGCATTGCAATATTTCCCTCTCTGTCTGAGCTCTAAGCAGCTTCTTACGGCTTGCTAGCGATCCTTTGTCCATGACCTTCATTGCAAAGTAGCTTTTAGCCCCACTCAATTCTGACAGGTAGACAGTGCCAATATCTCCACAGCCCAGCTTCTTAAGCAGCCTGAAATGGTTTAAACCCAAAACTCCATCTCTAGTCCTGATTGCTTGAATTGCCTCCCATCTTGAATCATTTGCTTTGTGAGGTTTGCTGACACTACTACTTATGCTGCTGCACGTACTTTCATCGCTCACATCACTGCTTGTACTCCCCCTGCATATGCTGCTCTTGCCACTTTCAACAAAATCAACACGGTCGCTAATCTTGGCACTTCCACTCGTCTTGGTTAGACTACTGGTCCCATCACTAACTTTAGCGGAACCAGAGTTCTCCTTCACTGCACTGCTTCTGTCAGATGCTTTCTTTTCTAGATCTCCATTGCCTTTAGGACTCATGGTCTCATTTACCTGGAGTTGCTCCACCAAATCTACTACATCTGATGGTTGCTTCTGACCTCCTGATAATGAAGAAACTCCACTACCTTCCAGGCCATTGCTTGCTTTTGTCATAGCCCTGTTAGACAAAGAATCGATGGACCCTTGCTGAGAATGAATTGGCTTCCGATCTTCTAAATCTTCAGTGCCTGGAATTTTTCTTAGCACTGTAGGCTCTATTTTGCATGACTTTGGGATCTGCAAAGATGAAGGCTTGCAAGCACTGGCTTCCACTACTTGGGCATGAAGTGCTCTACGCTGTTGTTCAGAGCAAGTATTGGTCAGAGTTGTTGAGGCCATTTATGAAATATAGTGTTCCTTAACAGAGGACAACAGATTATGACATTACTTGCTACCACATTTCATGAACGCGATTATCCATTGACGATAGTAATGGAAGCATCAAAGTCCATTATCATCAATGAGATGCCAGATGAAAATTATGGGATCTCTGCAATTACAACACAGTATCAACATCACGACATATCAACCCATAGAGTTATAACAGAATGATACATTCTTGCCATGTCAAATCTATTTTTCCAGATATAATTACTAGTATTTTTCAGACGAGAAGGAAATCTACGTGTAACCATCAACCCAAGTTCCAAAGAACAGAAACCTGGAAGCCAAGTGCAAAATTAATAACTACTAATGTAGTCGAAATTCCCACTAGCAGAACGAGAGAGTGGCTTTCCAACAAAAGCAAAACAAACCATCTGAATTCTGAGTGCACAGATCAGGACAAAAAACTGTGACCGTGCCAGACCCAGGTCTCAAGCACCTAAATCCGGTGCCAGAGTGGATTAACATCCATAGTTTTGAAGCCTCTACACAACAATAAACTTAAGGTAGGATGTTCAATGGGAACCTAACTGACCCTACAACTCAATTTAACGTTGTTTGTGTAAGCCTTTGAAAACATACATCCAAAACCAAATATAGAAAAGAAATGAAGAAACAAGCAAGAGAAGCAGAAAGTAATCACATGCAAAGATCGAAAACTTGAACGAAACCTGGAACCGAACGGCTTTCATATTAGGAGTATCAGATGGTGAATCCATGCTCCGGTCGGAGAAAGAAGTTAAGGTAAAAAAACAATACAAAGACAACAATTTGCTACCAGCACGTACACGATGTCTTTACCAGAACCGGCCTTCATCAGAACCGAGACCATCTGCCAGAGAGACTGCAGGGATATAAAACCTATCCGCCAAAGGTAAATTTTTTGCCGCAGAAGGAAGATCAGAAGTCGAGATGATCACCGACGCCTCGATTAAAAATCACCTTTCCGAATCACGAAGAATCGAGAAAGGAACGGGATTAGGGACTCCTCTTCCAAAACCCAACACAGATCTCAAATGCACCGCCATATCCTGATACAGATCAGAACCCACCAACCAAAAACCCGGATGCATTCGAAGAAAAGCGCAAAGCCGGAAGGGGCGAAGAGAGACGCACAAAATCCACCAAATGCTCGGGGCAAAAGGGAGGCCCAAAAGCATACCTCGTTCTGAAAGATCAAAACTTTATGGTTCTCCTTTGAAGGATCAGAAGGGAGGTGCCGGCGCCCCTTGACGACCTGCAGAGCAGAGGCAGAGCGGCGCAGAAAGAGAGAGAGAAAGCAAGAGGGAGAGGGAGGGAGACAGAGAGAAGAGGAGGAGAAGGTTGGGGACGAAAGGGAGGATAGTAGCCAAGAGAAAAGGCAAGAGTTTTTGCAAGGTGCCTGAGGGTGTCTCTCTCTCTGTGGATGGGTGTGCATGAGGATTCCACTTATTATTACTGAAACCTCTCTGTGAAGTGAAGAAGATGTGGAGGAGAGAGAGAGAGATGGTGGGTCAAAGATGCAGTCCTAGGGCCTCCCCTCACCCAATTATTTTTCCATAATAATTTTCTGCTCCTGTCCCAATGCCAAGGGGAAGGGTGCATCTGAATCACACAACAGAGCAGATGACAAGTCTCTCTCTCTCTCTCTCTTCAAAGACGTAGAGAGAGAAACACCCCCAACCCCTTCCCCTGCCTTCCCCCCTCACGATCTTTCCCTTGCCCCAATGCCTACTTTTTCAAATTTACCCTTCTTCCCAATCCCATCCCTGCTACACCCCATGCACCTTTTTCCGAAATGACCAGACTGCCCTCCTTTCCCTGCACCCCTCCCCAACCCCACACCATTGCCCTTCCAAAAAAGACGAGCACCGCAGACTAGATTCTCCTGTCTATCTATCTGGTGCACTCCCCCTTCCTGCACCCGAATATTTAAACATTGGGCACGTTACAGACTCCACAAAATGGTTTTTTTTTTTTTTTTTTAAAGAGACACCTTTCTCCACCCCCTTGTGGCCTTACCCGGCTCCCCTGTTTACCCCTCACAAACATAGGCGAGAATATTTGATAGAGAGAGGGCTATACATCCCCAAGTGAATGGTCGGCGCTGGGAGCTGTTTCTCCGGTGCCTCCCCGCGACGCCCGATCGGCTCGAGGCTGCCGCCCCCCACCCGACAGCAATTTAACTCCTTTCCCCGGAATCGGGGCAGTTTATAAAAAGACTCCAAATTGTAGTTCCCGGTTACCACCCTTCTGGGTTTCATGGTGGCGATGTGCTATTGGTGATTTATGTGTGTTTGACGGCATGTCTCCTCTCCACTGTCTTCAGTAAGTAAATGGGGAGGTGAGAGATAAGAGGTCCTGCACCTCCTGCTGTGGGTGGGCATGCATGTTGGAAGCCACCTTCCAAAGTGGCAACTGCTGCGGATGTGACCCGGTGATGTGAGATGGGCGCAACTCCGCCCTCTGTGAGAAGCCGGATGCGAGGGCATCTGTGGAGGCATTGGTTTCCTTCCGGTGGCCCGCCGGCATCTAATGGCACTGGCGTACTCCAACCAGGGGTTATTTATGGATCCATTTTAAAGAAGAGAGTGGGGGATGGATGGGGCTGGGTGAGGGGAGGGGGAGTTCAAATTGGATGTCGAGCATGAGGATTGAGGAAGCAGGAGGAGGATCTTCTCTGTGCCATTTGGATCAAATTTTAACGCAAGTAGCTCACTGGTATGGGAGATGATCTTCTGAGAGTGATTACTGTATAAATCATGATACTGTGATTTCTAATTCTAACTCAAAAATTCAGAAAAATCAGTTTTGTTACTTTGATTAACTGTCTGGTTTTTATTGAGTAAAATTTGCTTGTTTAATTACACTTGAACAACAGGATCAGTTCCACACACAGTGTCTATGAGAAGTCACCTCAACTTTTTTTGAACTCCTTTTTACATGGGTGAAATCAATTTTTTCTAAAAGTTAGATGCAAACTGTGGAAATGAGATAAAATAATTGAGTGAGTGTTCGTGTAATTCACCACCCATCCTACCTAGTCCCAGCTTCAAGAGTGCCAGAGACAGAGAGGGAGAGGAGCCAAAACGGTTTTCCCATCTAACAAGCTCTGATGCATGGCCATTTTACCCATCTTCATGTTTGGAGATGCTGGGAAAGAAGAAAAGCAAGAGGAGGATATATTCAGAATATGCCCACTCCTCATAAAAAAAAGAGTGAAATATTTTGGGAGGAATCAGGTGTACACATGTAGCAGGGTGGGGGGGATGCCTGGTTGATCAGGACCTACACGCCATTTTCTGCCATAAAGATGAGGGCAACAGGCTTCTGCACGGCCATGCAAACCTGTGGACATTCTTGGGTACATGTCACATGGAGTTTGCTCGGATATCCCTGTTCGCAGCGATTAGGATGGAAATGGGGAGTGTTGTCAACCTCATCCACAGGGGTTCTCAAAAGAGAGGGTTGTCACTGTCCATGGGAACCCCACCCCCAACCAAAACACCAGCACCACACCCATCACTCACTGGGGTTTTCCATTAGAGCAACCCATCCATGTGCACTGTTTGATTGTGGAGAACCCTTCGATCCCATTCCTAGGAGGAGGAGCAGTGGTATGATAGAATTGGGTAGATTTCCATGGTATGAGACTTGAGAGGGCTGGGGGAAGTCACACTCCCCAGTCCCCACCCCCCCAATCCATGGTCTCTTCTCTCTCATCAGCTCCATTCCCCAAGTCCCCCTCCCCAACTTACTTTTCAGAGTCCAAACTTTCACTCTATACTTTTGAGAGCAAGGTCATTGAACAGAGTGCTAGTTGATAATAAAAGATCATTTTTCTTTTCTTTTAGGAAAGAGATCGATTTGAGGAATGCTTCTACTCTTTCAGTTTTTCTTCTCTTCCCATCACCACATATCCAATTGAAGCTAAACAAATTAAGTTCAATATATACTCTCAAATTCAGGAGTATTAAATTTAAATTTATGGTCCACTTTCCTTCTAATGTCTAATCACATGATTGAACAACTGAGATAAGAGGGATGAGTGAGATGATAAGAAATAATATATGGTGTTGTAATAAAAGTTAATTTGTAAAACGGCAAATTAGCTATTCAACTGTGTATAGAGTTGCAAAATGAGAAAGATTTGCAAGTACAGCAAGAGTCAAATAGCAGCTTGCGTGGTGTCCTGTTGGACAACACGAGGGTTGCCATTTGTCTTGGCAGCCAAGAAGTAGCGGCCAATGGCGGCAGCGGCAGACAACAAAGATCGGCAACGGTGGAATTTAAAATTATTATTTTAGAGTCCATATTTATATTTTAGAGCTATAATTTTTATTTTAGAACCTAAATTATTATCAAAACTCAGTTAATAATTTTGAACTCTAAGAGTAGAATTTTGGAGCTCAAAATTTATATTTTAGAGTCAATGTAATTATTCTGGAGCCTAATGACTATATTTTAGAGTCCAAATATTAAAAATTTAGTCAATATTTTCAAACCCTGTGAGTAGTATTTTGGAGCTCAAAATTTACATTTTAGAACTCAATTGTCGGTTGTCATTGATCACGATCGTCGACTATCACTACTGATCGTCGATCGTTGTTACCACCGATGGCTGCCGTCCGCATATGACATCTAAAGTGACGCCACGTGAGCATCAACTTAGATGCCAACATGGTGCACTTACTGTAAGTGCTGCAAACTTTTCTGTTGCAAAATAGAATCCCACCTGCTCAACGAAAGGGGGGGGGGAAAAAAAAATCTTATACTCATCCTTGTGCACATGGGTGAGATTAGGCCTTCAAACATATATAGTCAAGTGGGAACCCCCCCACGCCACGGACCAGAACATAAAGTACACAACTCATTATGATAGCAGCGTTGTAGCCATGCTGTCCCCCCACACAAGAAAAATAAAAAGCCTCACTTTCATGCAATAAAGGAGTGAGATTCTCTATGGCTGATCCAATCGATCTCTCTTCGTGAATTAAGTTTCTCCTTTTTGGGGAAAGCATATGGGATGTAGACGATAATATCCAACAAACATATAGTTGATATTTTTGATAATTAATATTACAGGAAACATGAGGTTTTTCTTAAAGCTTACGGATTTTCGTGAGGGTATTATCTTCAATGTTTTCATTTAGCATGAAGAGATGGACATTGGCTCCCACGGTCTTTTCCTGAAGTTTTTCTATGTACTTTTATAATTTTATATAGGTGTTTGTTGGGTTAATGAAGTATCAATTTCGATATTATATGTATTTTCTGATTAATAATATTTGAGTTGTGATAGGGTCTTAAGCCGCCCATTAGGGTCCGACCTATAAAGATTTATTGAGGGCTCAACAACAGTAGAAGCAACATCTACATCCTCACTTAAACTTCTTCATGGGAAGTAATCTCATATTGACAGATGGATATATTCTCCTCACTGAGGAGAGGTTTTAAGAGAAGTCGCAGGTAAGAGAAGGAATAGATAGGTGTCACACGTGGACATTTACAATACTCTCTCCACCCTCTCTTACACTATTATTTTTCAACTTAAATTTTATTTTTATTAATTTGATCGTCGAAAAATCGTCTTCGAAATTTACATCCTTAAGACCTGACTTCTATGTAAATTGAGGCAAAATTAAGTCAAGTAGGACACTTATTCTCTACTCCCTAATTCCTAACCCAAGTTCATCCCCAGACTAGTGTAGTCTCTCATACTTTGAGCTCGCAAGATCAGATGAAAACCGATCATATCAAGTTTATAATATTAGTGGAGAAATTAATATTAGAAAAATGTAAAGAATTAATGATCAAAGAGGAAAGGGAGGGCTAGGAGAGGAAAAAGACGTGGGGTGCGGAAGAGAGAAGAATTTTAAGCCTCACAAAGTTAAATTCAAATATTTTAATACAAGTGCATCTATGTATTAATTTTATTTATGTCAATATCCTCTACCAATATATTGGTACCAAAGTAGACAGGGTATAATAAAACACAAGCTATAAGTACTAAGGTTAATTTCATATATACCATCCTCACATGCAAAATATCGAAAGTATCATTACTACATGTGCAATACTATACGTACAAGATTTAGTGTCAAAATCGGCATTGAAACTACCAGCATTTGTTAAAGTCCAAATATGTCAAGAATATTCTTTAACTAGCTCTATATCCGTGCGATGTACGAAAAATTATTAGATTTGAATAAATAAAATTTGTAAGTCGTATATATGAGATTAATAGTATTTATTATTAATATAATAGTTTCAATAAAAAAATTATTCAAAAATATGTAATGTCCTTTTATTATTTTTAAAAAGAGAGAGAAGATGTTTTGATAAAGAAAATAAAATAGAAAAAGTTTTGAATAAGGATGTAAATTTTTAAAAAATGTGAGATATTTAATAAAAATTTTTAATGAAAAAGAAAGAGAGAAGAGAAATTATATTAACATATTTTTATATTAGCAAGAAAAAAATTATAGACTAACTAAAATGCCCCTTTTGTGCTGTCTCTCTTTTTCCGTCGAGACCCATGTTATCAACTAGCTGGCCCTGCCTCCGCATGGCCTCTCCTCATTCCCCATGGTGATAGCAGTTGGCAATAGTGGAAGCTCTCTAGTTTGGTTACTACTGTAGAATGTAAAAGAAAATTAAAAAAAAAATCCTTTTGTATATAGTTAACTTCTAACTATATCAGATTCAATACGGCAAATATGAAAATTTTACTTTATAAAACGAGTACTACGGACATGGTAATAGTACATCTGATATCGTTATACATGGTATAATATATATGAAATTTACCATTAAAATTAATATTCATAGAGCCATGTAATAGTTCACCCAAACACTTCCAACTCAATGCCAATTATATATATATATATATAAAACAAATCATGGCTTCGTACAATTTTCACCATCGACAAGAAAAGAGTAGACCATAATTCTGTTCGGCTAAATCGGGTAAATGATTTATTCTATTTAGCTCTCATTAGTTGGCACACAGAGTGAATCTTGCGCGCCAATTAATGAGAGGGTTGGTCGGACAAATCATATATCCGATCAGTCGAAAACTAGTAATGCTCTAATATTTAATATAAAGATAAATTTTTTTTGATTAAACTAATTGGAGATAATTTAAATTAAAATTATTATTTTTAGTTTGATGCATTTAAATGGGCGCGTGAATTGTAAGGAGTTAAAATTAACCCTCTAAAAAAAGTGAGATATCTTAATCCTATTTTTGTCCCCTTTTATCTCACTTTTTAGCCTAACCTCTTAGATTAACATAACTCTACCGTCAAAAATTTATTTTTGACTTAACCTGAATTGTATCCCCTTTTAACCTAGAGTTTTATCCCCCATCAACCTGAGCTTTGAAAGTGGTGCATCCGGTACTTGGCAAGTATTAACTATGTAAGCTATACCCATTCTTGTTCCACATCTTGGGATATTAATGATCCATAATAGTATTTCATAAAGTTGAGATCAGCAACATGTAATTTTAGGACGCATTATTTTACTAGAAGCTCCAGAAACAATACACTTGCTTGCACCCCTTGTTTGGGGACACGAGCTAATAATTAATGGCACATGTTGCTCATAGTGGTCGCATCTTAGACCCTCCCCCATCATATGTGAGTGCTCTCTTAATTAATCTTTTATTAAGCTTTGCCTGCTCCACTTTGCTACTTGTGATAGTGTTTAAGGGGCTGAGCTTTGTTACCTTAAATAATCTTTGTAGCAAGACGGGGGGGGGGGGTCGTACCAGAGGGAAACGAAGCAGCACGTGGCAGTGTTCCGCGCACCAAAAAGGGCGGGGTTTTGAAGCCCGTCGAGGGCGACGTGCATCTGGATGCTCCCCAATGTCGGACGGTCAGGATTGAGGAGGGGTGAGGGGTGTGGGGAACAAACTAATCTAAACTAGTTCGATATCCGTCCGATGCACGGTATTTGATTATAAAATTTGTTAATAAATATAAATTATTATTTATAAAATTTATTTTATAAAAATATATAATTTTTATTATATAAAATTTTGTTAAACTAAACACAATTTAAAAATGTGAAGATAAATAGAATAATTAAATAATAAATTTTATCATAAATTACCAATAATTTTTTATTAGAGATATAAATGTTACTATCATAAATATTATCATAAATTGTCGATCATTTTGTAATCATAGTTTAATTGTCTTTCTTATTATTATAACTTTCAGAACAAAATAACTTTTTAATAAATATATTTTAACTAATATAGTGCCAAAACAAAATTATGTTCTTAATAGCAATTCAAAAATATAATATTATGAATGTTCTGGGAAAGTTCAAATAGTAGGACAATAAAGTTTATTTTTCAAAACTATCAACGTCATTTTCTCAATCTTAATTTGTTTCATCTAGTTGCATGACATCTGCCTAGAAATAAGATCTTCAGAAAATTTGATTGGCTAAGAGAGGTTAAGAGAGTCAGCTATATGAGGTTTATGTTAATGTAAAATTAAACCGTGTGATTTCATAACACCAAACTTAATATAAAACTTAACCATATCTGTATGTGTAATAGAAAAGCGAGGGTTTAAAAGATAATTAAAAAAAATCTAGCTCCTTAGGTAGCGATAGGAAAAGAATTATATATTCAAGACAGAGAGAGAGATAACCAAGGGCGGAAGGAGTATAAAAATCCCGCGTTAAAATGTGAAAATTTTGATGGGGATTAGCAGTGGGGTTGGCCACTGTGCTCCTCGTGATACAGATTTATCTCTTCATGCCATCCACCGTGAGAAAGGCTGGACAGTGGAGCTGTGCCATGGCGTGCGCATCATGAGGAACTCATTTGCAGTGGAGCTAGCTAATTCCTCTTCTCCACAGAGCTACCTGCAGGAAGTTACATGATGGCGAGCGAAGGCCACCCCGAAGCCAAGCTCCCAAAGGAGCTCGACATCCTCCAACGGCCGAGGGGGCCCCCCGAGCTGGCCGCCACCCCGAAGCAGAAGTAGTAGTAGTAGCCGTAATTAATCCTGCTTCTAGAGGTGGCGGTGGCCACTGGCCCTCCTGGACGACATCCGGCGGTGGAGGTCGAGGTGCGTGGTGTGCCTGCAGGTTCAACAGGTGAGTGGCCTGCCCCCTTGCATGGACGACCGGACCCTGATGATGGCCGCGGGTATGGAATACACAGGAAGAGAGAGAACGTAGTAGAGAGAGAGAGATCGGGAAGTAGGGCGACCGACATGCAGAGGAGAGGGAGGCACTGGTGGAGGGGGAAAGGAGGTGCAGGAGAGAGAGAGAGAGAGAGAGAGAGAGAGAGAGAGAGAGAGAGAGAGAGAGGACTCCTCTCCCCGGAACCCCAGGTCGAACCCTAACCCATGACTGGGGCTCGTCTTGGCCGCTGCGGCGTCCCCGTCCCTCTTCTCCTCCTCGAGCCGGCTCCGGTCGATCTCCTGGCTGGGCATGACGGTGCCGGTGGATACGAAGGCGACGGGCTTCGTGAAGTCGATGCCCCCGCCGCCACGGTCACTCTTGCATGCAGCACTTGCGCCGGGAGGAGCCCCCGCTGCAGAGTCGGAGGAGGTGGACTCGACAAAGGACCCATTTAACAATAGAGAGGGAGAAGAGGAAGGCAGCCCTGGCGGTGGCCGCTGCTGCTAACATCGCGAGCACGGAGGATGGGCAAAGAGGGGAAAGAATACGGGAAAGGAAGGTCCGATGTACAGATGATTATAGAGAGAGGAGGAGAAAAGTACGGCAAAATAGATAAAGTATGAAAACTTATGAGAATTCAAATTCAAATTAAAAGTTGGAAAGGAGATAGATGGGGATAAGGCGAGAAATAAAAGTAAGTTTTTAAAAAAATTGTGTGCAAGATTTAGTAAGATTTAACACTCCGGTTTAAGAAGATTTTTTCACAACTTTAGATAGGAGATTTGTCTTCTTAATTAATAGCTATGTTAAGAGGGTATTTGTGAGTTTTGGCGGGAATAGGTTTGTCCTGGTGTTGCCACGTGGCAGCCCCAAAACTGAGAATTATAATATTAGTATAGATTTGCTGTTTTAGTCGTATGGGTTGTCATTAGAGAGGGACATTAAGTATTGTTATCCTCTTAACAACATCACTAGCTAGCACGCCGTGCATCTTTGTTTCATGAAGCAACGAATCACAGTCGAGTGAGTTCCTTAGTCTAATATATATATATATATATATATATATATATATAAACTGTTAGTCCTTGGTAGAGACCTGACATTATTTTCAGATCTCTGTCAGATTTTTATGCATCTTTCGATCTCTATTTTATGTAAGACTTATTTTTAAGTCCCTATTGTTAACTCCTGTTATCCACCCCTGTTATTTTAAAAGTGTGTAACCGTTATCCCAAAAGTATGTAACTGCGTAAGTACGTACTTACACACTTACATGTGTAACTGCGTAAGTATGCAAATCATGCAACTATGTAAGTATGTAATTACATACTTATGCAGTTACACATGTAATTTTGTAAATACTTAATAATTTACAGGAATAAATATTTACTTACTTATAGAAAGAATTACCAA
Source organism: Colocasia esculenta (assembly GCA_014218235.1). NCBI lineage: Eukaryota > Viridiplantae > Streptophyta > Magnoliopsida > Alismatales > Araceae > Colocasia > Colocasia esculenta. The sequence continues at coordinate 93,689,457 of CM024760.1, read as the reverse complement.
TCAATCCCTAATTTTGGGGAATTTATTTTTAGGTATTTGAGTTACATAATTATAGAAGAAGGGACTTACATAGTTTTAGAAGGGCTTACCTAATTACCAAAGACTTACCTAGTTATAGAGTTGCATGTGTAATTACACACTTACGCAGGTAAGCCTTTCTGTACTGTAATTACCTAGTTACCAAGGACTTACCTAATTACAGAGTCCCTGAGTTACATACTATGTAACTCTGTAATTACATGTATAGTTACAGAGTATGTAGTTATAGAATTACATTTGTAGTTATATAGTATGTACATGTGTAATTACACACTTACATGCAGTTACAGAATTACACATGTAACTCTGTAACTACATACTTACGCAGTTACAAGAATTACATAGTTATGCAGTTACAGGAATTACACATATAACTCTGTAACTAGGTAAGTCCTAGGTAACATTTGATAACTAGATAATCCCTGATAACTAGATAAGTCTTTCTGAAACTATGTAAGTATGTGTGGTGGCTGTTTTCTGCCACCTAAGCCCATCGCGATCCATCAGGGCCCATCAGCGCCTTCCCTCTGGACGTGGCCTCCCTGTACGGCTCCACGCCTCTGTCAAGATCATTTGAAAGGGCCCCACAGAGCAATCACCCCGAACGAAGCATCGTCGAGCTCCTTAGCGACATGCTTTTGGATAGAGGCATTGATTCTGCTGTGCTGGACAACTATGGACATTACCGAACAGCAAGTTCGACCCCTCTCAGGGGACACCTGCTCGGTGACCTCCTCCAGAGACTTCCGGGAAGCCCTTCACGTCCTCACGGCGGTTCCCAAACTGTCGCGAACCACGCGCCCCACTATTAAGAGGCGCGTTAACTGCCTGGCAGCCCAACGGGCGTCCCAGCGCGTAACTCCTCCAGTTATGCACGCCTTTCAAGGCACCCTTCCAGGCACGATCTAGTGACGTTACGCACGTCAGCTTACACCCTTGCCTATAAAAGATACAGGTATGGTGCCATGCAGAGGTACGTTCTCTCTGACGCGAACACACTCTTACATACGAAAATCCCCTGCCTTTCAAGCCTCTGACTGACTTAGGCATCGGAGGGTTTTCCCCGGTCTTCACCGGGCCCCCCTGATCTTTTCTGGTAATTACAGGATCCTTCATCTGCCTTCGGCGATCGTCGTCTCCCTTACACAAGTGTTAGGTCTGATCTGCTCGGCCCAACAAGGAAAAGGTCTTCACACTTTTGGCGCCGTCTGTGGGAACGACATAGCCATGGCTCGCGGACGAGCCTCTTACCAGAACGTAGGGAGTAGGGCGACGAGATCCTGTCAGTCACGAGCGGAGTCTCGCCGGAGATCCCCTCCTATCGACGTCAACATCGCCCTTGCTGGCGCCAACAACGATGTCCCTGCACCAGCGATTGCCGCGCAGGCAACTGCCCTGGAAATGGCCGAACTCCGGGGACAGATGCAGCAGTTAACGGGTGTCTGTCTTGCCCTGCAAGCTCAGTTGGTTGGACCACCAGCCCCGGCGGCTTCTCTGCCACGAGAGCGGCAGGAGGAATCGTCGCACCGGCGATCTCGCGTCCTTCCGGCGCCTCTGGACGAGCAGGCAGACTCACCGCACCGTTCGCGCCGAGCCCCATCCGAGGAGAGGGCACTGGAGCGCCGAGGGCGTTCACCCCGTCGCTCTGTAGCCGCCCCTTGTCTGCCCGAGTGGGCTCCGCCAATTCTGAGCAGGAGCTCGCCAAGCGCCTACGACGCGTTGTCGAACTGGAGCACCACGTGGACGCGATGATCCAGCGCACGGAGGGGAAAGCTCCGGCAGATGATGACCTGGACTTCCGCTCCCCTTTCAGCAGGGAGATCCTGGAAGCTCGGGTCTCTCCCAAGCTCCCTCTGCCCACCATCGCGCCCTATGACGGCACCACCGATCCGGCCGACCACATCCACGGCTTTGAGTCGCACATGGTGTTCCACGGAGCATCAGACGCGGCCAAGTGCAGGGCCTTCCCTGCGACCCTCAAGGAGACTGCTAGAGCCTGGTTCGAGACCCTTCCGGCGGGCTCTATCTCCTCCTTCCGCCAACTGAAGAAGTCCTTTCGGGACAACTTCCTTGGTGGAAGGTCAAAGCCGCGAACGGCGGCTTCCCTCCTGGCCGTACGCCAGAAGAAGGGTGAAGCGCTCTGGAACTTTGTCAAAAGGTTCCGAACAGAGGCGCTTCGCATCTCGCGCCTGGACGTCCCTCTGGCAACCAGTGCCCTCATCTAGGGCACTCGCGACGGCTTCTTGCAGAGGACCCTCGGCGTCCAGCAGCCCACCACCCTCGCCGAACTACTTTCCATCGCACAACGCCATGCGGCTTGCGAGGAGAGTCTAGCAGCGGGTAGGGCGGAACAGGGGGAGTAGTCGGACAAGAAGAGGCCTTCCGACAACGGCTCCGACCGTGATCAGAAGAAAGGACGGCGCAACGGTGACTCTCCGCGCCGTCCGCGCCCCTTCACCAACTACACACCTCTTATCGTGGCACCCGAACAGATCCTGGCGGAGATCAGGAACGAAGCATACGTTCGGTGGCCACAGAGGATGCGCTCCGACGCCCGGAGGCGCGACCAAAACAAGTACTGTCGCTTTCACCGCGACCACGGCCACGACACCTCCGAGTGCCGCCAGCTTAAGGATGAGATTGAAGACCTTATCAAGCGCGGCTACCTTGGGCGGTTTGTGCGCCGGAATGAAGACCGCCCCAGACGCCGAGAGCGGACTCCTGAGCAGCGGATTAACAACGAGCCCAATGGGCAGGAGATCAATGTGATCGCAGTAGGCTTCGGCGCGGGCGGAGAAAGCACTCGAAGCCGACGCGATTATGCAAGGTGAGTGCACATTGTGGATAGGCCTTCGGCACCTCAGTCGACTCCATATCCCACCAGTCCTGCACGCGCACCGCCCGAGGAGGCTATAACCTTCTCGGACGAAGACCTTGTAGGGGTTACTACCCCACATGCTGATGCGCTGGTCATTTCGGCCACCATCAATCATTGTAATGTGCGCCGGATTTTGGTGGATAATGGAAGTGCCCCCGATGTCTTGGCTTATGATTGCTTTTTCCTCATGGGCCTAAAAATTGATCAACTCGCCCCCGTAAACTCGCCTATGTTCGGATTTTCGGGAGTTTCGGTGCAGCCCATGGGAAGAGTTCGCCTCCCGATCACTTTAGGGACGGCTCCAAGGATCGTGACCAAGGTGGTCGACTTCTTGGTCATCAACAATATGCCTAGTTACAACACCATCCTCGGCAGAGGCCTGATCGGGCGCATCAAAGCGGTACCTTCGTCACTTCATCAGAAGATGAAGTTTCTGACCCCGAGCGGAGTCGGCGAAGTGCTCGGGTGTCAGCGCGAGTCTCGCCGTTGCTATGTCCTTTCTTTAAGAGACAAGCAACCAATCGCATATCCGGCCCCGCCAACGTTCGATCAGCCCTCCACCAGCGAGGAACGCCTGCTGAAGACTTAATTCTCGTTCAGGTAGACGATGACCCCGAGCACGTCTTGTACATTGGCGCCTTGCTGGCAGAGGCCGAGCAGCAACGCTACATAGCCTTTTTACTGGCCAATTTGGATGTGTTCGCCTGGTCTGACGACGAACTTCCGGGTATTCCCCCGGAAGTAATGGTGCATCGCCTCCGTCTGGACCCCCGAATCCCACCAGTTCAACAGAGGAGGCGACCTGTGAACCGAGAACGACAGACCGTGATTCAGGACCACGTTGTCAAGAGCCGAACTATTGGGCTCCTCCGAGAAGCCCAATACCCGAGATGGATCTCCAATGTGGTCCTCATACTCAAGGCCAATGGTAAATGGCGTGTGTGCGTTGACTACAAGGATCTCAACAAAGCGACGCCCAAGGATAATTCCCCCCTGCCGCGCATCGATCAGCTGGTGGACGCTACTTCCGGGCACGAGCTTCTCAGCTTCCTGGACGCCTACTCTGGTTACCACCAGATCAGTATGCATCCTCCGGATCAAGACGCCACGACATTCGTCACAGACCTGGGGTTATATTGTTTCACCAGGATGCCCTTCGGTCTGAAAAACGCTGGCGCAACGTACCAACGGCTGGTCAACAGGATGTTCGAGCAGCAGATTGGGCGCAACATGGAGGTTTACGTCGATGACATGCTGGTCAAGACGCTTTCGAGCATCGACCACATCTCCGACCTCCAGGAAACTTTCGCAACTCTGCGGAAGTACAATATGAAACTCAACCCTGCCAAATGTGCATTTGGTGTTCGTTCGGGTAAGTTCCTCAGTTTCCTCGTGTCAAATAGAGAAATAGAGGCAAACTCGGAGAAAATCCAAGCCGTGCTTGAGATGAGCAGTCCGAAGATAGTGCGTGACGTCCAGCGCCTCACTGGACGCTTGGCCGCACTGAACAGGTTCATGTCCCGAGCAGCAGAAAGAAGTTTTAACTTCTTCAAGTTGCTTTGAGGCCCTAAAAGTGCCTCAAAGCAAGGGGGGCAAGTACGGTGGACTGAGCAGTGCGAGGCCACCTTCACCGAGTTGAAGGCGTATTTGGCAGGCCCTCCTATTCTCTCAAAGCCTGTGCTCGGGGAACCTTTGTTCATGTACCTTTCGGTTACCGAACACTCCATCAGCGCAGTTTTGATCAGAGAAGAAGGAGCGGCGCAGCATCCAGTGTATTACATCAGCAGGGTCCTCCAAGAAGCTGAAAGGAGGTACCCCCGAGCAGAAAAACTCGCCCTCGCTCTTGTCACGACTGCCCGGAAGCTTAGGCCCTATTTTCAGGCCCACTCCGTCACGGTTCTAACCGATCAACCGCTGAAATCCATCCTCCAGCGGCCGGAGGCTTCCGACAGGCTCATCAAATGGGCAATAGAGCTTGGCGAGTTCGACATCAGCTTTCGCCCAACGACGGCAGTCAAAGCCTAGGTGCTGGCAGACTTCGTTGCTGAGTGTACTCTCCCTGCCGAGCAGGATCCACCGTTGGCAGATGAGCCCCAATGGGAACTCTACGTCGACGGATCCTCTTGCGTCGCAGGAAGCGGAGCTGGCTTGGTCCTCACCTCCTCGGAGGGGTTAGAGTTCCAATACGCCCTCCGGTTCCTCTTTCCGGCCTCCAACAACGTGGCTGAGTACGAAGCACTGCTGTCCGATATTCGCATGGCTAGGCACCTCGGAGCCCTACGGCTAAGAGTCTTCAGCGACTCCCAGTTGGTCGCTAGCCAGGTCAACGGGCAGTTCGAAGCAAGGGAGCCCCGTATGGCCCAATACCTCCAACAGGTCAAAAGTCAGACAGAAGGTCTCCTTTACTTCGAAGTCATACACGTCCCACGGGAGCAGAACGCGTGAGCAGATGCACTGGCCAAGTTGGCATCCTCAGGTGACATCGCCCCTTCCCGCTCCGTGTTTATTGAAGAGCTCGCCTCGCCGAGCACCGAAGTAGACGTCGCGGCCGTAGAGATGGGTCCACCAGCTCCGAGCTGGATGGACCCTCTCTTGGCGTACTTACTCCGGGGAGAGCTTCCGCCCGAACAGAGCGAAGTTCGGAAAATCAGGATGCGTTCCCAGCATTTCACCCTCGTAGAAGGCAAGCTATACCGGAGGTCCCTTTCAAGACCTCTTCTGCGGTGCCTCAGCCCTGAGGAGGCCCTCGCTGCCACCGAAGAAGTCCATGAGGGGTTGTGTGGAAGCCACCTGGGGGGCAGAACGCTAGCACGCAGCATCATCCGAGCAGGGTTCTGGTGGCCTTCTCTTCAGAAGGATTACATGTCCTTTGTCAGAAAATGCCCGGAATGCCAAAAGCTCGGGTAGCTCATCAAGCAACCCGCCGAACAGCTTCACAACCTGCTCGAACCGCGCCCTTTTTCCAGATGGGGCATCAACATCCTGGGTCCCTTCCCAGAGGACCAAGGTCGGAAGAAGTTCCTGTTCGTGGCCATCGACTACTTCACCAAGTGGATCGAAGCCGAACCCGTTGCCGCGATCACCGAACAAGCCGCCTGGAAGTTTGTCTGGAAGAACCTCCTTTGTCGTTCGGTATCCCAAGGGTGATCACCTCCGACAACGGGAAACAGTTCGACAACACCTTCTTCAAGCAAAAGTGTGCTGAGCTCGGGATTTACAACCATTTCACTTCTGTGGCGCATCCCCAAGCAAACGGTTTGGTGGAAAACGCCAACCGAACCTTGCTACACGGGATCCGCACAAGAGTAGAGGCAGCAGGGGGCTCGTGGATTGACGAGCTCCCCAACGTATAGGTGTCACCGGACTACGGCTCGGGTAGCAACGGGAGAAACGCCCTTCCACTTGGCCTACGGCTCAGAAGCTGTTGTGCCTCTAGAGGTGGCCCTTCCCACCATTCGAACAACCCACTTCGACGAAGCCGCCAACAACTGCGCTCTTCGAGAAAACTTGGATATGCTTGGCGAACGGCAAAACGACGCCAGCATTCGTCTCGTTTCTTATCAGCAACGGCTTGCACAATATTATAATGCGCGAGTTCGGGAAAGGCGGTTTAACGTGAGAGACTTGGTTCTGCGTCGCTGTTCGGCTTCGGATCCCCGAAGAGCAGTCGGCAAACTTGCCATCAAATGGGAAGGACCTTATCAGGTCACCCATGTCCTTGGGAAAGGCTCATATAAGCTAACTACCCCTAGTGGCGAAGCCATACCCAGGACTTGGCATGTATCTAACCTCAAGGCTTATCATTTATAAAAACCTTTGTTCGGCATCCTACTCCTCTTCTCCCTGTTCCTATTGTTACACAAGCGTTTAGCATACACCCCTGATCGGAACCCTTTTATGGTTCCCAATGATCTGCGCTGTACATGCAATGCTTATAAAATCGGTGGATTCCCATCCGAGCAGGAACAATGACAAAAGGGAGAAGATGGAAAAAGTGAAGCCATAGACAAACCCATGAAGCATAAATGTTCATTTATAGAATTTTTGCTTACATGTAGGCCCCTTGGGCCAGGTTACAAAAGCTGATAGAAAAAAAAAGCGGAAGGTGCCAGAGTACACTCAAGAGGCTTGTTCGGAGGGGTCGGCGCCATCATCGGCAGGAGGCATTCGTCCTGACTAAAACTGGGTGAATCGCACTCTGTCTAAACGTGCGTCATTCGTTCGGCGCCGACACTCCCTTACTGCAGCCTCAAAAGCTTCCCGAGCCCGCTCGGTGGTCGCCTGACTTCGGCCGAAGTCCGCCCCGGCCTCAAGGCCGATCTTGTAGCAGCGCTCCCCATACTGCTCCAAATCAGCTTTGAAGTCTTCTCCGGCCTTGTACTCGGCAACACCTTGGGCTTTGGCGTCAGCCAACACTTTGGAAAGGGCGTCCTTCTCTGCCTGAGCTACGGCCAAATCAAGATCGGAGGTCCGAAGAGCAGTCTTGAGGTTTTCAACCTCATCCTGCAGCTCGGTCTCCCAGACTTTGTGTTGTTCCAATAACTCTAGACAGAAGGCTTCTTGTACTTCCCAAAGTGGATGGTGATGCTGAGCCTGGACAGCAAGCCTTCGTAGCACCTCCAGGGACTTAGCAACTCCATTCATGAGTGCCTCCAAGTCCACCTCCTCGTCGCCATCGGATCGGGCCTCGGGACGGTAGCTCCCACTGGAGATCTCCGGGGTTCGCTCAGAGACCACCTGCTGACCCCGCGCCAGCATCTCAAGCTGTGAGGCGCTGGGGCAGGGAGGTAGCTCCCTTGGTACGGCGCCCTCTAGATGCTCTAAGGCGGCCGCCAATGCTTCCTTCGAGGGCAGCTCGGGCAAACCCTTCTTCAACACCTCGGTTAGGGGCCTGCGGTCGTCCCCAGAGCTTTCGTCTCCAGCAGCAGCAATGGAAGACGGGCCTCCCTCAGCGACTGGGGCGACAGCAACTTCGGGGGCCTTTTGCTGACCCGATCCAGAGGCAACAGCGACAGCACTCGGCAAGACCATCGTCCGATCTGCTTCGGCAGCCTCCTGCCTCGCTGCTGGTCGCTCCTCCCCACCGGCTTCATCGGAAGATGCTGCAGAGGCCATTACGCGGCCCCCCTCGGCATTGCCAAGTGCCTGAGTGCCTCCCTCCCCAGAGTGGACTGCACCCTCTCCGACTACATTGTCCTCAGCGATCACTTTGGCTGCACTCTCGCCGACTACACAGCCTACAGTGATCACTGAGGTAGGGGGAATGAGGGGCAGGATTTCTCCACTTCCTTGCGGAACATCCCCCATCGGAAGAACTGCCTCGCCAGCGCCGGACTCTGCTGCCATCACGGGAATAAAAGTATTGACCTCTCCCGCTCCTCTCCCTGAGTCCGCGGCGACCGCCCCGTCCTCGGCACCGAACTTCGCACCCTCGTGCGACGCACCACCCTGTTCGGTGCTTCCTTGATCGACGCTCTCTCTGGGCAGGACCCCTCGGGTCTCGTGCATCAGCGACTTGGCCCGCTCTCCAGAGCGGTCCGACTCGTCGCTGACCATGATCAGATCTAGCTCGGTGGACATTTTCGTGACCGCCTCCGAACGGTCCACAATTGAAGCTACAGACGCCCTCCGCTCGGGCGTCCTCACGTCTTGACGAGGTCTTCACGCCAACAGAGGCTCAAGATCCTCCCCTTCCTCCTATGCTTCCTCGGCGTCCTCTACGACGCGCGGCACTGCCCTGGCCGCCTTCTTCTTTTTACGAGCTCGGCGCTCATCGGCCACCTCCTCTTCGGCAGAGTGATCCTCGGCCTGCGACTCCATCTGGGCCGCCTTGCGCTTCTCCTTCCTCTTCGGTTGGGGGAGAGAAGCCGACTCTGCGATCGTCGCCTTCCCGGATGCCTTTTTCATGGCACCTCCTCCTACCACGGTCTTTGCCTTCTTGATGGGCCCGATCCGCGGCGGCCTCACCTCTGAAGACGCTGCCCCGGACTCCTTTACGGGGGCATCCTCGTCTAGCCTTATCAAGTAAAGGCTAACAGGGATCGTTTCGGCGTAGTTCGCCATCTCCTTTCGGCCCCGACCAGCAGCTACCTCTTCGGCATCTGGAAGAAACAAAAGAAGAGTCAGAACCCATGTATGTGGGAAAATGAGACAAGCAGCAGAAGGCTTACCCCAGGTGCGGCTAAGCTTATACTTCACAAGCTTGTATTCGGTCAGGTACCCTTCAGCGTGGTTGACCCCGACCGTGTACAACGACTGGGAGGCAGCAGCTGCCCCCTGGATTAAGAAGGGGGCCATGTCTGTCCTCTTCGGTGGCTCCACCACTCTAACGGGGAAGTCCAACTCTGGGACGTTCGCCCCCTTGCTCTGCCCCACAAAAAAAAGGCGTCCAGTCCACCCTTTGTTGTTGGACAGGCAGGGCGAAAAATTGAACTGCATCCGGTTTGTACGGTGCTTCACGTACACGATGCCCATCCCAGATTGCGGAGAACAGGCCAAGCTGAAATGGCTTCTGAAGATCTCCACGGTCGCTTCAATGCCCCTCTTCTTGCATATAATGCAGAAGATGAAGATGGACCTCTAGGAGTTCGGCGTCAGTTGAATAGGCGCCACCTTCCAGCTCCGGAGAAACTATGTAAGTATGTGTGGTGGCTGTTTTCTGCCACCTAAGCCCATCGCGATCCATCAGGGCCCATCAGTGCCTTCCCTCTGGACGTGGCCTCCCTGTACGGCTCCTCGCCTCTGTCAAGATCATTTGAAAGGGCCCCACGGAGCAATCACCCCGAACGAAGCATCGCCGAGCTCCTTAGCGGCATGCTTCCGGACAGGGGCATTGATTCTGCTGCGCTGGACAACTATGGACATTATCGAACAGCAAGTTCGACCCCTCTCAGGGGACACCTGCTCGGTGACCTCTTCCAAAGACTTCCGGGCAGCCCTTCACGTCCTCACGGCGGTTCCCAAACCGTCGCGAACCACGCGCCCCACTATTAAGAGGCGCGTTAACTGCCTGGCAGCCCAACGGGCGTCCCAGCGCGTAACTCCTCCTGTTATGCACGCCTTTCAAGGCGCCTTCCAGGCACGATCTAGTGACGTTACGCACGTCATCTTACACCCTTGCCTATAAAAGATACAGGTATGGTGCCATGCAGAGGTACGTTCTCTCTGACGCGAGCACACCCTTACATACGAAAATCCCCTGCCTTTCAAGCCTCTGACTGACTTAGGCATCGGAGGGTTTTTCCCGGTCTTCACCGGGCCCCCCTGATCTTTTCTGGTAATTACAGGATCCTTCGTCCGCCTCCGGCGATCGTCGTCTCCCTTACACAAGTGTTAGGCCTGATCCGCTCCGGCCCAACAAGGAAAAGGTCTTCACAGTATGTAACTAGGTAAGCCCTAATTACATAGTTACAAACTTATAAAATCTCTATGTAGTTACAGAGTTACATGTGTAACTATATAAGTATGTAAGTAGTTATAGAAATTACATACTTACGCAATTATACATGTAACTCTGTAAATATATACTTACACAGTTACATATTTAACTGTGTAACTACTTCATACCTTGTTACATAGTTATATGAAGAAGTAATTACAAACTTAAGGCGTAAAAAATTATGTACTTATATACTTACAGAGTTACATGTGTATGTGTAGTTACATAGTATGTACGTGTAATTACACACTTACATATAGTTACAGAGTTGCACATGTAACTCTGTAGCTACATACTTACGCAGTTACGGAAATTACACATATAACTTTGTAACTAGGTAAGCCTTAAGTAATCTTTGGTAATTAGATAAGCCCTGATAACTAGGTAAATCCTTTGAAATTATGTAAGTATGTAACTAGGTAAGCCCTAATTACAGAGTTACAAACTTATAAAATTTCTATGTAGTTACATAATTACATGTGTAACTGCATAAGTATGTACACAGTTATAGGATTTACATACTTACGTAGTAATACATGTAACTGTGTAAGTACGTACTTACGCAGTTACACATTTTTAGGATAACGGTTACACACTTTTTGAGATAACGGGGGTTAACAGCAGGGACTTAAAAATAAGTCTTGCATAAAGCAGAGATCGAAAGGCACGAGAAAACTGTCATGAACCTAAAAATAATGTCAGATCCCTGCCAGACTAATAATTAATTCTCTCTATATATATAGTTGTAGGCATGTGTCATAATTATTTGCCACTACCTTACTTGCCACACTCATCTCGGTCGTCTCTCTATCACCCTATCGTGGATTTTGTATTTAGAAGCACTAAATGTAAGTTTAAACTCTCATTTCTCTATGATATGGGTATAATTTGTCTAGGTTGTCATGAGGATTATTATGTTACGTTCGCCATCTTAAAAAATATATCATGATTTCTGCTCTGTTAATACATCCTATGTCTCAAATGATTGTATCAATATTGTTTTCTATATTAACATCCTGTCATGAGCTGACACTTTTCATCACAACCAAACACCGCTGATGAGAGCAGTGTACCATGAGGAAACACAATATATATACATATATGTAATATCATCTATTTTTTTAATTAGGTAGCTAACGAGAGGCCTTGACCTTCTCAAAGATGTGATGGTTCTTGATAGCCTAGGCCAATATGCGTTGTCAACCAGATGCATCTTTAGCTTGTTAAGTTTCACGAGTCTATCAAGCATCGTTAGCATGGAAGGAAGAATGGACCCACCGGAGTTTGACTTAAACCAAAATTTATACCGATCATAATCGAGATCACAATTGACTGTAAGTTCCGTTATAACTTTCTCCCTGTGATGGCATCCAAACAAGGAAATAGTTTTTGAGTCCAGTTGTGAATTTTCATTGGGAGTTCAACATCTTAAGTAAGTTCCCCTAATTCGATCAAGATGCAAGGGTCTAACTGACACACACCTCTTCACCTATATATCTTATTGCCATAGTAGTTAAAGAACAAGTTTTAGATCTAGATCAAAGATCTCAGTTCAATCTCTAGTCTCTCTCTCTCTCTCTCTCTCTCTCTCTCTCTCTCTCTCTCTCTCTCTCTCTCTCTCTCTCTCTCTCTCTCTCTCTCTATTCTTTTCCACCACTTATTCTACTTTCCTTGGTGTTGTGGCCGTTTCTAGCCACCATCGTGTAGTGGGCCCATCATGGCCCAGCCCAATCCAGTAGGCAGACGTGGCCCTCTCACAAGGCGCCATGACTTTTCAAAAACAGCTTCAAGGTCCCGAGTCCGGTCCCTGCATTCGGGTACCAGCGGGACCCAAGAACCGCCTCCGGGTACCTCATAGCTTGTTCGGCCAAAGGTCCTTCCTTCTGAGCAGGGTCTGCTCGGCTTGTGCCAGAAACCCCTTCGGAACGGACAACACTTCCTTACATCAGACATCTAGCAGCAAGCCATGCCTTCGAGCACCAGGTGCCGAGCAGCAGGCTCGACCACCGAGCAGCAGGTTCGACCACCGAGCAGTAGGTCTGGCTCACCGAGTAGGTTACCTGCTCGGTACCTTCCGCCCAGGAGAATCCAAGCGGCCCTTCATCCCTTTGCGGCAATTATAACGGCTACACCACGCGCGCCCCACGATTAAGTGGTGCATTAACTGCAGAGCACCTCAACGTGTAACTCCCCCGCTAAGGACGCCAACGGGCGCGCCCTTTGCGGCATTGATCAGGGACGTTCCGTCCCTCTCCCTCAGCACTTTTGCCTATAAAAGGCACTGGTAAGCCTCCATGCAGAGGCACGTAATCCAAGGCACACCTTTCTTGCGTAATACTGAACCTTCCTCTTCCAAGCCTTTGAATCCATTTCTAACTTAGGCATCAGAGGGTTCTCCCCGGTTCTTCAACCGGGCCCCCCTGATTCCCTTCTGGTTTTCTAGGCACCTGTCCGCTACCGGCGTCCTCCTTCCCTTCTTCCAAATGTAGGCCCGCTTGGCTCCAGCCCAAGCAGGAAATCTCCTCCACACTTTTGGCGCCGTCTGTGGGAAGGAACAACAGCCATGGCTCGCGGACGATCCCCGTACCAGAACATAGGGAGACGTATGACGAGGTCCCGCCAATCGCGGGCGGACTCCTGTCAACATGCTCCCCTCGTCGACGTCGCTGTAGCTCCTGCTGCCGCGACCGGGGGCGTCCATGTGCCCGCTGCCGTCGTGCCTGCAACCGCCTTGGAGATGGCCAAACTCCGGGGACAGATGCAGCAGCTAACGGGCATTTGCCTGGGTCTCCAGGCCCAACTGGTCGGGCAGCCAGTCCCGGTAGCCTCCGTTCCGCAGGAGCGCCAAGCAGAGTCATCTCACCGGCGATCACGCGCACCTCCTGCCCCCGCAGGGTCGATTCAGGAGCAGCATGCTGATTCGTCGCGGAGGTCGCACCGCGCTCCATCTGATGAACGAGCACCAGAGCGCCGCGGCCGTTCGCCCCGTTCCACGGCGGCCTCGCGCCTATCGCGCTCGGTCGTGGGAGCCAACTCCCACAAGTCTGGGCGTGCGGACTCGGCCCACTCCGAACAGGAGTTGGCCAGGTGCTTGCGCTGCATCGTCGACCTGGAGCGTCGCGTGGATGCGATGGTCCAGCGTGCTGAGGGAAAAGCTCCGGCCGAGGAGGACCTGAACTTCCGCTCCCCATTCATTGCGGAGATCCTAGAGGCTTGAGTCTCTGCCAAGCTTCCTCTGCCTACCATCGCGCCGTACGACGGTACTTTTGACCCCGCAGATCACATCCATGGGTTTGAGTCGCATATGGTGTTCCATGGAGCATCTGATGCGGCCAAATGCCGGGCCTTTCTGGCCACTTTGAAGGAAACTGCTCGGGCTTGGTTCGAAGCCCTCGCCACAGGTTCCATCTCTTCCTTCCAACAGTTGAAGAAGTCCTTTCGGGACAACTTCCTGGGCGGAAGATCACAGCCGCGCACCACGGCCTCCCTTCTTGCTGTTCGGAAAAAGAAGGGAGAAGTACCCTGGGACTACGTTAAGAGGTTCCAGACTGAGGCTCTCCGCATCCCACCTCGATGTCCCGTTAGCCACCAGTGCCCTGATCCAGGGTACTCGTGATGGTTTCCTACAGAGGATGCTGGGAGTGCAGCAGCCGTCCACTCTTGCCGAGCTCCTCTCCACTGCACAACACCATGCGGTGTGCGAAGAAAGTCTAGTTGCTAGCCGGGAGGAGCATGGAGAATCGTCGGACAAGAAGAGGCCTTTCGACAATGGTTCCGACCGCGATCGGAAGAAAGGACGGCGCAACGGTGATTCACCGCGCCAACCACGCCCCTTCACCGACTACACACCGCTGACAGTGGCACCTGAACAGATCCTGGCAGAGATCAGGGACGAACCATATGTTCGGTGGCCACCAAGGATGTGCTTCGATCCCCGGCGGTGCAACCAGGAGAAGTATTGTCGCTTCCACTGCGACCACGGCCACGACACCTCCTAATGCCACCAGCTCAAGGACGAAATCGAGTCCCTCATTAAGTGCGGCTACCTCGGACGGTTCGTGTGCCAGAATGAAGACCGCCCCAGACGTCGAGAGCGGACTCCCAAGCAGCTGATCAACAACGAGCCCAACAGGCAAGAAATCAATGTGATCGCAGAAGGATTCGGCGCAGGCAGAGAGAGCACTCAGAGCCGGCACGATTATGCAAGGTGAGTGCATGTCGTGGACAGATCTCCGATACCTCGGCCAGCTCCTTATCCCCCTAATCCCGTGCATGCACAGTTTAAGAGGGCCATAACCTTCTCAGACGAAGACCTTGTAGGGGTTACCACCCCACACACTGATGCGTTGGTCGTTTCGGAAACCATCAATCATTGTAATGTGTGCAGGATTCTGGTAGATAATGGAAGTGCCCCTGACGTATTGGCTTACGATTTCTATCTCCTTATGGGCCTAAAAACCGACCAGCTCACCCCTGTAGAATCGCCCCTGTTCGACTTCTCGGGGGTGTCGGTTCAGCCTATGGGTAGAGTTCGCCTCCCGATCACCCTCGGGATGGCTCCGAAGTGTGTGACCAAGGTGGTGTATTTCTTGGTCATCAGGAACATGCCTAAATACAATGTGATCCTTGGTAGAGGTCTGATCGGGCGGATCAAGGCGGTGCCTTCGTCCCTCCATCAGAAGATGAAGTTCCACACCCCGTGTGGGGTCGGCGAGGTGCTCGGATGCCAGCGCAAGTCTCGACGGTGTTATGTCCTTTCTCTAAGGGACAAGCAGCCACTCGTGGCTCCAACACCTATTCCTCCACCAACCGACCAGCCTTCCACCAGTGGCGGAACTCCTGCCGAGGACCTACTTCCAGTCCAAGTAGATAACGACCCCGAACACGTCCTATACATTGGCTCGTTACTAGCGGAAGCAGAACATCAGCGGTATAGAAGTTTCCTGCTAGCTAATCTGGACGTGTTCGCGTGGTCGATGACGAGCTACTAGGCATCCCTCCAGAGGTGATGGTGCATCGCCTCCGCCTGGATCCATGGGTACCACCAGTTCAACAAAGGAGGCGACCCGTCAACCAAGAACGGTAGACCGTGATCCGAGATCACGTTGTCAAAAGCTGAGCAGTTGGGCTCCTCTGGGAAGCCGAATATCCAAGATGGATCTCCAACGTAGTCCTCGTACGCAAAGCCATTGGTAAATGGCACGTATGTGTGGATTACAAGGACCTCAACAAAGTGATGCCCAAGGATAACTTCCCGCTGTCGCGCATCGATCAGCTGGTAGACGCTACGTCCGGGCACGAGCTCCTCAGCTTCTTGGATGCCTACTCTGGGTATCACCAGATCAGTATGCATCCTCCAGATCAGGATGCCACCACGTTCGTCACAGACTTAGGGTTATACTGCTTCACCAGGATGCCCTTTGGTCTGAAAAATGCAGGCGCAACATACCAGTGACTGGTCAATTAGATGTTCGAGTAGCAAATTGGGCGCAACATGGAGGTCTACGTCGACGACATGTTGGTCAAAATGCTTCCGAGCACTGACCACATCTCTGACCTCGAGGAGACCTTTGCAACTTTGCGAAGGTACAACATGAAGCTCAACCCAGCCAAGTGTGCATTTGGAGTATGCTCAGGAAAGTTCCTCGACTTCCTCATCTCAAATAGAGGAATAGAGGCCAAACCTGAGAATATCCAAGCAATACTTGAAATGAGCAGCCCTAAAATGGTACGCAACATCCAACGTTTGACTGGACGACTAGCCGCACTCAACCGGTTCATGTCCCGAGTAGCAGAGAGGAGCTTCAACTTCTTCAAATTGCTGCGAGGACCCATAGGCTCTTCACAGCAAGGGGGGCATGTACGGTGGACTGAGGATTGCGAGGCCGCCTTCGCGGAGTTGAAGGCCTATCTCGCAGCCCCACCCGTTCTCTTAAAACCTGTGCTCGGGGAGCCCTTGTTCGTATACCTTTCGGTTACCGAGCACTCCATCAGCGCAGTGTTGATCAGAGAAGAGGGAGCGGCCCAGCGTCCCGTTTACTACATCAGCAGTGTCCTTCAAGAAGTTGAAAGAAGGTACCCCCGAGCAGAAAAACTCGCCCTTGCTCTGGTCACGGCTGCCCGGAAACTCAGGCCCTACTTTCAGGCCCACTCAATAACGGTTCTCACCGACCAGCCACTGAAGTATATTCTACAGCGGCCGGAGGCTTCCAGCCAGCTCATTAAATGGGCCATCGAGCTAGGCGAATTCGACATTAGCTACCGTCCAAGGATGGCCATTAAAGCATAAGCATTGGCGGACTTCGTCGCGGAATGTACTCTCCCTACCGAACAGGATCCTCCGCTGGCCGACGAGCCCCCATGGGAGCTCTACGTCGATGGATCCTCGTGTGTCACAGGGAGTGGAGCTGGCCTAGTCCTAACCTCTCCGAGGGTTTAGAGTTCCAATATGCCCTTCGGTTTCGCTTTGCGGCCTCCAACAATGTGGCCGAATATGAAGCATTGTTGTCCCGAATCCGAATGGCGAGGCACCTTGGAGCCCTTCGACTCAGGGCCTTCAGTGACTCCCAATTGGTTGCCGGCCAGGTGAACGGACAGTTCGAAGAAAGGGAGCCACGCATGGCCTAGTACCTTCAACAGGTCAAGAGCCGAGCAGAAGGCCTCCTCTACTTCGAAGTCATACACGTTCCACGGGAGCAAAACGCGCGAGCCGATGCACTTGCCAAGCTAGCGTCTTCAGGTGACATCGCCCCTTCTAGCTCCGTATTCATTGAAGAGCTCGTTGCACTGAGCACAGAAGTGGATGTAGCAGCCATTGGGTCCGGCCCCCCAGCTCCGAACTGGACGGACCCTTTCCTAGCCTATCTACTTCTAGGCGAGCTTCCCTCTGAGCAGGGCGAAGCACGGAAGATCAGACTGCGCTCTCAACGTTTCACCCTCATTGAAGGCAAGCTCTACTGACGGTCCCTTTCAAGACCCCTCTTACGGTGTCTCAGCCATGAAGAGGCCCTTTCGGCTATCGAAGAGGTTCACGAGGGATTGTGCGGAAGCCACTTGGGGGGCAGAACGCTGGCATGCAGCATTATCCGAGCAGGATTCTGGTGGCCCTCTCTGCAAAAGGACTGTATGTCTTTTGTCAGAAGGTGCCCGAAATGCCAGAAGTTCGGACAGCTCATTAAGCAACTGGCCGAGCAACTTCATACACTGTTTGAGCCTCGCCCTTTCGCTAGGTGGGGCATTGATATTCTGGGTCCCTTCCCAAAGGCCCAGGGTCGGAAGAAGTTTTTGTTCGTGGCCGTCAACTACTTCACCAAGTGGGTCGAAGCAAAACCCGTTACCATAATCACCGAATAAGCCGTGTGGAAGTTCGTTTGGAAGAACCTCCTCTGTAGGTTTGGCATCCCAAGAGTGATTACCTCCGACAACGGAAAGTAGTTCGATAGCACCTTCTTCAAGCAGAAGTGCGCCGAACTTGGCATCTACAACCACTTCACCTCCGTGGCACATCCTCAGGCCAACGGTCTGGTCGAAAATGCCAATCGTACGTTGCTGCATGGGATCCGCACGAGAGTCGAAGCTGCCGGTAGTTCATGGATTGATGAGCTCCCTAATGTGTTGTGGTGCCACCGAACAACTGCTCGGATAGCCACTGGGGAGACCCCTTTCCATTTGGCCTACGGCACAGAGGCCGTTGTACCTTTGGAAGTGGCTCTCCCCACTCTTCGGACAACTCACTTCGACGAGGCTGCCAATAATCGCGCGCTCAGGGAAAACCTAGACATGCTTGGCGAATGTCAGAATGACGCCAGCATTAGACTAGTTTCCTACCAACAACGACTTGTGCAATATTACAACTCCCGAGTTCGGGAAAGGCGCTTCTTCGAAGGGGACCTTGTTCTTTGCCGTTGCTCGGCATCAGATCCCCGAAGAGCAGTCGGTAAGCTCACCCCCAAATGGGAAGGACCTTATCAGGTCACCCAGGTTCTTGGAAAAGGCTCTTATAAGCTAACTACTCCTAGTGGTGGGGCCATACTCAGAATCTGGCATGTATCCAACTTGAAGGCTTACTATTTATAAAAGCCTTCTGTTCGACATCCTACTTCTCTCCTACCAGTTCTTTTGGCCGGCTAGAGACGAAGTCCAAAAATCCTTATCTCAATATCTTTAGTTCACAAGGATGTAACGACATCTCCTAGTATGAAGATGTTCCGCAAGCACCCCAGGCTAGAACACCCACAGTTCATAACAACCTGTGAGGTAATTACGAACACTTCTAAACGACCAACAAATTTCGGTTCGGACAGAACACTTGCAAGGTAAGGAGATAGAAAAAGCGAAGCCATTTTTTTGAAAAAAAAAGAAAGGGGAGATCTATTCAGATTTTGTACAAAAGCTCGCTTTGGCCGAGCTGCCAAACAAAAAGGGAAGGATATTCAAGGGACCTACCTGGAGGTACCGGCGCCATCATCTATAGAAGGCATTCGCCCTGGCTGGAACTGGGAAAAGTGCACTCCGTCCAAACGCGCGTCCTGGGTCCGACGCCGGCACTCTCTTACAGCAACCTCGAAGGCTTCTCGGGCATGCTCTGTCCAAGCAAGTTTTTCCCCGAGCTCCTTTCTGGATTCAAGGCCCACCTTGTAACAATGGGCCCCGAACTGCTCCAAGTCCTTTTTGAAGTCCGGACCTTCCTTGTACTCCGCCACTCCTTGGGCCCTGGCTTTGGCTAACACCTTTGCGATTGCCTCCTTTTCGGCTCGGGCGACGGTCAGGTTTAGCTCGGTTGCTTGGAGGGCATCTTGAAGGCTTTTCACCTCCCTTAGCAGCTCGGCCTCACGAGCCCGGTGCTTGGTGACCAGATCGTCGCAGAAGGCCGTTTCCACCTCCCACATCTGCCTCTGACCCTGGGCGCGCATGGCCAACTTCTTTAGCACACCCAGGGAATTCATAACTCCGTCAACCAGCGCCCCCACATCGGCGTCGTCGGCATCATTGCGCTCGTTAAGGCGCTCTGGACGATACATTCCGCTGGAGTGCTCGGGGGACACAGCTGGACTGAGGGACTCGCTGCGTGCCACCCGTTCTAGGTAAGACACGGTGGGACTTGGAGGAAGTAGTCCTGAAACACTTTATCCTAGATGACCGAGTGCTGCTTCTAGCATTGCCTTCGAGGGGAGCTCGGATGACCTTCCCCTCAGCACTTCGATAAGCGGCCTCCGGTCCTCCTCGGAGTCAGCATGTTCCTCGGTGGTCCCGCCTGCTGGTGCTTCGAAAGGCCCTGCTCCGCCAGTAGTTTCAATAGCCATTTCCTGGCCCTCTGTTGCTTGGGCCATCTCACGAACCTCCCCCACTCCGGCGTGAGAAATCTCCTTGGTCCCCTCAGGAACCAAAGTAACTGTTTGAGCCTCTGTTGTTACAATTACTTCGCTGGGGGGCAGGGGGCCTTCAACCAAGGCTCCTCCCGCGGTGGTCTCTTCGGCCCCGGACGTAGCTACCACTTCGGGGATGTTCTCCTTAGGCACCTCGAGGCGTGGAGAAGTCCCCTCCCCCACGATG
The DNA here is from genome assembly GCA_014218235.1 of Colocasia esculenta. Lineage (NCBI taxonomy): Eukaryota > Viridiplantae > Streptophyta > Magnoliopsida > Alismatales > Araceae > Colocasia > Colocasia esculenta. Next base: position 93,669,550 of record CM024760.1, on the reverse strand, counting down.
GGGGTCTCTTCATGACCTTCGCCCCTTTGAGCAAAGGTCTCTGCAGCTTCACCAGCAGCATCCTGCTCGACGCCTCCGGTGCTCAATGCCCCTGTACGAGCAACTTCCTCTTCGCGGCCCTCGTTGGGGCCCGGTGGCGCGGGCACTTCCCCCTGCTCCTTGACGGAGATCTTTGACCAGTCGCTTAGCACAACGAGCCTGAGCTCAGTTGCCATCCTCTGGGCGACCTCGGGACAGACCATGGGGGGCATCCGCGGTGCTTCCTGTTCGGACGACCCGGCAGCCTTGTGCTTCTTGCACAGTAGCAACTGCGCCTCGTCGGCCTCTTCTTCAGTCCCCTCCTCGCTCTGTTGAGGGGCAGGATGAACCAACTTCTTCTTCTTCCGAGCTCGGAGCTGGTCTGCGGCCTCCGCGCCCTCGTCGAGCAGCATCGGCCTCTTCTTCATGGCGGCGGAAGGTTGACTTGCCCCTTCGGCCTCCTCGAACGAAGGCCGAGCTCTTGCTGAAACCACCTTGATGGTGGCCTTCTTCTTCAAACGAATTTTTTCGGGCCCCTTCTCAGGGACCCGTGTGCTTTCCGGGCGACCCTTGGCATGTGAAGGCGCCACCAAAGCGGTCGTCACCGCAGTACCAACGCTCACAGCAGAGGGGACCCAGACAACAGCAGTGACGTCGTCGCCCTCCTACACCATGTGAGCCATGGCAGGGATCTGTTCGGCGAAATCCTCATTCACCTCCTGATCTCTCCCAGCTTCCAACTCCACAGCGGCTGCAAAAAGGGGGAAGTTGTTAGAACACAGTTACTAAACTGGCGCGCAACAAAACAAGTTTGAGCACTTACTCCATGGTTTGCTCAGACCATGCCGAACAAGTGAGAACTCTGTCAAGTAGCCTTCCCCGTTCCTCACGCCGGCTTGGAGCAGGCTATCTGAGGCCCTCGCCTCATCTTGAATCAGCTTGGGGAAGCTGTCCTTCTACGCTGATCGGATGACGGTGGGGAACCCCCACTTTGCACCATCCCGACACTGGACAAAGAACAACCTATCCATCCAACCTTTGTTGTTGGAATATTTTCCGGATAGCTGTATGTGCATCTGTCCGTTCGGTGCTTTACGTAGTAGACATCCGCCCCGATGACTGCGAAGCAGAAAGCTTAAAATGTGCTCGGAACACATCCGCCGAGCCTCGGATCTGCTTGATTCTGCAAATGACGCTGAAGATGTAAATATATCTCCACGTATTTGGTGTCAGTTGGATCAGCGAAACTCCCCACCGGTTTAACAGCGCCTTTGCCACCTCCGGCAACGACAGCCGGAGTCCCGCTTCCATATGGTCCACGGAGAGGGGAAGGCAACCTAGTTTGTTCACCAGGTACGACTCTCCTTCCTTCGCGTCGATGATCTCATATTCATTGCCAATACGAAAGTACTCCCGGAGCCCACTGTAGTGGCAGCATCGCGGCCCGCAAGCCTCAGCCATGGTGACTCTGCTCGCCCCGATGACCGTAACCGCCTTCCCCTTGCTTGCCATCGCCGTAAGTTGCAGAAGGGAACAACGAATAGAAGAAGGTGCGAGGAAGAAGACGACTGAGAGCTTGAGGGGGGCATGAAGGTTCTGGAATCAGGAAACTCTGAGAGATTTCGAAGGCGTGGTTCCCGCCTTCGCCCCTCTCCTCCCTTATAAGGAAGGAGGGGCGCGAAATTCGAAGCGGGCCAGAAGCGGCGTTTCCCCCCGCTCCAAGTCGCTCCTCGGGTGCATCGCTGGTGACCGTTCGAATGGAGCGCGCGGCGTCCGTGGCTCGACACGACCCCCACACTCATCATAAAAGCTCTGTGTTTGAGGGAAACCCCCAAACCATGCCGCCATGTAGCCATTCGGATCTCCGAGGATGATACCGCATTTAATACAGAGATGACGTCCAGGCAGGTCGCTGCTCTCAACCGCTCTAGTTCCCGAACCGCTTGAGAGCATGGGGGGCAAGTGTGGTGGCCGTTTCAAGCCACCATCGTGTGGTGGGCCCATCATGGCCTAGCCCAATCCAGCAGGCAGACGTGGCCCTCCCATAAGGTGCCACGACTTTTCAAAAACAGCTTCAAGGTCCCAAGTCCGGTCCCTGCATTCGGGTACCAGCGGGACCCAAGAACTGCCTTCGGGTACCTCATAGCCTGTTCGGCCAAAGGTCCTTCCTTCCGAGCAGAGTCTGCTCGGCTTGTGCCGGAAACCCCTTTGGAACGGACAGCACTTCCTTGCATCAGGCATCTGGCAGCAAGCCATGCCTTCGAGCATCAGGTTCCGAGCAGCAAGCTCGACCACCGAGCAGTAGGCTCGACCACCGAGCAGCAGGTCTGGCTCACCGAGCAGGTTACCTGCTCGGTACCTTCCGCCCAGGAGAATCCAAGCGGCCCTTCATCCCCTTGCGGCAGTTATAACGGCTACACCATGCGCGTCCCACGATCAAGTGGTGCATTAACTGCAGAGCACCTCAACGTGTAACTCCCCCGCTAAGGACGCCAACGGGCACGCCCTTTGCGGCATTGATCAGGGACGTTCCGTCCCTCTCCCTCAGCACTTCTGCCTATAAAAGGCACTGGTAAGCCTCCATGCAGAGGCACGTAATCCAAGACACACCTCTCTTGCGCAATACTGAACCTTCCTCTTCCAAGCCTTTGAATCCATTTCTAACTTAGGCATCGGAGAGTTCTCCCCGGTTCTTCAATCGGGCCCCCCTGATTCCCTTCTGATTTTTCAGGCACCCGTCCGCTACCGGCGTCCTCCTTCCCTTCTTCCAAGTGTAGACCCGCTTGGCTCCGGCCCAAGCAAAAAATCTCCTCCACACTTGGGTCTTTTCTCGAGTCGATTAATTTTGACTTAAATGTCAAAGAGTTAACTTTGAGAACTTCTTCTTAAAATTAATTTTTTATAAGTCGTCAACATCGACATCTGCAACATTAATAATTTTGTTTCCCCCTTTATCGATAGATATTTAATCTTCCTCTCGAATCCTCTTGAATTGTCGATTCAGAACTGACTTCATCAAGATGAATTGGACCGATCTATGTTTCCTAATTTAGTCGTTTGATCTTGATTAGATGATTGGAATTCGGAGTGTTCTGTTGTATACACAAAAGAGAGAGTGAAAGAGAGAGAGAGAGAGTGAGAGAGAGAGAGAGAGAAAAAAAAAGGGGTTGCGACAGGGAGACCCAGTCCCTGCGTGAATGGCGCCTCTACGGCGATATCAACAAATGTTATCTTAACAGGTGAGGCGGTGCGAGTATAATCTCACTATCATGCGCAAATATTGCGGGCTGCCACATAATTTTCTCCATAAATATAGTCTATAGATAGATAGATAGGTAGGTAGGTCGAAGAGTAGAATATACTTGTTGATGTGGTGAGCTGGGATGTGTCGCAAGTCGCAACAGTGGAGTGGCGGCTTGTAAAGGCAGCCAAAAAATAGGATTTTTTCATACAAAAATAGATATTTTTAATTAAAAGTTAGTATGTTTTTATCCAAAGTCAATATTTTAGTAAAGAATGGATATTTCTCAGCCCAAAAATATTGTTTTTCAACCAAGTCATTACTGCTAAGCTAATGTCAATATGTTTAAACCCTAAAGTCGATATTGCTCAGCTCAAAATCATTGTTTCCAATCAATCGTTACTATTCAGCTAAGATCAATATTTTAAACTCTAAAATCAACATTTTATTGGCCCCAAGTTTGTATTTCTAAATTAATTAAAGCCCGCCTTTTATCCCAAAATCAGTATTTCACAGCCAAGTCATTATTATTCAGCCAAGGTCAACATTTCTAAACTTTAAAGACAATCTTTTTTTTAACTCAAAGTTACTGTTACGATTTGTAATGAGTGTAGACTCGAGTCGAAGAGGCTAAGGAAAAACGTGTTGCCGATCTCTTCGAACTCTGACCTGCGAGACCACCGAGAGACCTCAACGGATAAACACTCAAACACTTAAGTGTCAGTACTGAAAGTCGGGGTCTCAAGAAGACTCGGAGAGATTGCGTACCTCTAGGAGTGTCCTACCTCTTTTATAGGGGTAGGCTACCCAAGGGTAATCGTTGGGTGAGCACATGATTCTTGCGCCACGTCGCTGTAACTATCGTCTAGCCCTCGCCATAACTGCCACGCCAGATCATGCAGATCATGGCCTTAATGGCTGTCGTTACTGAGTGCAAGACTCATGGTCATTACCTCAGCGGCTAACGCCTCGGCCATTACATGAGCCACATTCCCGAGAATCCCACGGACAAGTCGTGCTCTGCGTCAGTTACGGCCGAGCTGGATAAACCTCATCTTTGGTCGAGCTACAGCTATCGACCCAAGGGATACAGAGGTCGGTCTAGCTGACCTGAGTCGTCGACCTAGATGACGCAAAAATCTTCGGTCCAAGCCAAGTTAGGATGTCAGCTTTGGTGCTCTAGAAGGTCGGTCGAGCCGAGACTCCAGCCGACCTGTGGAAGCTCCCCGTATCATTGGCCTCCCAAGTTCTCGTTAAACTGCTCCAGTGGACTGAGGTGAAGCTACTGTGGATTGCCACATGATTTTGTCAACCCACATGACCTACCATGCGTCGCATCGCCACATTGAATGCACTGGCTTCATAATGACAAAGGTTCCTTGTCTGTCGTATGTGACGTCGACCGTCACATCATCGCCTCGATTCTCTCACACCATCGGAGATTGGGTTGCTCAGGATCTGAGGTGGAACTTGATTACCAATAAGAGGATGCCACGTTGTTGAATCTAGGCTGTTGGAGTGGGTAACGAACTGTGGCCCTCGAATTGGCCTGGGCCCCCAACCCTATAAATAGAGTCATTTGCGTCCAAAATGCCACCCTTGCTTCCGTGCGCTAGAGCTTTGAATAAAATGACCAGCCGACGTGCCGACATGCTTTGCCAAGCCTACTCCATCCTCTCGTGGCCGAGCTCCACGAACGACCATCCTCCTTCATTTATTCTCTTCTTGAGGTAAGCCACGAGCTCGAGTTCTTCTTCCAGTTCTTCCACCTGCTCTTTATCATCATCATCCTCAGGGTGTTCTTCTTCCGAGATCACCCCTATTCCCGCGCCTGTGTGCGCAACATCCTCTCCTTGCCCTTGAGAGGAGAGGATGAATCCACCTGAGGCGGGTTCATCCAACGCTCATGTGTCATATCCCACTGCCAAGGATGTCGACCCGAGGGTCACTATTCACTACAAGAAAAAGCGCATTTAGAGACCGAGATTTTCGATCTCTATTCGGTCACTAAAAGTGCCAGAGACCGAATAGTGACCGAATAGAGACCGAAACTGTCGGTGAAGAATTTCTGGTCACAAATCTGTGACCGAAATATTTCGGTCACTAATCGGTCCCTAATAGTGACCGATTAGTCACCGAAATCCTTCATTCGCTGAAGGTCGTTATCAGCGACTGAAACATTCGGTCACTAATTCGGTCACTAAATAGTCACCGATTAGTGACCGAAATTTTCTGTCATTAAATCAGTCACTAATTTAGTGACCAAATTAGTGACTGAATTCCATCAGTCACTATCAGTGACTGAAATAATTCCGTCACTGTTCGGTCCCTAAAACAGCGACCGAATTGCGACTGATCTCTACCGATCTCTGATAGCGACAGACTTGTCTCAGTCACAAATCGGTCTCTTTTGTAAGGACCGAACAGGGACCAAATTATTTTGGTCACTAATTGATCTTTATTTTTTTAGTTAAATTTTTTTATACATATACATTTTTAGCAAAATAACATGTGTAAATACAACATAACCTGTGTAAATACAATAATGTCCACAACAATAATAAATATCTACAAGACAACTGTAAGACCCTCGAATTTCCGTCGTATTTTTTTTCGTATTTGTGTGTGTATATTGTGTTGGAGTATGTATGTACGTATTTACGAAGATATTAAATAGTATAATTACGTGTACATGTGTTTATATTAAGCGTAAATAATGTATGCATTGCATGATGATAGTGTGAATATAATACCATGTACTTATTGCATGTATAGAAGCTTGGTATGCTTGGTTTCTGCATAAATTAGGGTTCTGGCCGAAGGCCCTATTGGCGTCAATCCCCAGGCCGTTGAGGTGGTGTTAGTGTCCAGCCCTGGACGCCAACCCTAATTCCGGCGTCTAGCGATCTGGACGTCGACTTCTCTGGCCTGCATGCGCAGCAGAGCTGCTGTCTTCTGAAGCAAGGCATGGCAACCATTGGGGGGATGTCCCCCAACGGCTCTGAGGGTGTCCCATCACCCTAGTGAGTGGGAGAAAGACCCTCTTTAGGTCTGAACCCGAAATGGCTCTCCCCATTCTTTCCCTTCACCCTTGCAAGAGGAGAGAAGTGAGAAAGAAAAACCCTAGGTGAGCTGTGAGAAAAACCCATTTTTGAACCCCCAAATCCGACCCCTTGGAGGTTCATTTGAAGATCTTCTGCATCAAGGAGGAAGCTGAAGCATAGGGGAAGGCCTCCCCATCATCCCCTCGGCGTGGAGATCAACCAGGAGCTCGGAGGAAGGCAATCTTGGAGGCACTTCTGCAACTTCTTGGAACTGCCCAAGGAGGTCTTCTTCGAGCCATAAATCTCTTGGAGGATTTTTAGAGAGGCAAGTAACCTATCTATGGTGTCCCCGTATGAGTCTAGGAGGTTTTTATGATTTTTATGAATTTTCTCGAGTCCTAGACCCTCCATTTCACCCAAATTTCAGAGCTCGGGTCTGTGTTTCTGCACAGACCTGAGTAAACGGCAAGGTCCCTGGACGCCCAGTTCATCCTTGGCGTCCATCGACCATGCCGCTGACTCTGAGTCAGCGGCCAGAGACCGCCGTCTAGTTCTTCAGACAGAACAGTGAGCTGTTCTGTCCCTCTTATACGTTAATTTCGTTATGATTTCCGTGATGAGGATATATGGTATTCCTATACGCTACGTAGGTTATCATTTGTGGTGTGTGTGATGGTGAATGTGGAAAAATCGTGTCTTTAAACTTGTGAGCATGACTTGTAGATAATTTTGCAAACCCATGTTCCATGACTAGAATTAATGTGAATGCCTTGATTTCGGTCTAATCATGAAGATTGTGGGTCAGCATGTGTGTTTGCAAATTCAGGAAACTTATCCATGATTGTGCAATTTGTGAATAGTTTCGGTTCGATAAAATAGAAGTATGTAAAAATGATTCGTAGTGTTAAATCCATAGATGTATGAATTAGGGAAATTTTGTACTCTAATTTCATGCATATGTTGGTAGCTTATGGTTAAACAGCAAGTGGTAAATTGCATGATGTGTAAACTCCATGTTAGCTTAAGTTGTGAATAATATGCTAATTAGGTGTTTGATTTTCTGTAAATCCCATTTAGCTCAGAAAAATCTGAAAAATTGAGGGTATGATTTGGAACCCGAAAACAGCATGTGGTTAAAATTTCAGGTAATTGGAACAGTAAATAAAAAGTTATGTGTTTTCATGTGAAATATGAATAATTCGTACATATGATCGAAACGTGATTAGATTTTGTTTAAACCCAGCATGATTGGTGTGTTTACTATGTGTTGAATCTTGAAAACTCTGTAGTACCATGTTAGGAAAAACAGAGGTGTTCATGTGAGTAAGAAAGTGAATGAGATGAAGAGTGTCAAGTGTAAAACCATGTGTAAAACGGTAAATGTGTAAAAGTGTAAACTGTGCCAATGTGATACTGCTTCCGAGAAGGCAGTGGAGCCGTATCAGGGAAAAGTCCCCCTGAGAAAGTTCATTGTGTTAAGTGACCCTAAGGGCATTAGGGGGAAATCCTGGAGGTGGACAAGTACCACTGGTTAGGGTGGAGACTTGTTCTCCCGGTCTGCGCAGTCCAAGAGTCGCCATTGTATTGCCTAGATGGCGTCTATGTGTTATGTGATGTGAATGTGTCCTTCTTTGGTGGTTTGGACTATGTGTCACGGCACTAAAATATGTGTAAAGTGTATGTGACCATGTGTAAATGTGTAAGTGATATGTGAATGTGTATGTGTAAAGTGAACCATGTGAAAGAGGGAACTAGTGTAAAGAAAAATGTGAAATCTTAGATATGTAAATGTGTTATAGAAACCATGTGAAACTAAATCTGAAACCAAGTGAATTCAGAAAATGCATGTTATTATTCTCATGTTTGTGTGTGCAAAAGTGTTTAGAATCCATGTTAGGAACAACAAATGAGTATGTGAGTAAAATGGCATGATGGATTGTTCATGTGTTATGTTTAAGCAACGTTGTAGCTTTCATGTGTAGGTTTATAGTCATTGGACCATGTGAGATCAGCAACCTAAAGCATGTGAAAAAGTTATGTATGTACTTAAGAACATGTGGAATCCATGCTAATTATGTTCCCCGTTCATGTATGTAAATTGTTCATGTCAATAGCTCTCACTTTTGATTAAAGTCTCATGAGTGAATTGAATAGAGACCATGTGATAGGTGAATGTTATTTTTGAAATCTGAAAGCATGCGTTATGTATAAAATTGTAGAACCTTCATGATAGGTTGAAAACTTAAATGGACTAGCATGCTATGTGTTGCAAAGTGTAATGTGCGTGTAGAAACCACTAGGACTTGTACGTGTATATCATGCATAGTGTTACTTGCTGAGTCCCTGGACTCACTCCTTGCTTCGGCGTACAGGTATAGTTGGTGACACAGTACCCTCGGAGGAGGCAGCGGAGACGGACTCCGAGCGTGGAGACTAGCCAGTTTTTGAGATCTTGTGATTGTGTACTTCTTAGTATGTACTTGGACATTGTATTAGAATTATCATTAAAAGAATGTAATATGTGGACATTTGTATTCTATTTCAGCAAATTAAATCATGTGAATTTTAGTTCCTTTTTGCAAATTGTAAACTGCATGTATGTTTAATGTGGATGATGAATGAATGGAGATAGTTCTCTTTTACTTCCGCTACTCTGTTATATATATTCGCGTGTATCTCAGCTGTTTGTATCGTTGGGTAAATGTCCCACTGTGGGTTGGTATAACCGTACCGGTATAATGAGGGCCGTCACAGAGATTGGTATCAGAGCGACCGGTTGAGATTACACATGAATATAACTAAGTCATCATCCCCATTGCATGTTAAGTATGTCCACATGTGTAGAAAACACTAATAAGAAGTGAAAAATAGATAAGAAAATGGTTAGAAAGCTTAGTAACCTAGCTCTAATGGTGGCTGAAATTTTATTACAGCCATGGCTTCCCGTGGACGACGTGGAGGTGCGCCAGCTCGCGACGACGAGCAGAGGCGTGAGGAGCGGGCGGAGCAGCAGGCCCCGGCCCCACAGGGTCCTGTGCTTCCCCCACCACCGCCAGTGGATTATGGAGTGTTCATGCAAGGTCTGGTGCAAGCCATGCAGACCCAGGCACACACTCAGGCAGCACTCCAGGCCCAGTTGGAGGCCCAGGTAAAATAATAAAACAACTAAGTAGTCTGCTATTTGAATTGTATGATATTGTGTTTATTGTATATTGCTTGTTGTTTAATGTAGCAGGCTCAGGCCCCAGCTCAGGACCATGGTGGACCTTCCATCATGGAGCGATTCAAGAGGATGACCCCACCCTCTTTTAAGGGGGAGAGTGATCCGCTTTTGGCAGAAAGCTGGATGAGGGAGATCGAGAAAATCTTCCGAGCTATCAGGTGTCCTGACGAGGACAAGGTGACCTTAGCCACCTACATGCTACAGGTATGCTTTAGTTTATGCTTGAATGTTGGTTGTTATTTGTTAGTTAGAGCTTATGAAGGTGTGTTGCAGGAGAGAGCTGATGTATGGTGGTCCTCCCTACTGCGTACGCGCTTCGAGGACGGAGCAGTAGATGTGGCGTGGGACGCGTTCGTGAGGCTCTTCCGAGCCAAGTTCGTCCCAGAGCACATCCAGGACAAGATGGAGCAAGAATTCCTTTCCCTGACGCAAGGATCGATGACCGTCCTAGAATACGAGGCAAGGTTTTCTGAACTCTCTAAATATGCACCGCACATAGTAGAGGATGAGCGCAGGAAGACCAAGAAGTTCGTGATGGGTCTCAAACCATCACTGAGGACGAGGCTCGTGGCGTTCGACCACCGCACGCTAGACGAGGCCCTCAGCGCAGCCTGCAGACAGGAGGGAGAAATGGAGCAGTATCTAGAGGAGAAGAAGGCTTCGCAGAAGAGGCCGGCAGCGACATTCCAGCGGCAAGATAAGAGGAAAACGGTGTACCAGACACCGCAGAAACAAGTGGCAGTCAGCAACTATCAGGTACCCTCTGTACGTTCCCCCGGTGCGAAGAAGGAGTGTCCCCATTGTGGGAAGACCCATGGAGGTTCGGAGTGTTGGTTAGTAGCGGGTAGATGCCTAAAGTGTGGGAGCAGCGACCACAAGATCAAGGATTGCCCGAGGCTTCAGCAGGAAGCTCAGCGAGGAGCGCCAGTACCAGCAGTAGCGGCAGCCGCGCCAGCTACAGGACGACCAGGAAGGCCTCGAGCCCCAGCTCGAGTGTTTGCGTTAGCTCGTGAGGACGCCGAGCAGGCGGAGCATGTCACCGAAGGTACAGTTTTACTTTTCGGTGTGCACGCTCGGGTTTTGTTTGATACGGGTGCTACTCACTCGTTCATTTCCGAGCGGTTCGCTAGGCAGTTAGCCCTAGAGTCAGGCATAGAGTCTGAGGAGTTAGAGGTTCCCTTGTCTGTGCACACCCCTGCGGGTACGGTATCGACTAGGAAGTGCATTCCGTCGTTACCTGTGTGCATTGAGGATAGGTTCCTAGATGGGTGTTTCTTCTTGCTAAAGATGAAGGACTATGATTGTATTCTTGGTCTGGATTGGCTAGAGGAGCACTATGCGTTAGTGGATTGTCGTAGAAAGAAGATTGTTTTCCGCATTCCTGGTGAGGATGAGTTCTCTCATCCCTTGCCAAAGAACTTAGCGGGAAAGTTAGTCATCTCTGCCATGAAGGCGATGCGCATGGTGAACAAGGGTTGTGACGCATTTCTTGCCAGCGTTATGCTAGTACCCGATGCTGGTTCGTCACTGACTCTTGCAGAGATCGATGTGGTGCAGGACTTTCCAGATGTCTTTCCCGATGACTTGTCTGGATTGCCACCGGATAGGGAGATAGAGTTCACTATAGAGTTGCTTCCAGGCACCTCTCCTATCTCGAAGGCCCCATATCGGATGGCCCCTGCAGAATTAGCCGAGTTGAGGAAGCAATTGCAGGAATTGCTCGATAAGGGATTTATTCGCCCCAGTGTTTCCCCTTGGGGCGCACCTGTATTATTCGTCAAGAAGAAAGACGGGTCACTTCGGTTGTGCATTGATTATAGAAAGCTAAACCAGGTGACTGTGAAGAACAGGTATCCCTTACCTCGGATTGATGATCTGTTTGACCAGTTGCGAGAGGCATCAGTCTTTTCCAAGATTGACTTGCGATCTGGTTATCATCAGTTGAAGATTAGGAGTGAGGATGTGTCCAAGACGGCATTTAGAACCCGTTATGGACATTATGAGTTTTTGGTTCTTCCTTTCGGATTGACCAACACCCCTGCAGCGTTCATGGATCTCATGAACCGGGTGTTTAGTCCGTATTTAGTTTTGTTGTTGTGTTTATTGATGACGTGTTGGTCTATTCTCCGGATGAGGCTACACATCGTCAGCATTTGAGGTTAGTCTTAGAGGTTCTCCGTGAGCACAAACTGTATGCAAAGTACAGCAAGTGCGAGTTCTAGTTGCGCGAGGTTCACTTTCTCGGGTATGTTATCTCCGGCGCTGGTGTAGCTGTTGATCCAGCAAAGATCCAGGCAGTTATGGATTGGGATGTTCCCAAGACTCCTTCGGAGATTCGTAGTTTCCTTGGGTTAGCTGGTTACTATCGGCGATTCATTGAGGGTTTCTCATCCATCGCCGCCCCTATGACAAAGCTGACCAGAAAGGGGGAGAAGTTTGTATGGTCTGAGGCATGTGAGCGCAGCTTTCAGCTATTGAAGGCTAAGCTTACTTCTGCTCCGGTATTGGTATTGCCCAGTGGTCTAGAAGGCTTTGCCATTTATACGGATGCATCTCAGATTGGTTTAGGCTGTGTGCTCATGCAGCAAGAGAGGGTAGTAGCTTATGCTTCTCGTCAGTTGAAGGAGCATGAGAGGAACTATCCGACTCATGATTTAGAGCTAGCAGCTGTGGTTCATGCACTAAAGATCTGGAGGCACTATCTTTATGGTGTCAGATTTGAGGTGTTTACCGACCACAAGAGCTTGAGGTATCTTTTCTCCCAAAAGGAATTAAACCTGAGGCAGAGAAGATGGATTGAGTTCTTGAAGGACTATGACTTCGACCTTCAGTATCATCCTGGAAAGGCGAACGTCGTAGCGGATGCTCTTAGTAGAAGAGGTCTTCGCTCCAGCAGGATTGGAAGATGTTGGAGGATGCAGCGTGCTCTATGACCGAGTTAGAGCCATCGTTGTGTCAGGCTTTTGTAGCTCAGCTATCCCTTAGATCCTCAGTCTTGGATGAGGTGATTGAGCAGCAGAAAGCCGATCCTAGATTGTTAGAGTTAGTGGGTAAGGCGGGCATTGCTCGTGATGAGGACGGTGTGATTAGATTTCAGCACCGTGTTTGTGTCCCTGATGTAGTAGATGTCCGTGAGCATGTGTTAGCGGAGGCTCATAGATCGCGATTTTCTATTCATCCGGGTAACACTAAGATGTATCAAGACCTGAAGAGATCATTTTGGTGGTCCGGCATGAAGAAGGATGTTGCGGATTATGTGTCTAGATGTCTAGTATGTCAGCAGGTGAAAGCCGAGCGGCAGCGACCATCCGGCCTTATGCAGAGGATGGATATCCCCGTATGGAAGTGGGAAGCTGTCACTATGGATTTCGTATCGGGTTTGCCTCGATCTAGAAGGGGCAATGACTCGATTTGGGTAGTTGTAGATAGATTCTCGAAGACTGCTCATTTCTTGCCTATGAAGAAGAAGCAGTCAGTAGAGAGCTTAGCTAGATTGTATGTTAGCGGTATCGTTAGATTGCATGGTGTGCCGAAGTCGATCATTTCGGATCGAGATCCGAGATTTACTTCGAGATTGTGGAAGGGTCTTCAGGATGCGTTAGGTTCGGAGCTTAAGCTCAGTTCGGCGTTTCATCCCCAGACCGATGGACAGTCCGAGAGGACTATCCAGACGCTCGAGGATATGTTGAGAGCGTGTGTTCTGGATTGGAAGGATGATTGGGAGCGTCATTTACCTCTTGTGGAGTTCGCATACAACAACAGCTTTCATGCTAGTATTGGAATGGCTCCATTCGAGGCGTTGTATGGTAGGCCCTGCAGATCTCCTTTATGTTGGGAGGAGACTGGTGATAGGCAGTTGATCGGACCGGAGTTGGTTCAGGAAACTTCGGATAAGATTCAGCTTATCAGGAAAAGGCTTGTTGCGGCACAGGATAGGCAGAAGAGTTATGCCGACAACAGGAGAAAGGATTTGGAGTTCGAGGTTGGCGATCATGTCTTCTTGAAGATATCGCCTACTCGTGGAGTTGTCAGATTTGGCAGGCATAGCAAGCTAAGCCCTAGGTTCATTGGCCCATATGAGATTCTCCGACGTTTGGGCAACGTGGCGTACGAGCTAGCTTTACCCCCAGCTTTGGCTAGCGTTCACCCGGTATTCCACGTATCTATGCTCAGGAAGTATGTCCGAGATCCGTCTCATGTGATTAGTCATGAGCCAGTGGAGATCCAGCCAGATCTTTCGTATGTCGAGCAGCCAGTAGCCATTCTTGACCGGAAGGTTCAGCATCTCCGGAACAAGAGTATCGCGTCGGTGAAAGTTCTATGGCGGAACTTCTCACGTGAGGAGGCTACGTGGGAGCTTGAGGATGCGATGAAGAAGAAGTATCCCCTTTTGTTTGAGTAGTGTCGTTCTAACTTCGAGGACGAAGTTTTCTTTAAGGGGGAGAGGGTGTAAGACCCTCGAATTTCCGTCGTATTTTTTTTGTATTTATGTGTGTATATTGTGTTGAGTATGTATGTACGTATTTACGTAGATATTAAATAGTATAATTACGTGTACATGTGTTTATATTAAACGTAAATAATGTATGTATTGCATGATGATAGTGTGAATATAATACCATGTACTTATTGCATGTATAGAAGCTTGGTATGCATGGTTTCTGCATAAATTAGGGTTCTGGCCGAAGGCCCTATTGGCGTCAATCCCCAGGCCGTTGAGGTGGTGTTAGCGTCCAGCCCTGGACGCCAACCCTAATTCCGGCGTCTAGCGATCTGGACGTCGACTTCTCTGGCCTGCATGCGCAGCAGAGCTGCTGTCTTCTGAAGCAAGGCATGGCAACCATTGGGGGGATGTCCCCCAACGGCTCTGAGGGTGTCCCATCACCCTAGTGAGTGGGAGAAAGACCCTCTTTAGGTCTGAACCCGAAATGGCTCTCCCCATTCTTTCCCTTCACCCTTGCAAGAGGAGAGAAGTGAGAAAGAAAAACCCTAGGTGAGCTGTGAGAAAAACCCATTTTTGAACCCCCAAATCCGACCCCTTGGAGGTTCATTTGAAGATCTTCTGCATCAAGGAGGAAGCTGAAGCATAGGGGAAGGCCTCCCCATCATCCCCTCGGCGTGGAGATCAACCAGGAGCTCGGAGGAAGGCAATCTTGGAGGCACTTCTGCAACTTCTTGGAACTGCCCAAGGAGGTCTTCTTCGAGCCATAAATCTCTTGGAGGATTTTTAGAGAGGCAAGTAACCTATCTATGGTGTCCCCGTATGAGTCTAGGAGGTTTTTATGATTTTTATGGAATTTTCTCGAGTCCTAGACCCTCCATTTCACCCAAATTTCAGAGCTCGGGTCTGTGTTTCTGCACAGACCTGAGTAAACGGCAAGGTCCCTGGACGCCCAGTTCATCCTTGGCGTCCATCGACCATGCCGCTGACTCTGAGTCAGCGGCCAGAGACCGCCGTCTAGTTCTTCAGGACAGAACAGTGAGCTGTTCTGTCCCTCTTATACGTTAATTTCGTTATGATTTCCGTGATGAGGATATATGGTATTCCTATACGCTACGTAGGTTATCATTTGTGGTGTGTGTGATGGTGAATGTGGAAAATCGTGTCTTTAAACTTGTGAGCATGACTTGTAGATAATTTTGCAAACCCATGTTCCATGACTAGAATTAATGTGAATGCCTTGATTTCGGTCTAATCATGAAGATTGTGGGTCAGCATGTGTGTTTGCAAATTTAGGAAACTTATCCATGATTGTGCAATTTGTGAATAGTTTCGGTTCGATAAAATAGAAGTATGTAAAAATGATTCGTAGTGTTAAATCCATAGATGTATGAATTAGGGAAATTTTGTACTCTAATTTCATGCATATGTTGGTAGCTTATGGTTAAACAGCAAGTGGTAAATTGCATGATGTGTAAACTCCATGTTAGCTTAAGTTGTGAATAATATGCTAATTAGGTGTTTGATTTTCTGTAAATCCATTTAGCTCAGAAAAATCTGAAAAATTGAGGGTATGATTTGGAACCCGAAAACAGCATGTGGTTAAAATTTCAGGTTAATTGGAACAGTAAATAAAAAGTTATGTGTTTTCATGTGAAATATGAATAATTCGTACATATGATCGAAACGTGATTAGATTTTGTTTAAACCCAGCATGATTGGTGTGTTTACTATGTGTTGAATCTTGAAAACTCTGTAGTACCATGTTAGGAAAAACAGAGGTGTTCATGTGAGTAAGAAGTGAATGAGATGAAGAGTGTCAAGTGTAAAACCATGTGTAAAACGGTAAATGTGTAAAAGTGTAAACTGTGCCAATGTGATACTGCTTCCGAGAAGGCAGTGGAGCCGTATCAGGGAAAAGTCCCCCTGAGAAAGTTCATTGTGTTAAGTGACCCTAAGGGCATTAGGGGGAAATCCTGGAGGTGGACAAGTACCACTGGTTAGGGTGGAGACTTGTTCTCCCGGTCTGCGCAGTCCAAGAGTCGCCATTGTATTGCCTAGATGGCGTCTATGTGTTATGTGATGTGAATGTGTCCTTCTTTGGTGGTTTGGACTATGTGTCACGGCACTAAAATATGTGTAAAGTGTAATGTGTAAAGTGTATGTGACCATGTGTAAATGTGTAAGTGATATGTGAATGTGTATGTGTAAAGTGAACCATGTGAAAGAGGGAACTAGTGTAAAGAAAAATGTGAAATCTTAGATATGTAAATGTGTTATAGAAACCATGTGAAACTAAATCTGAAACCAAGTGAATTCAGAAAATGCATGTTATTATCTCATGTTTGTGTGTGCAAAAGTGTTTAGAATCCATGTTAGGAACAACAAATGAGTATGTGAGTAAAATGGCATGATGGATTGTTCATGTGTTATGTTTAAGCAACGTTGTAGCTTTCATGTGTAGGTTTATAGTCATTGGACCATGTGAGATCAGCAACCTAAAGCATGTGAAAAAGTTATGTATGTACTTAAGAACATGTGGAATCCATGCTAATTATGTTCCCCGTTCATGTATGTAAATTGTTCATGTCAATAGCTCTCACTTTTGATTAAAGTCTCATGAGTGAATTGAATAGAGACCATGTGATAGGTGAATGTTATTTTTGAAATCTGAAAGCATGCGTTATGTATAAAATTGTAGAACCTTCATGATAGGTTGAAAACTTGAATGGACTAGCATGCTATGTGTTGCAAAGTGTAATGTGCGTGTAGAAACCACTAGGACTTGTACGTGTATATCATGCATAGTGTTACTTGCTGAGTCCCTGGACTCACTCCTTGCTTCGGCGTACAGGTATAGTTGGTGACACAGTACCCTCGGAGGAGGCAGCGGAGACGGACTCCGAGCGTGGAGACTAGCCAGTTTTTGAGATCTTGTGATTGTGTACTTCTTAGTATGTACTTGGACATTGTATTAGAACTATCATTAAAAGAATGTAATATGTGGACATTTGAATTCCTATTTCAGCAAATTAAATCATGTGAATTTTAGTTCCTTTTTGCAAATTGTAAACTGCATGTATGCTTAATGTGGATGATGAATGAATGGAGATAGTTCTCTTTTACTTCCGCTACTCTGTTATATATATTCGCGTGTATCTCAGCTGTTTGTATCGTTGGGTAAATGTCCCACTGTGGCTGGCAGCACTCGCTATACCGACGTGGGTTGGTATAACCGTACCGGTATAATGAGGGTCGTCACAACAACAATAATAAAAATATCCACAACACAACAATAATAAAATGTCCACAAGATAATAATAATAAAATATCCACGACAATAATAAAAATGTCCACAAGACAACAACAATAAAATATCCACGTCAATAATAAAAATGTCCACAACACAACAATAATAAAATGTCCACAACACCACAACAATAAAATGTCAACAACAATAATAAAAATATCCACAAGAATAATAATAATGAAATAAAAATCATGAATCCTCGTCCTCGTGCTCATCCTCGTGCTCGTCTCCTCCCACGCCACCCGATGAGGAACCTACAATACATATATAACAATAATAAGTTAAAATGAAATACTATTATAAGCAATAAATTAATTAAATTTATAGATTTTTATTCACTCACTTTCGATCAATATTTTGATCACACTATTTTGGTAACACTTAAGATGAATTTGAGCGTCGAGCTCAAACCGGGAGTCCGAATTGAACTCCGTTAGTTTTCACAAGTCACAACCATCGCCCCGACCGTGCTGGAACAAAACAGAGGCCAATCGGATTAGTATTTCTAATTTTGGACCCCCAAACCTAAGTTTTTCATTTTTAAACTAATCTAAGTTGCCTAATGTAAATTTGAGCATCGAGCTCAAACCGGAAGTCTAAATTGAACTCCGTTAGTTTTCATAAGTCACAATCATCGCCCTGGCCATGCTGGAAAAAATCGGAAGCCAATCGGATGAGTATTTCTAATTTTGGACCCCCAAACCTAAGTTTTTCATTTTTAAACTAAACTAACTTTCTTATTGTGAATTTGAGTGTCGAGCTCAAACCGGGAGTCAAAATTGAACTCCGTTAATTTCCATAAGTCACACTCATCACCCCGACCATGCTGGAACAAACCGGATGCCAATCGGATGAGTATTTCTAATTTTGGACCCCCAAAGCTAAGTTCTTCATTTCTAAACTAAACTAACTTGCTTAAGATGAATTTGAGCGTCGTGCTCAAACCGGGAGTCCGAATTGAACTCCGTCAGTTTCCACAAGTCACAACCATCGCCCCGACTGTGCTGGAACAAACCAGAGGCCAATCGGATTAGTATTTCTAATTTTGGACCCCCAAACCTAAATTTTTCATTTTTTAACTAAACTAACTTGCTTAATGTAAATTTGAGCATGGAGCTCAAACTGGAAGTCTAAATTGAACTCCGTCAGTTTTCATAAATCACAATCATCGCCCTGGCCGTGCTGGAAAAAATCGGAGGCCAATCAGATGAGTATTTATAATTTTGGACCCCAAACCTAAGTTTTTTATTTTTAAACTAAACTAACTTGCTTATTGTGAATTTGAGCGTCGAGCTCAAACCGGGAGTCGGAATTGAACTCTGTTAGTTTCCACAAGTCACACCCATCGCCCCGATCATGTTGGAACAAACTGGAGGCCAATCGGATGAGTATTTCTAATTTTGGACCCCCAAACCTAAGTTCTTCATTTCTAAACTAAACTAACTTGCTTAAGATGAATTTGAGCGTCGAGCTCAAATCGGGAGTCCGAATTGAACTTCGTCAGTTTCCACAAGTCACAACCA
Organism: Colocasia esculenta; assembly: GCA_014218235.1. Classification (NCBI taxonomy): domain Eukaryota; kingdom Viridiplantae; phylum Streptophyta; class Magnoliopsida; order Alismatales; family Araceae; genus Colocasia; species Colocasia esculenta. Next base: position 93,650,750 of record CM024760.1, on the reverse strand, counting down.
TCGCCCCGACCGTGCTGGAACAAACCAGAGGCCAATCGGATTATTATTTCTAATTTTGGACCCCCCAAACCTAAGTTTTTCATTTTTAAACTAAACTAACTTGCTTAATGTAAATTTGAGCGTCGAGCTCAAACCAGGAGTCTAAATTGAATTTTGACAGTTTCCATAAGTCACTAAACCTTGTTCAACCTGCGTATAGAGAATACTAGTTAAAAATGAACATAACTTTTCTTGAATACTCTTTGACCATGTACACTTACGCGTTTTCTTAGCCATAAGGCCAATGACTTCTCTCGTTCTTTTTCAACCTCATAATCAGTGAGGTGTGGATTTCTTTGAATTATTTCTGAATCAAATTGTTTGCAATATGAATAGAAGACCACCTTCAATAGCTAGAATAAGGGCAAAGAAGTTACATACACAATAAATTGTGAGTTTAGCACTTACTCAACATAACACTCTAGCTTAGCACAATTTAAAAGAATATATATCTCTGCGGCGCATAACTCTCTATCATCTAGCATTCGAGTTGAAGAACGTCCGAAGGTACGTCCAGGATGATTAAATATGGAGAGTCGATCTGAACACACAGATTCCCCCCCATCATCATTACGTGGAGGTTGAGTACGACGAGTTTGAATGTCTGCTTCAAAGTACATCGAACAAAAGTTTGAGATTTCCTCCATAATGTATGCCTCAGCAATAGAACCCTCCACTTTTGCTTTATTTCGGACTTTCATTTTGAGGTCATGCATGCACCTACATCAACAATGTACAAGACAGTTAGGAAACGTATCATATGTAAGGTGCAATTCTAAGAAGAAAAAAGTTAATATTTACATATACCTCTCAAATGGATACATCCATCTATATTGTAATGGCCCTCCGACTTTAGCTTCATATGGTAGATGTACGAGTAAATGCTCCATCGAATCGAAGAATGCAGGCGGAAATATCTTCTCTAACTTGCATACAATGGTGACGACATTCTTTTCGATAGTTTGCTCATCCTGAAGCCTGAGTTCTGATGCACACATAATTGTGAAAAATCGACTCAGCTCAGACAATGCTCCCTATAGAGGCTTCGGCAACATGTCACGAAATGCAATAGGTAGCAACCTTTGCATGAACACATGGCAGTCGTGACTCTTCATTCCATATATCTTTCCCTCACTGACGTTGACAGAACGAGCAATATTAGACACATAACCGTCAGGAAATCTCAACTGTTTTAGCCACTGACACACTTCCTTTACTTGTCCTCCTCCAAGCACATAAACTGTTTTTTGTTTAATTGATTTCCCATTTACTTCAACATGTTCTAACTCTGGACGTTTACAGAGCATGGACAAGTCCAAACGTGCATTTCCATTGTCTTTTGTTTTACCTTTTATGTCCATAACAGTGTTGAACACATTATCAAAGACATTTTTCTCAATATGCATCACGTCTAGATTGTGCCGCACAAGAAGAGTCGACCAATAAGGTAGCTCCCAAAAAATGCTTATCTTTACCCAGTTGTGCTCCTTCCCAAAACCTGAAAGGTGTCGAGTACTGCCCATCTGTTGTGTGATATCTGGCAAATTTTTTACACGTGCTGCAATATGATGACCGGACAACCTCTCGAAAATAACTTCATCTCGTTCCATTCTGTTCTTTAGGAATGCATCTTTTTGTCTTCTTAAAAGGTGATCAACTGCTAAAAACTGTCGATGACAATCAAACCAGCAGGACTTCCCACCATGTTTAAGTACAAATGATTTGGTATTATCCATACAGTAAAGACATCCTAGCCTCCCATGTGTGCTCCAACCAGATAGCATTCCATATGCAGGAAAATCACTTATAGTCCACATCAATGTTGCCCTCATGGTGAAATTTTACTTTCTAGATGCATCATAAGTATTGACCCCCTCAGTCCATAATAATTTCAATTCATCAATCAAAGGTCTGAGATAGATGTCTATATTTTTTGTAGGACTTTTTGGACTAGGAATCAATAAGGACAGGAACAAATTCTCTAACTTCATGCACATACTCGGAGGAAGGTTGTATGGTGTCACGAACACTAGCCAGCTGAGTAGGAAGCCACTGAACCTCCAAATGGATTGAATCTATCAGTGCACAAACCAAGAATCACATTACGCGACTCCCTTGAGAAAATAGGGTGAACATGGTTGAAATGAGTCCAAGCTTCGCCATCTGCTGGATGAGTCATAATATCCTCGTCCTGACGTACTCTTTCTGTGTGCCATCTCATATGTCGAGCTGTCTTTAAAGACATATACATCCGCTGCAGTCTGGGTGTAAGGGGAAATATCGCAATGACGCATAAGGTATATCCTTTCCCCTAGAATTGGCCCCTCTTTTAGGTTTAAACCTATCATGATGGCAAACTAAACATGATACCTTATCTGCATCCTCTTTGTCATACAACATAATGATTAGGACATGCATCTATTTTCACATATCCAAGTCCTAAATCATTGACCATCTTCTTGGCACGATAAAAATTTGGAGGCAGCTTCTCATCTAGAGGTAACATGCTCTTGATGATGAGGAGGAGACGATCAAAGCAATTCTCACTTATATGAAATTCAGATTTCAAGTTCAGCAACTGTGACACCGCTGACAACCGAGTATGTTTTTGACAACCATCCCACAATGGCTCATCAGCATCCTTAAGCAACTGATAGAATCTTTCGGCTCTCTTGTTCGGCACGTCTTCAGCGTATACAGGATCCTCATGTACACTGAATGTCGGACCAGCAGCATCTACAACCATATCTACGTACGTACTTGTGCCTTCCACATTACTAGGCTCGTGCGACCAGAGCTCCTCACCATGACATGTCCAATTCATATAACCTTCAACAAACCCTTTTCTGTATAAATGGCGTTGAACCTCCCATGGTGAATTCCACTTCAAATTTTACAAATCATACAAGGACATCGGATGCCACCTTCGTTTTCTACTACTGCATTTGGATTCCCCAATGCAAACTGAATGAAATTCTCAACTCCGACCCTAAACTCCACAGACACCACATGATCAACTATTCTACGATACATCCATGAACGGTCTGAAGCCATCCCAACCAATATTAACAGACAAATAACTTTAAAATTCAAACTCACACATCCTTCGACGCAACCGAAATGAATAGGAAGGATATATTATTTAGATTATCACTTTTTACCCATCTGTGAATATTTGATCGCACTCAGATGACCATTTACTATGTGTTTGTATAATTTGCTGAAAATTTCGACAACATCTCCCCACACCTCTCTGATATACCAAAAATATTTTTTGATTAAGATATTTTCTTAAACACTTACTAATAAGTGGTTAAGAAAATATTCTAAATCAATAAAGATATATCAGAGAGGAGTGAGTAGACGCAACCAAAATTTTCAACAAATAATACAAACACATAGTAAATGACTACCTAACTGCGATTAAACATTCACAGACTGTCCAAAACGGGACAATTCAAGACTTTGAGTTACATATACACGTTCTCATCATTGAAAATAAGACTCGTGCACATCAATCCCAAAGTCTTGAACGGGAAGGTTCATTGACACGAGCTTAACACGCTCTCGTGAGGACAATGATAAATTGTTATACATACATACATCAAATTTAAAAATCACATAAATATGAAAGAAAAATGAAAAAAAAAATATTACACCTACTTACATGGCAACCAGTAGCTGACAAGAAAAAAAAGGGGAAAAAAAGGTGCACTGGCCCTGTACCCTGAATTTCACATACTTACACGACAACCAGTAGCTGATAGAAAAAGATTTGGGGGAGTCAAGTTTGGAGAAATGGAGAGGGATTGCGTACTTGCCCATGGGGCCACTGTAAACCTTCACGAATGCCTATTCACACTTAGTGACTCTACACAAATACATGTTTTCCAAACATCTGTGAAGAGCCACTGAGTGTGAATAGGCGCTCGTGAAGGTTCGCAGCAGCCCCATGAGGAAGTAGGCAATCCCTCTCCATTTCTCCGAACATGACTCCCCCAAATCTTTTCCTATCAGCTACTGATTGTCTTGTAAGTAGGTGAAATTTAGGAATACAGGGCCAGCGCACCTTTTTTTTTTCCTTTGAAGTTGTTCAACACCTTGCAAGAAATATTACAATTAAACAAGTGCAATATTAAACAATTACATTAAAAATAAGAAGTGCAATACTATTCATTAAACAGAAAGTAAACAATTAAACGTAAACTAAACTAATATCTAGAAGGAAAAGTTTGTACTAAATTGTTTTTCCTAAATTGGGATGTATACCTCATTGGTGTTTGTATTTGACTTCTTTTCTATTTTTTTTGACAATTTTGTTTTCTTGATTGCAAAAATTTATTTATGTTATATATCTTCTTTTCAGATACTTCCTTCTCATATCTTGGAACTTTCCTACTGGGTTGGAGAGCACATATTTATTGTTGTTTTTTATATTTTTAGAAGCTTTAATGATGCATATTGCTTATAGTTTTTGATCTATATTTCTAATTTGTAACTCATTTCCCTTTTGGTTTCCTTTAAATCTGAAATGCCAAAAACCAAATCCCCAAACCAAATACTCCTTTAAACTAGAAACTCAGAGTGATCTATCTTGAACTTTGACAATTCTACAAACACGTGGGGCGACTAGACTTGTCTATTTTTTAATTTCTTCCTTTCTTTTCTTTTTGCGTCAAAAGGTAGAAAATTTTCCAAGTAAACAACATGGCACTTCGAGCTAAAGGAGATATGAAAATAATATTCTTAATACTTGCAAGTTTTTAATACGACATGTACTAAAAGTACCCATAATTATTTTCACCTTAATTATGATTGTTCTAAACTAATTCCCTAGCAACGTACGTGTAATATGACATTGGAGATATCATAATATAGTAGAAATAAATAGACTTTTATATTTGCTTAAAATACAAATGTAAAGGTCACTTATTAATCTAGTGAAAATTTCAAAGGTAAAATATTATGTATTCAGTATATTCATTTATATTACGGTATTTTCACTTTTTGATGAGGAGGGGAGAACGAACTAGAATTTAGGATGCCATGGCAAGTCATATCATCTTTTACATAGTTTATGTTTAAGAATGCTATAGCTATGGCGTATGGGTTTAGTTTTTTTTCCTCACTTGTGAAAGAAATGAGTATATAGTTATTTAGAGTTTATTTTGTAGGTAGCCATAATTGATAAAAAAAAATTTAATTCACTTGTGCGGTGGCGCGAGGGAGGATGGCAGGGACGAGGGCTTATAATGAGAAACAAATTAGATCATAGGACCTTGTTTCAACCTTCAAAATGGGAAATTACAAGCTAGGATTAGAGACTACAGTTGTGTTGTGGTGTATATAGCAACAATGAAGGCAATTAAACAACTAACATATATTGCACATAAAGTAGCTATCTATAAACAATAAAAAGGGATTTTTTTTTTACTATACACTTTATAGATACACTCTTAAACTCTTATGAATCATCAAAACTATTCCTGGTATACCCAAGTGGCTATATTTATATACTTAAATGGTAGCATAGAAGAACCGACTTAGTGATTAGGTCCTCCATTGTACATATCTAGATCTTAGGTACAATTATCTGCCCTCCAATCTTACCTATAAAAAAGGTAATGCTTAAATAGTATAAGGAAACTCATAAACGCAACATACTAAAAGAACTAATGAAATTTGCGCTATTTCACCTATATGATTGCACTTTGTACGATGGAATTAACTTGGACATGCTAGTTTAACTTTTTATAGACATGACAAATACATTTGTAGACATAAAGATGTTGGAGATCCCAACCTGATTCAGATACTTGCAATCCAAATAAGATAACATGGGTACCGAAGTGTTTTTTTTTTATATTAAATACATATTTCTTACTCTAATAAGATAGTTCTGGCTGGTGGTCAAATAAATCTTCCACACATGAACTCCTCCAATAAGAAGTCCTAACTAACATTAAAAAGCACATGGTCAATAAGATCAATTCGCCTCATAAAATATAAACCCACATAGTGCAACAGAATAAAAAAACTTACACAATAATTAAAAACCCTAATAAAGATTAAATTGGTTTTGAAAAGCTGAGAAACATGTAGACTTTAAATTGAACATGTGGCAAGTCAGATCGAACCAAAACTAGGAAGAAAGATTGGATAGGACAATTTTTTTTTAAAAAAGTACCCAACCCACTGAACCCCCCACCCATCGCCCCACCCCAACTCCATCGTCGAAGCCCCACCCCTACTACCCCCTCCCCACTGAAACCCCCTCACTCCATCGCCGGAGCCCCACCCCCACTGCCCCCTCTCCACTGAAACCCCCAACCCCATCACCGGAGCCCTACCCCCACCGCCCCCTCCCCACTGAACCCCCAACCCCATCACCGGAGCCCCACCCCCACTACCCCCTCCCCATTGAACCCCCCACCCTACTTCTGCGAAGTCCCCCCCCCCCCCCACCTCCATCCAAAGCCCCCCCCCCCGCTCGGTAGAACCCCCCTCGCCTATGACTCCCCCCCGCCGGAACCCCCCCCTCCCTGCACAGCCCCCCCCCCCCCCCCCCCAAGCCCCCCCTCCCTACACAGGCCCCCCCGCCCCTGCGTAGCCCCCCCAACCCCCCCTCCCTGCACACCCCCCCCCTCCCCCCCACACACACACATAGCACACACACACACATGCACAGAGAGAGAGATCAGAGACCCCCCATTCCGGCTGTCTACCCCCCACCCACCGTGGCCCTCCCTGCAGCCCAACACAACCCACACACACACACAGGCACACACCAAACACACACACACACACACACACACACACACAGAGAGAGCTTACCAGTAGCGACGACGACGTGGACCTCCAGCGGTGAGGGAGAGACGATGAAGACGCGACGACGGCAACCCGGACAATGGCTAGGTTACATGGACGGTGGCGGCGACCCAGACAGCGGCGGCGACCCGGACAGTGGTGGCGACCTGGACAGTGACAGCGACGCAGACGACGGCGGCGACGGTGATGGCTACAAGGCATCTCGGTGGGGCGACCGTCGGAGGTGTCAATGACGTGAGAGAGAAGAGACACAGTGCGAGAGAAGAAAAGAGAAGGGGGGAATAAGTGCTGACGGCAGAGGAGCTTATAAAGGGATTATAGACTGAATAGAGATCGAACTTTATCGGTCTCTATTCAGTCACTAAAGCCGTATGAATTTGGTGACCGAAATATTTCAGTCACAATTCGGCCTTAGATCTCAGACTGAATTGCGACTGAAATATTTCGGTCACAAAATTTCACTCCAAGCCCACCAACAAACAATTTTAGTGACTGAAGTTTTGTCAGTCACTATTCGGTCTCAGATTTGAGACCGAATAGGGACTGAATTTTGTTTGGTCACTAAATCTAAAATTTAGTGACTGATAACTTTTAGTCACTATTCGGTCTCAAATCTGAGATTGAATAGTGACTGACAAATTCGGTCTCTAAAAGCGCTTTTTTCTTGTAGTGATTGGATCGTATGTGTGGCGGAACACCTCGGCCAATCCCGTTAAACCGATAACGTACTTGATCCGAGTCCGCCTCCCGCGAACGGGCCGAAGCCTCGCAAGGGATACCAAACCACAGTCCGTGTAAACACAAAGGAACACAACATATTTTATATATATTTCACAAGTTACATAGCCATATTTCCTTAAAACTAAAAAGAAGTACAAGAGCCTGGGGCATACCCCGAGCTACAACTGAAGAAAATAAACAACTAACTACACTACACTGTTGGAGTTGCTACTACACAGCTGGAGGTACCGACCCTGCACCGCTACGACGCGGCTCTGAACTGGACGACGGTCGTGAAACGTCCTCCTCGCTCTCACCTGTGGGGTAGGGGTGAGCCTCGCTAGTCACTGGCTCAGTAGGGAACTCCCCCAAAACCGAGCAAACCAAAAACCACAAGTACAAAAGCAATAAACAGTACCAACAATTTATAGAACAGCTAAGCAGGATATAAAAGCTGTAAAAGTACTCACCGTCTGCCGACTACGAGAAACAACTGTAATAATTAAACGGCAAACCAGTACAGATGTACAAGCTAAAGTAGAGACAGCCAAACACAAGCCACATGAACTGGTTCGCGACACCAGAAACTGACTTGGACAAACTAACACAGGTCCACCTCTCAGTCTCGCAGCCACGGACGAAAGGTCTAGCTGCCGCTCCATGTGAAAAGTCAAGCAACTGCGGAGACCAACCAAACACCACCACCTGTGGACCACACGGTCACAGGCCCATGCCTGGCACCTCTAGAGATCCTGGCCCGGAGCTCTCTAGAGTGAGGCACTGGAAAAGGACTAGCTGGGGTCCAGTACGTCTACTGGTGTCCGTACCCCCAACTACGAGCGCGCTACAAGTGACTAAAGACAAACACAAGTGTCACTGTCCCACTGTCGTCTTTCCCTCAACCGGACATACAACTCAAGCACAGGAGTGAGGGTGTCCAGGTCAGACGACACAGACCTCGACGGTACAACACAAGTACCGGGACAAAGCCCCGAGCTAACAGCCTGGCTCACAAAGAACCTGGGGCACCCAACTAGAGAGGTAACCACGGTAGGCGTCGTACTACTCGCCACGTACAAAAAACCATGTGCACGTCACACACAAACCACGTGAAACCTCACGTAAACCTCAAGTAACAACGGTCCACTACACGTGAACTCAACTGTACTCGCGTGAACAACATGCAACCTCGAAGGTGAGTAACTAACTGCATACCCCGTATGCTAAACACAGAAATCATGTGCACTCAATGCACCACAGGTGCCAACGCACCATTCATTATCGATAAATACCATAAATAGCCGTTTCTGCTTATACACAGGTTGGCGGCAACATCGACTGCCGCTTATGGGAAGTAGACGGCAAGGGATATGGCCGTCAATATCCCAGCTGATGATCTTGGCAACAAACGATGTTGACGCCAATATCTTCAGCCTCTATTCCTGCAGAAACCCTAAACCGATTCTACAGGTTTTACAACCGTTAAAACAACGGAAAAACATACAGAATTTGTTCTTCTAACATCCATGCACTATAATTAAACTATAACAACATGCTTTACCACCTGAATTCATCAAACCATCCATTATCCCCCGCATGGATACCATGACCCGAAATCACCATTTTCATGCAGATTCATGTTATCTAATTTCATTATCACGACCTATAGGAATTACAAGGGTCATTCCCTACCTCAGAACACGCTTAAACCTTCCGAATTCTCCCGGTTCACACCGAACCCTCCGTGAGCTCCCACGGCAATTGCACCACGCCACGGCGTTTCCTCGCGCAATTCGGCAATGCCACACATCCCACGATCCTCCAACCACTCTCCTGTACCTGTTGGAAGCTTTAGGGACACGGGGGCATGAAGCTGGGGCAAGGGGAAGAGAGAACCAGGTAGAAAACCTACCCTCGAGTGACCCTATAACCTGCAGAATTCACAGGTTGGCGTCAACCCCTTTGCCGCCTAGGGCAACCGCCACCATAAACGTCCATATCCACTGCCGCTTAGTTCATGCAGTCAATAACAACTTACCTGGACGCCAACAAGTCAACGGCCACCCCTGGCCGCCAACTCCAACTCAGCTGCAGCAGGTCCTATTCCATTTCAGGACCAAACCTGCTCTTCACCTGAACAAACCACACATCCAAACCACACATTCCACACAACCAACTCACACTGGCCTCACAACGGCCATCACAACCATTACACACATGATCCGCATGGATCTGAAAAGCACGCGATGTTACATTACTATCATCTAAAAAGAAAATTTCAACCTCGAAATTCATAACACAACTCAAAGTTAAACAACTTAAATATACACATCTTTACAAGCACTATCATCTAAAAAAAAAGAAAATACAAAGGCTTATTCAAACAGATAGGGATACCCTTTAGCCATCTCCTCGGCTAACTCCCAGGTATCCTCACCACCCAACCTATTTTCCCATCTCACTTTAACTAACTCAATTTCTTTATTTCTCAGCCTCTTTATCTTTCGATCTGTGATCTGCACCAGATACTCTGGCATAGTCATATCCGGCTTCAGGTCACCACCTTGATATCTGATTATTTGACCTGGATCTTCAATGCACTTTCTCAACATAGAGACATGAAATATATCATGAACATCCGCAAAATCCGCTGGCAAATCCAGCCTATAAGCTGTTTCCCCAATCCTTTCTAATACTTGGAAGGGTCCCACATACCTTGGACTCAACTTTCCAGTCTTGCCAAACCTCATAATACCTTTACTCGGGGAAACTCTCAAGAAAACCAAATCTCCCACCTCAAACTGAAGTGGTCTCCTCCGGATATCTGCATAACTCTTTTGCCTGCTTTGAGCTGGCTGCAATTTTTCTTTAATAAGCTTCACTATTTCTGTGGTTTGCTGAATCAATTCAGGACCCACTAATTGCCTTTCTCCCACTTCATGCCAGTTCAATGGGGTTCTACATGGCCTTCCATATAAAGCTTCATATGGTGCCATTCCAAGACTGGTATGATAACTATTATTGTAGGCAAACTCAACCATTCCCAAATAATGCTCCCAGCTACCTCCCCAAACTGAACAACAAGCTCGCATCATATCTTCAATCGTCTGATAGTCCTCTCTGTCTGACCATCTGTCTGGGGATGATAAGCGGAGCTATATCTCAGCTCAGTATCAATTACTCTTTACAGGTTCCTCCAAAAACCAGAAGTAAATCTTGGATCTCTATCAGATACAATAGTCTTCGGTATACCATGCAGTGGAACAATTCTTTCAACATAAATATTTGCTAATCTGTCCACTGTCCAAGACATACTTACTGCTACTAATCTGCACACTTTGGTCAATCTGTCAACAAATACCCATATTCCATTATGCCCGGAACTCGATCTTGGTAAACCTGCCACAAAGTCCATAGCAATATCATCCCACTTCCACTGCGGAATGGGTAACGATTGCAATAAACCTCTAGGTTTCTGATGCTCTGCTTTAATCTGCTGACAGATAGCACACCTTGCAACAAACTCTGCTATTTCCTTTTACATATGAGGCCACCAGAAATGCTTTCTCAAATCATGGTACATTTTAGTACTACCCGGATGGATAGTGTACCTAGATTTATGAGCCTCTTCCAACACTCGCTGCTTCACCTCTCTTTCAGCTGGAACAAACAACCTGCCTCTGAGCCTGACCACACAATTATCATCAATGGTAACTCCTTCCATTTTCACAATTTCGGCTAAACTTACATCTGCTCTCTGAGCCTCAATAATCTACCAATACAAAGACGGCTCTACAGCACTAGCAGCTAGTACTGCCCGTCGCTGACTACTGGGCATATACAAGGAGTTCTCCACTACCTCTTCATACAGCTTCCATTATTTAATCATCATCAAACTTACATATGCCTTTCTGCTCAAGGCATAAGCTACAACATTGGCCTTACTCGGATGGTAAGCCAAACTGAAATCATAATCATTTAAATATTCAATCCATCTGCGTTGACGAAGGTTCAAATCTTTCTGAGAGAAAATATACTTCAAACTTTTATGATCTGTAAAGATCTCAAATCTCTCGCCATACAGATAATGCCTCCACATTTTTAAGGCAAACACAACTGCTGCCAATTCCAAATCATGAGTGGGGTAATTCTCTTCTGCCGGCTTCAATTGCCTGGACGCATAAGCTATCACTTTACCATGCTGCATAAGCACTGCGCCAAGTCCTCTTCTTGAAGCATCAGTATACAACACAAAACCACCACTCCCTGCCGGTAATGTTAATATAGGTGCTGATGTAAGTCTCTTCTTCAATTCCATAAAACTTTTCTGACATTCACCAGACCACACAAATGGCACCCCTTTCCTGGTCAATTTAGTCATAGGTGCTGCAATTTTAGAAAAAACTTGAATAAAGCGCCTATAATAACCTGCCAATCCTAGAAAACATCTAATCTCGGTTATTGTCTTAGGCACTCCCCATCTCATCACTGCTTCCACTTTACTCGTGTCCACTACTACTCCTTTAGCTGAGATGACATGACCCAAGAACTGGATTTCTTTTAACCAAAATTCACACTTATTGAATTTAGCAAACAACTGGTTATCTCTTAACAACTGCAAAGTAAACCTCAAATGAGCTGCATGCTCCTCTTCAGATGCTGAATAAATTAGAATATCATCAATAAAGACCACAATGAATTGGTATAAATATGGATGAAAAATTCTATTCATCAGATCCATAAAACCTGCAAGAGCATTGGTCAACCCAAATGGCATAACCACAAACTCGAAGTGACTATATCTAGTTCTAAAAGCTGTTTTATATATATCCTCCTCTTTAATTCTCAACTGATGGTACCCAGACCTCAAATCAATTTTAGAAAATACCTTTGCTGATTGCAACTGATCAAACAGATCATTTATCCTCGGCAACGGGTACTTATTCTTAATGGTCACATCATTCAACTTCCTATAATCAATACACATCCGAAAACTTCCATCTTTCTTTTTCACAAATAAAACCGGCGCTCCCCACGGGGAATGACTCGGTCTAATAAACCCTTTCTGCAACAACTCTTCTAATTGCTTTTGCAATTCTTTAAGTTCTGCTGGTGCCATCCGATATGGAGCTTTAGAAATCGGCATGGTACCTGACAGCAACTCAATGGTAAAGTCCACCTCTCTATGTGGAGCTAAACCAGGCAAATCCTCAGAAAAAACATCAGCAAATTCTCTAACCACGGGAACTGCTTCCACTGGCTGACTAGCTTCTACCAGATTTACCGAGGCTAGATAAGCCACACATCCAGCATTTATCAACTTTCTAGCTTTAATTGCAGAAATTAGAAACTTAGAGGTATAAAAAGGCATACCTTGATATTCAAATACTGCACCATTAGGATGACAAAACCTGATCCTTTTCTTTCTGCAATCTAACATTGCTCCATACATCTCAAGCCAATCCATACCCAAAATAATATCATAATCTGACAACTGCAAGGCATATAACCGACCCGGCATCCGGTTCCCTTCAATCATAACAGGAGCTTCATCTACATAGCTCGAAGTGAGTAGGAACTCACCTGAAGGAACCTCCACTACTAACTCACAAGACTTCTCCTCTAAAGGATGAGCTATACAATCCAAAAATTCTTCGGAAATGAAAGAATGAGAGGCACCCGAATCAAATAAGACTCTTTCTGAATATTCATAAAGAGGTAAAGTACCTTCTATCATATTCGATGCCTCCGCCTGGGCTCGGGTGATAGCCATAACCCGGCCTCTTCCCCGCTGCTGCGGTGCTCCTCTGCCACGACCTGCCTGTGGATGCTGAAACTGCTGAGGCTGCTGCTGCTGCTGCACACCTCTTCCGTACCCATATTCTCTCGGATGGGGACAATTGCGAATCAAATGTCCTGGCTGATTACAATTATAGCATCCTGGTGGAGTAATAGGCTGCCTGGCAGTGCTCTGCTGCGACTCCTCCACCTCAGGCCTACCTCGGCCTTGCTGAAACTGCTGACGACCTCCCCATCCTCTTCCTTTGCCTTTAAATGCTTGCTTTAATTTCTGACCCCATTTACCAAAGTCTGATGAAGAAGGTCCTGCTGGTGCTTTACCTTTACTTGCACCCACTGACTGCTGCGGTAGCCGAAAACTACCTGAACCTGACTCGCCCACCTGACGAGTCCGAATAGACCTCTCTAATGTAGCTGCTCTCTGGGCTTCTTCTTCCACTGTCTTACATATGAGAGGCACTATTGCATCCTGCAACTCCACTCTCAAACCTCTAATAAAATACTCAACCATCATATTATTATCTGAAACTACATAAGGCGCATAACGACTAAGCGCCATAAACCTCATCTGGTACTCTAAAACTGAAGAGTTACCTTGCTGGAGAGTCCGAAACTGCTCTCTTTTCACTTGCTGCACTTGAATCGGAAAGAATGTATCATTAAATACATCGAGAAATTCCGACCAAGTGATGGCCTCCTCTGTCCTGCCTGCGAAGGTGGTCTGCATCTTCAGTCGCCACCATTCTAATGTAAAACCTCTCAACTGATAAGCAGCTAACACAACTTTATCTGCTATCGGACACCTCATAGTTGCAAAGACTCTTTCAATCTCATGAACCCAGTGCTCCGCTGTATCTGGATTCGGCCCTCCTGAATAAGTAGGTGGTTGCAATCTCAGAAACTTTCCAACATGCATCACTGGTTCTTCTGCTATCAACACTGGTGGCACAGGTGCTGCAAAAGGCACCTCTACTCCTGGCGGGACTAGAGCTACAGGTACAGTCTCTCCATCCCCAGGTGGCACTGCAACCGGTGGTACCGGCGCTTGCTGATCCATCCTCGCCTGAATATCCGTGAGGCTTTCCCAAATCCTCTCATCATACGCTGTGTACTTTCCTCCGATCATCTCCTCCACCACCCCAATCTCTTCTATCAGCCATTCCAAATTTCTACATAAACAAACACCAAGCAAAATCAAACAACAAATTATCAAAAACCAGGGTCCCTACCAGCAGTGTACAAAGACCGAAATAAGGCTATGTATCTTTCTAGTTTCTTTATATTAACATGGACCTTGCTCTGATACCAACTGTGGCAGAACGCCTCGGCCAAGCCCGTTAAACCGATAACGTACTTGATCTGAGTCCGCCTCCCGCGAACGGGCCGAAGCCTCGCAAGGGATACCAAACCACAGTCCATGTAAACACAAAGGAACACACCACATTTTATATATATTTCAGCAGTTACATAGCCATATTTCCACAAAACTAAAAAGAAGTACAAGAGCCTGGGGCATACCCCGAGCTACAACTGAAGAAAATAAACAACTAACTACACTACACTGCTGGAGCTGCTACTACACAGCAGGAGGTACCGACCCTGCACCGCTACGGCTAGGCTCTGAACTGGACGACGGTCGTGAAATGTCCTCCTCGCTCTCACCTGTGGGGGTAGGGGTGAGCCTCGCTAGTCACTGGCTCAGTAGGGAACTCCCCCAAAACTGAGCAAACCAAAAGCCACAGGTACAAAAGCAATAAACAGTACCAACAATTTATAGAACAGCTAAGTAGGATATAAAAGCTGTAAAAGTACTCACCGTCTGCCGACTAAGAGAAACAATTGTAATAATTAAACGGAAAACTAGTACAGATGTACAAGCTAAAGTAGAGACAGCCAAACACGAGCCACGTGAACTGGTTCGCGACACCAGAAACTGACTCGGACAAACTAACACAGGTCCACCTCTCAGTCTCGCAGCCAAGACGAAAGGTCCAGCTGCCGCTCCACGTGAAAAGTCAAGCAACTGCGGAGACCAACCAAACACCACCACCTGTGGACCACACGGTCACAGGCCCATGCCTGGCACCTCTAGAGATCCTGGCCTGGAGCTCACTAGAGTGAGACACTGGAAAAGGACTAGCTGGGGTCCAGTACGTCTACTGGTGTCCGTACCCCCAACTACGAGCGTGCTACAAGTGACTAAAGACAAACACAAGTGTCACTGTCCCACTATCGTCTTTCCCTCAGCCGGACGTACAACTCAAGCACAGGAGTGAGGGTGTCCAGGTCAGACGACACAGACCTCGACGGTACAACACAAGTACCGGGACAAAGCCCCGAGCTAATAGCCTGGCTCACAAGAACCTGGGGCACCCACTGGAGAGGTAACCACGGTAGGCGTCGTTCTACTCGCCACGTACACAAACCACGTGCACTCACACACAAACCAGTGAAACCTCACGTAAACCTCAAGTAACAACGGTCCACTACACTGAACTCAACTGTACTCGTGTGAACAACACGCAACCTCGAGGTAGTAACTACTGCATACCCCGTATGCTAAACACAGAAATCATGTGCACTCATGCCCACAGGTGCCAACGCCCATTTATCGATAAATACCTAAATAGCCGTTTTTCTGCTTATACACAGGTTGGCGGCAACATCGACTGCCGCTTTGGGAAGTAGACGGCAAGGGATATTGCGACGACCCTCATTATACCGGTACAGTTATACCAACCCACGTCGGTATAGCGAGCGTCATCACAGTGGGACATTTACCCAACAATGACATTCAGCTGAGATACACGTGAATATAAGAACAGAGTAGCGGAAGTAAAAGAACCACTGTCTTCATTCATTCATCATCCACATTTAACATACATGATTCGATAACATTTAGAGAACTAAAATCCACATAATTTAAATTGCTGAAAATCAAATACATAGATGTCCATACTATACATTCTTCCATGATAATGCTAGTACAATGTTCAATTTACATACTATGAAAATCACAAAATGTCACAAGTACTCCAACACTCTAATCTCCACGCTCGGAGTCGGTCTCCAACGTCTCCTCCACAAGTGTCTCGTCACCAACTACACCTGTACGCCGAAGCAAGTAGTGAGTCTAAAAGACTCCGCAAGTAATTCTACACATACCGTACATGCACATATCATAGTAGGTTCTACATACACATTCACAAGACACAACATGTAGCATGCTTGACATTAAATTTTACAACCTATCATGGTGAATCTACAATTTAAACACATGGACTATGCTTTCAGATTTCCTAAAATAGAATCACCTATCACATGCTTTCTATTCATTCCTCACATAAAATCTACCTTCAACCAACTAAGACATGAAAGCCATTAACATGAATTCCGAGCATGCATGAAAGGAAACATACCTAACATGGAATCTACACATTCCTACGCATATACGTAACCATTTTACATGCTTTAATTGCTGGTTTTACATGCTTTAGCAACCATAATCTAACACATGAGAGCTACAACAACGATTAAATCACAACATGTGAACAACCAAGTATGGAAGTTGTTTATATATGCTTAACAATTATCCCTAGCATGGATTCTAGGCATTTTGCATACATAAACATGATCATAACATAGTAAAGCTACTGTTTAAGCATGATTTCAGATTGTCATAACATGGATTACAAACTCACATCCTCACATTTTGGTTTCACATTTTTACACAATTTCAAATTCGCATATTCACACTTTACACATGCACTTTTACACATTGTTCAC
The DNA here is from genome assembly GCA_014218235.1 of Colocasia esculenta. Taxonomy (NCBI): domain Eukaryota; kingdom Viridiplantae; phylum Streptophyta; class Magnoliopsida; order Alismatales; family Araceae; genus Colocasia; species Colocasia esculenta. The sequence goes on along the minus strand of CM024760.1, from coordinate 93,633,578 downwards.
ATTCACATTTTTCACATGAACACATACACATTTACACATTCACATTTAGTGCCGTGACACATAGTCCAAACCACCAAAGAAGGACACAACACATCACATCACATAGACGCCATCTAGGCAATACAATGGCGACTCTTGGACTGCGCAGACCGGGAGAACAAGTCTCCACCCTAACCAGTGGTACTTGTCCACCTCCAGGATTTCCCCCTAATGCCCTTAGGGTCACAACACATTGAACCTTCTCAGGGGGACTTTTCCCTGATACGGTTCCACTGCCCTCTGTGGAAGCAATGTCACACTTGGCACAATTTACACATTACACGTTTTCCGATTAAGCACTTAGTTTAGCACATGACACTCACATCTCACTCATTCACTCATTCACACACATGGTGCTCTGTTTTCCTGACATGACACTACAATTACAGAAATTTAGTGCTCAGGAAATTTCACTAATCAGGTTGCTATATACAAAATCAAATCATTTTTACAACGGCATGCATTAGTTTCACATTTTTACATGGAAAATTCATATTGCATCATATACTGGTCCAAATGACCTGAAATTTTAACCACAGGCTAATTTCGGGTTTAGGGTTCTTCATGCAAAATTTCAGATTTTTCTAAGCTAAAACGAATTACAGAAAATCTAACATTAATTCCACATGCTATCCGCAATTCGATTTAACATGGAGTTGAACACAAGCACAATTTTAACAACTCACTGTCTGAACCCTAGCATGCATAGAGCCACATGATTTATTCCCGAATTTATTGGGCAATACACAATTTACGAAAGATTTATCGTGACCTACGCATGATTTCTATTTCCCAAAACAGAAAATTCAATAATCATACAAGCATGGAAAATTCCAGAAATTTAGAACACAGACAGGGTTGTACATACATGGTCTAACAAAATTAGGGCAACATGATTTTACCACGGAATATCAGGATAATGGTGAGAACTACACATGAACATTCTTCCACATGCTTTCAAATATGTAAATAAGCTCTACCATCCACAAAATAAGTGTACATTCACATTCCCATCCATCACATTAGCTAGTATACATAGCATATAAGAGATTACATTATATCCTCATCGTGAAAATATCGAAATTAATCATATAGAAGGGCAGAACAGCTTGCTGTTCTGCTCAGATGAACTTAGCGGCAAGCTATGGCCGCTAATTAATGTTAACGGCATAATCGCTGGACGCTAAGCATGATCTTAGCGGCAAGGGAATTGCCGTTAAGGTCAGGTCTGTGCAAAACACAGACCCGAGCTCCAAAGATGGGGTGAATTTGGGGGTCTAGGACACGAGGGAAAATACATAAAAATGGTAAAACCATCCTAGACACATACATGAACACTATGGGTAGGGTACTTGCCTTTTAGGTATACTCCAAAGGGATCAAAAGGCTTGGTGAAGCTCTCCTTGGGCTGTCCCAAGAAGTTCCCAACCAGCCTCCAAGATGGCCTTCCTCCGGGTTCTTGAGCAAGCTCCAGTGCAATCCGAGGTCGGGGATGCCTTCCTCGATGATCCAGCAAGCTCCTTGATGTAGCAGGTGGCCGGATCAAGCTTCAGAACTTCAGATTTTGGGTTGCAAAGGTGAGGGTTTCTCACAGTCCGAAAATAGGGTTTCACTCCTTTCTCTTCTTCCTCTCTTGCAAAGGGGCAAAGAGAAGGCTTAGGGTTGTAAAAATGGCTTTGTATATAGCCAAAGACCTCTCACCCACGCAGGAGGTGACAAGATGGCCTTTCAGACCGTTGGGGACAGCTCCCCAATGGTTGGGGTGGCTTGCTTCCGGAATTTCGGGTCTGCAACGCATGCAGGTCAGAGAAATTGGCGTCCACATCGCTGGACGCTGGACTTAGTGTTGGCGTCCATAGGGTTGACGCCGACACAACACCGACGTTTACTGATATTGACGCCAATCTGGCCTTCGGCCAGAACTCTAAAACATGCAGAAACCATGCACATCTTATACCTATATATGTGCCATATGTATACTATAACATGTACACACTACCATCAACAATACATACATTATTTATACCTAAATTATACACATACACACATAAGTATACTAATTAATACATACGTAGATACATACATACGTACATACACAACATGAATTATTTACATGCAATTAATAATGTAACAAAATTCGAGGGCCTTACACCCTCTCCCCCTTAAAAGAAACTTCGTCCTCGAAGTTAGAACGACGCTACTCAAAAAAAGGGGATACTTCTTCTTCATCGCATCCTCAAGCTCCCAAGTAGCCTCCTCTCGTGAGAAGTTCCGCCAGAGAACTTTCACCGACGCAATACTCTTGTTCCGGAGATGCTGAACCTTCCGGTCAAGAATAGCTACTGTTGCTCGACATACGACAGATCTGGCTGAATCTCCACTGGCTCATGACTAATCACATGAGACGGATCTCGGACATACCTCCTGAGCATCGAAACGTGGAACACAGGTTGAACACTAGCCAAAGCTGGGGGTAAGGCTAGCTCATATGCCACGCTGCCCAAACGTCTGAGAATCTCATATGGGCCAATGAACCTAGGGCTCAACTTACTATGCCTGCCAAATCTAACAACACCTCGAGTAGGCGATATCTTCAAGAAGACATGATTGCCCACCTCGAACTCAAGATCCTTCCTCCTATTGTCGGCATAGCTCTTCTGCCTATCCTGTGCCGCAACAAGCCTCTTCCTGATAAGCTGGACCTTATCCGAAGTCTCCTGAACAAACTCCGGGCCGATCAACTGCGTATCACCAGTCTCCTCCCAACATAAAGGAGATCTGCAGGGCCTACCATACAACGCCTCGAATGGAGCCATACCAATACTTGCATGAAAGCTGTTGTTGTATGCGAACTCCACTAGAGGTAGATGACGCTCCCAATCATCCTTCCAATCCAGCACACATGCTCTCAGCATATCCTCGAGCGTCTGGATAGTCCTCTCGGACTGTCCATCAGTCTGGGGATGAAACGCCGAACTGAGCTTCAGCTCCGAACCTAAAGCATCCTGAAGACCCTTCCACAACCTCGAAGTAAATCTCGGATCTCGATCCGAAATGATCGACTTCGGCACACCATGCAATCTAATGATACTACTAACATACAATCTAGCTAAACTCTCTACTGACTGCTTCTTCTTCATAGGCAAGAAATGAGCAGTCTTCGAGAATCTATCTACAACTACCCAAATCGAGTCATTGCCCCTTCTAGATCGAGGCAAACCCGAAACAAAGTCCATAGTGACAGCTTCCCACTTCCACACTGGGATGTCCATCCTTTGCATAAGGCCGATGGTCGCTCCGCTCGGCTTTCACTTGCTGGCATACTAACATCGGGATACATAATCCGCTACATCCCTCTTCATGCCAGACCACCAAAAAGATCTCTTCAAATCCTGGTACATCTTTGTGTTACCCGGATGAATAGAGAATCGCGATCTATGAGCCTCCGCTAACACATGCTCACGGACATCTACTAAATCGGGACACAAACACGGTGCTGAAATCTAATCACACCGTCCTCATCACGAGCAATGCCTGCCTTGCCCACTAACTCTAAGAGTCTAGGGTCGGCTCCCTGTTGCTCGATCACTTCATCCAAAACCGAGGACCTAAGAGATAACTGAGCTACAAAAGCCTGGCATAGCGATGGCTCTAACTCAGTCAACGCGCAAGCCGCATCCTCCAACATCTTCCAGTCCTGCTGGAGAGATGGCCTCTTTCTACTCAGAGCATCCGCTACAACATTCGCCTTTCCAGGGTGATACTGAAGGTCGAAGTCATAGTCCTTCAAGAACTCAATCCATCTCCTCTGCCTCAGGTTTAATTCCTTTTGGGAGAAAAGATACTTTAAGCTCTTGTGTCGGTAAACACCTCAAATCTGACACCATAAAGATAGTGCCTCCAGATCTTTAGTGCATGAACCACTGCTGCGAGCTCCAAGTCATGAGTCGGATAGTTCTTCTCATGCTCCTTCAACTGAGAGAAGCATAAGCCACTACCCTTTCCTGCTGCATGAGCACACAGCCTAACCCAATCCGAGACGCATCCGTGTAGATAGCAAAACCCTCTACACCGCTCGGTAAGACTAACACCGGGGCTGTCGTGAGCTTAGTCTTCAATAATTGAAAACTACTCTCACACTTCTCGGACCAAACAAACTTCACTCCCCTTCTGGTAAGCTGAGTCAAAGGGGCGGCGATGGATGAAAATCCCTCAATAAATCGCCGATAGTAACCAGCTAAACCAATAAAACTACGAATCTCCGAAGGGGTCTTGGGAACTCCCAATCCATAACTGCCTGGACCTTTGCTGGATCCACTGCAACACCAGCACCGGAGATAACATGCCCGAGGAAATGAACCTCGCGCAACCAAAAATCGCACTTGCTGAACTTAGCATACAGCTTGTGCTCACGAAGAACCTCTAACACTATCCTCAATGCTGACGGTGTGTGGCCTCATCCGGAGAGTAAACCAGCACATCATCAATAAACACCACGACAAAGCTATCTAAATAAGGCCTAAACACCCTGTTCATGAGATCCATGAACGCTGCAGGGGCATTGGTCAATCGAAAGGAAGGACCAAAAACTCATAATGTCCATAACGGGTTCTAAACGCCGTCTTGGACACATCCTCACTCCGAATCCTCAACTGATGATAACCAGATCGCAAATCAATCTTAGAAAAGACTGATGCATCTCGCAACTGGTCAAACAAATCATCAATACGAGGTAAGGGATACCTGTTCTTCACAGTCACTTGGTTCAGCTTTCTGTAGTCAATGCATAACCTAAGTGACCCGTCTTTCTTCTTGACGAATAATACAGGTGCGCCCCAAGGGGAAACACTAGGGCGAATAAATCCCTTATCTAGCAACTCTTGCAACTGCCTCCTCAACTCGGCTAACTCCGCAGGTGCCATCCGATATGGAGCCTTCGAGATAGGAGAGGTGCCCGGAAGCAACTCTATGGTAAACTCTATCTCTCTATCCGGTGGCAAACCAGACAAATCATCAGGAAAGACGTCTGGAAAATCCTGCACTACCTCAATCTCTGCAAGAGTAGGTGACTCATCAGCCTCTGGCACTAGTACCACGCTGGCAAGAAAAGCGTCACAACCCTTGTTCACCATGCGCATCGCCTTCATGGCAGAGATGACTAACTTTCCCGCCAAGTTCCTTGGCAAGGGATGAGAGAACTCGTCCTCACCAGGAATGCGGAAAACAATCCTCTTCCGACGACAATCCACTAACGCATAGTGCTCCTCTAGCCAATCCAGACCAAGAATAGCATCATAGTCCTTCATCTTTAGCAAGAAGAAACACCCATCTAGGATTCTATCCTCAATGCACACAGGTAACGACGGAATGCACTTCCTAGTCGATACCGTACCCGCAGGGGTGTGCACAGACAAAGGGACCTCTAAATCCTCAGACTCTATACCTGACTCTAGGGCTAACTGCCTAGCGAACCGCTCGAAATGAACGAGTGAGTAGCACCCGTATCAAACAAAACCCGAGCGTGCACACCTAAAAGCAAAACCGTACCTTCGGTGACATGCTCCGCCTGCTCGGCGTCCTCGCGAGCTAAAGCAAACACTCGAGCTGGGGCTCGAGGCCTTCCTGGTCTTCCTGTAGCTGGCGCTGCTGCCGCTACTGCCGCTGGGGCTGGCGCTCCGCGCTGGACTCCCTGCTGAAGTCTTGGGCAATCCTTGATCTTGTGGTCGCTGCTTCCGCACTTCAAGCACTTGCCCGTAATCATCCAACATTCGGTACCACCATGTGTCTTCCCACAGTGGGGACACTCTTTCTTCACACCAGGGGAACGTACAGAGGGTACCTGAGAACTGCCGACTGTCACGGATCGCTGCGGTGTCTGGTACACTTTCTTCTTCTTGTCTTGCCGTTGGAATGTCGCTGCTGGCCTCTTCTGCGAAGCTTTCTTTTCTTCCAGGTATTGCTCCATCTCTCCCTCCTGCCTACAAGCAGCACTGAGGGCCTCGTCCAACGTGCGGTGGTCAAATGCCACGAGTCTCGTCCGCAGTGATGGCTTGAGTCCCATCACGAACTTCTTTGTCTTCCTGCGCTCGTCTGCCACGATGTGAGGTGCATATTTAGAGAGTTCAGAAAATCTTGCCTCATATTCCAGCACAGTCATGGAGCCTTGAGCCAAAGATAGGAATTCCTGCTCCATCCGATCTTGCACATGCTCGGGGACGAACTTGGCCCGAAAGAGCCTCACGAACTCGTCCCAAGCAACATCGATAGCTCCGTCCTCAAACCGGGTACGCAGCAATGAAGCCCACCATACATCAGCTCTTTCCTGCAGTACACCGCTCATAAGCACCATCTAAACAAATCTAGCTTAACAAACATACAAGCATATAAACTAAAGCATACCTGTAGCATGTAGGTGGCCAATGTAACCTTATCCTCATCTGCACACCTGATGGCTCGGAAGATCTTTTCTATCTCCCTCATCCAGCTTTCAGCCAACAACAGATCGCTCTCCCCCTTAAAAGAGGGTGGCAGCATCCTCTTGAATCTCTCCATGGTAGAAGGTCCACCATGGTCCTGAGCTGGTACTTGAGCCTGCTACATCACAGCAAACAATACACAATCAACACAATATCACATAATTAAATAAAACAGACTATTAATCCTTTTATTAGTCTAACCTGAGCCTCCAACTGAGCCTGGAGTGCTGCGTGGGTATGAGCCTGCGTCTGCATGGCTTGCACCAGACCTTGCATGAATACTCCATAATCCACAGCGGCGGTGGGGGAAGTACAGGACCTTGCGGTGCCGGGGCCTGCTGCTCTGCCCGCACGTCACGTCTCGGCTCGTCCTCATGGGCCGGCGCTCCGCCACGCCTACCTCTCGAAGCCATGGCTGTAATAAATTTCAGCCACCATTAGAGCTAGGTTACTAAGTTTTCTAACCATTTTCTTATCTACTTTTCATTCATTATTAATCAATTCTACACATGTGGACATTCCTATGTAGACTTAGCATGTAATGGGGATGATGACTTAGGTATATTCATGTGCAATCTCAACCGGTGGTCTCTGATACCAATCTCTGCGACGACCCTCATTATACCGGTACGGTTAAACCAACCCACGTCGGTATAGCGAGCGTCATCACAGTGGGACATTTACCCAACAATGACATTCAGCTGAGATACACATGAATATAAGAACAGAGTAGCGGAAGTAAAAGAACCACTGTCTTCATTCATTCATCATCCACATTTAACATACATGATTCGATAACATTTAGAGAACTAAAAATCCACATAATTTAAATTGCTGAAAATCAAATACATAGATGTCCATACTTATACATTCTTCCATGATAATGCTAGTACAATGTTCAATTTACATACTATGAAAATCACAAAATGTCACAAGTACTCCAACACTCTAATCTCCACGCTCGGAGTCGGTCTCCAACGTCTCCTCCACAAGTGTCTCGTCACCAACTACACCTGTACGCCGAAGCAAGTAGTGAGTCTAAAAGACTCCGCAAGTAATTCTACACATACCGTACATGCACATATCATAGTAGGTTCTACATACACATTCACAAGACACAACATGTAGCATGCTTGACATTAAATTTTACAACCTATCATGGTGAATCTACAATTTAAACACATGGACTATGCTTTCAGATTTCCTAAAATAGAATCACCTATCACATGCTTTCTATTCATTCCTCACATAAAAATCTACCTTCAACCAACTAAGACATGAAAGCCATTAACATGAATTCCGAGCATGCATGAAAGGAAACATACCTAACATGGAATCTACACATTCCTACGCATATACGTAACCATTTTACATGCTTTAAGCTTGCTGGTTTTACATGCTTTAGCAACCATAATCTAACACATGAGAGCTACAACAACGATTAAATCACAACATGTGAACAACCAAGTATGGAAGTTGTTTATATATGCTTAACAATTATCCCTAGCATGGATTCTAGGCATTTTGCATACATAAACATGATCATAACATAGTAAAGCTACTGTTTAAGCATGATTTCAGATTGTCATAACATGGATTACAAACTCACATCCTCACATTTTGGTTTCACATTTTTACACAATTTCAAATTTCATATTTCACACTTTACACATGCACTTTTACACATTGTTCACATTCACATTTTTCACATGAACACATACACATTTACACATTCACATTTAGTGCCGTGACACATAGTCCAAACCACCAAAGAAGGACACAACACATCACATCACATAGACGCCATCTAGGCAATACAATGGCGACTCTTGGACTGCGCAGACCGGGAGAACAAGTCTCCACCCTAACCAGTGGTACTTGTCCACCTCCAGGATTTCCCCTAATGCCCTTAGGGTCACAACACATTGAACCTTCTCAGGGGGACTTTTCCCTGATACGGTTCCACTGCCCTCTGTGAAGCAATGTCACACTTGGCACAATTTACACATTACACGTTTTCCGATTTAAGCACTTAGTTTAGCACATGACACTCACATCTCACTCATTCACTCATTCACACACATGGTGCTCTGTTTTCCTGACATGACACTACAATTACAGAAATTTAGTGCTCAGGAAATTTCACTAATCAGGTTGCTATATACAAAATCAAATCATTTTTACAACGGCATGCATTAGTTTCACATTTTTACATGGAAAATTCATATTGCATCATATACTGGTCCAAATGACCTGAAATTTTAACCACAGGCTAATTTCGGGTTTAGGGTTCTTCATGCAAAATTCAGATTTTTCTAAGCTAAAACGAAATTACAGAAAATCTAACATTAATTCCACATGCTATCCGCAATTCGATTTAACATGGAGTTGAACACAAGCACAATTTTAACAACTCACTGTCTGAACCCTAGCATGCATAGAGCCACATGATTTATTCCAATTTATTGGGCAATACACAATTTACGGAAGATTTATCGTGACCTACGCATGATTTCTATTTCCAAAACAGAAATTCAATAATCATACAAGCATGGAAAATTCCAGAAATTCAGAACACAGACAGGGTTGTACATACATGGTCTAAAAAATTAGGCAACATGATTTTACCACGGAAATCAGGATAATGGTGAGAACATACACATGAACATTCTTCCACATGCTTTCAAATATGTAATAAGCTCTACCATCCACAAAATAAGTGTACATTCACATTCCATCCATCACATTAGCTAGTATACATAGCATATAAGAGATTACATTATATCCTCATCGTGAAACATATCGAAATTAATCATATAGAAGGCAGAACAGCTTGCTGTTCTGCTCAGATGAACTTAGCGGCAAGCTATGGCCGCTAATTAATGTTAACGGCATAATCGCTGGACGCTAAGCATGATCTTAGCGGCAAGGGATATTGCCGTTAAGGTCAGGTCTGTGCAAAAACACAGACCGAGCTCCAAGATGGGGTGAATTTGGGGTCTAGGACACGAGGGAAAATACATAAAAATGGTAAAACCATCCTAGACACATACATGAACACTATGGTAGGGTACTTGCCTTTTAGGTATACTCCAAAGGGATCAAAGGCTTGGTGAAGCTCTCCTTGGGCTGTCCCAAGAAGTTCCCAACCAGCCTCCAAGATGGCCTTCCTCCGGTTCTTGAGCAAGCTCCTGCAATCCGAGGTCGGGATGCCTTCCTCGATGATCCAGCAAGCTCCTTGATGCAGCAGGTGGCCGGATCAAGCTTCAGAACTTCAGATTTTGGGTGCAAAGGTGAGGGTTTCTCACAGTCCGAAAATAGGGTTTCACTCCTTTCTCTCTTCCTCTCTTGCAAAGGGCAAAGAGAAGGCTTAGGGTTGTAAAAATGGCTTTGTATATAGCCAAGACCTCTCACCCCGCAGGAGTGACAAGATGGCCTTTCAGACCGTTGGGGACAGCTCCCCAATGGTTGGGGTGGCTTGCTTCCGGAATTTCGGGTCTGCAACGCATGCAGGTCAGAGAAATTGGCGTCCACATCGCTGGACGCTGGACTTAGTGTTGGCGTCCATAGGGTTGACACTGACACAACACTGACGTCTACTGATATTGACGCCAATCTGGCCTTCGGCCAGAACTCTAAAACATGCAGAAACCATGCACATCTTATACCTATATATGTGCCATATGTATACGCTACCATGTACACACTACCATCAAGCAATACATACATTATTTATACCTAAATTATACACATACACACATAAGTATACTAATTAATACATATGTAGATACATACATACGTACATACACAACATGAATTATTTACATGCAATACAATAATGTAAAAAATTCGAGGGCCTTACAGATATGGCCGTCAATATCCCAGCTGATGATCCTTGGCGACAAAAGATGTTGACGCCAATATCTTCAGCCTCTATTCCGGCGAAACCCTAAACCGATTCTACATGTTTTACACAAACCGTTAAAACAACGGAAACATACAAAATTGGTTCTTCAACATCCATGCCTATAATTAAACTATAACAACATGGCTTTACCAACTGAATTCATCAAACCTCCATTATCCCCGCATGGATACCATGACCCGAATCACCATTTTCATGTAGATTCATGTTATCTAATTCATTAGCACGACCTATAGAATTACAAGGGTCATTCCCTACCTAGAACACACGCTTAAACCTTCTGAATTCTCCCGGTTCACACCGAACCCTCCGCGAGCTCCCACGGCAAATTGCACCACCACACCACGACGTTATCCTCGCACAATTCGGCAACGCCACAGACGTCCCACGATCCTCAAACACTCTCCTGTATCTGTTGGAAGCTTTAGGGACACGGGGGCATGAACCTGGGGCAAGGGGAAAGAGAACTAGTAGAAAACCTACCCTCGGGTGACCCTATACCTGCAGAATTCACAGGTTGGCGTCAACCCCCCCCAACCTTTGCCGCTAGGGCAACGCCACCATAAACGTCCATATCCACTGCCGCTTAGTTCATGCAGTCAACGGCAACTTACCTAGACGCCAACAGTCAACGGCCACCCCTGGCCGCCAACTCCAATCAACTGCAGCATGTCCTATTCCATTTCAGGACCAAACTTGCTCTTCACCTGAACAACCACCATCCAAACCACACATTCCACACACCACTCACCCTGCCTCATAACGGCCATCACAACCATTACACACATGATCCGCATTCATCCGAAAAGCACGCGACGTTACAGTATGTACCCAAGAAACCTTCTGCTCCCTCCTCAGGTTCTCGCCAACAAGTTGATTCAGTGGCTGATCCCCCAAGCGAGATTGGCGAGGTGACCCTCTAGTGGATAATAGATCACCCTGGTCTTATCTTTCCTGAGGGTTCTACCTTGTTGACCTCTGATTAGATCCGAGCCCATCATACGATGGAGAACGAGTTTTGTCTCTACACCGAGGCCATTAGTGTAACACCCCATATAAGAATATATTAAATAGACTAAATCAACAAACTACCAACAACTCGGACTAGTCATTTGCAGAGCTCGAGTAGGAAAAGAACTCTGAAGTTAAGCGTGCTTAGTTGGGAGTAGTCCCATGATGGGTGACCTTCCTGGGAAGTCTACCAACTAGTATGGTTGTTGGGCCAGTTTGTTGGTTGGGTCGTCACAAATGGTATCAGAGCCTTGCCCAGTTGGAAGTGCAGGAATTAAGTGCCACACAGGGTAAAGTGCTACGCTATGGGAGCCACTTCTTAAGGCCATAATGGCGTAAAGTGCTATATAGTGGGAGCCACCTCTTGAGCTTATGGGGGCTACCTCTAGAATCCTTCCTGCCTGGGATTTGATTGTGTGCTATATGTGAGCAGCGACGAGGACGTCGCTTATATAAGAGGGTAGATTGTAACACCCCATATAAGAATATGTTAAATGGACTAAATCAGAAAACTACCAACAACTGGACTAGTCATTTTCAGAGCTCGAGTAGGAAAAGAACTCTGAAGTTAAGCGTGCTCAGTTGGGAGTAGTCGTAGGATGGGTGACCTTCCTGGGAAGTCTACCAACTAGTATGGTTGTTGGGTCAGTTTGTTAGTTGGGTCGTCACAGTTAGAGTAAGATTTTGGTATCCCTTGCATCCTTTCATTCTTCTTCTCCTTCTTCGCTAGGGAGTCACTCCTTCGCAGCTGGCCTTCAATTCTTGGAGATTGGTTGTCGGCTTCCTCGTCGCTTGCGCAAAGGTAATGTCGAACACTCACCTTTTCTTTTAATGTTTAGCAGTAAAAGTGTAATAGCCTGACCTTCGGGATCGTAGTTTATTAGGTTTAGGGGCCAATGTGTGGCCCATTAGTTGTGTTTGGTTGTGCATACTTGTGTTTGGTTGTGTGTGTAGCAAGGTGTGAGGTTGGGGGGGTGGAAAACCTGAGCCCAACAGACCTCGGGCACGTCCATTAAGAATGCGACCAACATAGGCATCGTGATTCTGCATGAATGCGAGCACCTTCTACGTCGCGATTTAATTGCCGCTTTCCATGGGCACGAGGGCATGCGCGATGTATGGCGCATGCAGAAGTGTCACGACTAAATTACGACGGTGAGGTACGTCTCATTTTAAACGCGATGGCCCGATACGTTGCAATTTAGCCTGTGCTCTGTTTTGGCTTCGAGCCTTGGCCAAACAGTGTAGTTGCACTATTAAGCCGAAGGAGGAGCACTGTGGAGGATTTGGCCGACAATTTAGGGTTGTTGTGTGTTTTTCGACGTGTCTCCAGCGCGAGGAGGTGCTTCGGAGCACAAGGAACGTGAAGGCAGTGTCATTTTTGTGTTCTTCATATTGGTAGGGGGACTTTCTCCTTGTTTTGATTGTATGAATTAGGTTTGAAGTATTTAGATTGTAGATCTGCAAATATTCAGTAGTAAGCATGCTTAAGTTATTGTGCGGATGGTTATTTATAGCTTTACATCATGTAGTGGGTGTGGTGTTATGATTTCTGAAGGTGAAGAACATGGTATGATTCTTCAGTTTGAAAGGTGACGAACCTAGACGTCGCATTTTGAACGCGAAGACTTGTCCGGTCACGATTCGGGTTTTAAAGGCGACGGGAAGGTCCGTCACGATTTGGAGTCTTAATGGCGGCCACTATGTTGGTCGTTTTCATATGTGGCCACCCGAGCTATTGGGTTCTATGGCCAGTCTGTCTTTTTCTGGTTGCACATTACTTGTGCAGTGTTGTTTAATTTATTTAAACCATGTAAGCGGTGCGTTGATACTTATCGTGATTGGAAATGCTGAGTTTGTATGAATATGTGTGCATAGCAAGTTGGGTTGTTTAACGCCTTCCGTGGTTACCACTCGAGTCAGATACCCAAAATTCATTGTGAGCCAAGCACGTGGTGCCGGGGTTTGTCCCAGTATGGTGTGTAACACCAGGGTTTGTGTCATCTTCCTGGACACCCTCACTCCTGTGTTTGAGTTGTACGTCCGGTGGAGGGAAAGACAGCTATGGGCAGCGACTCGTGTTTATGGGTGTGCGGTTGCTTGTAGCGTGCTCGTCGTTGGGGGACAGACACCAATAGACGTATTGGTCCCTAGCTAGTCTAGTTTTCTAGTGCCTCACATTAGGGAACTCCAGTAGGAGTCCCTAAAGGTGCCAGGCATGGGCCTACAATCGTGTGGTCTATAGGAGTGGTGTTGGTTGGTCTCCACAGTTTCTTGACCTTGTTGAGGTGGAGTGGCAGCTAGACCTTTCGTCCGTGGCTGCGAGACTGAGAGGTAGTCTTGTGTGGTTTGTTCGAGTTAGTGGCTGGTGTCGCGAACTAGTTCTCGTGACTCGTGTGCGGCGTGCCCTTCTTTAGCTTGTACACCTGGACGTGATTTGCCGTTTAATTATTAAAGATTGTACCATGCACATATTCTGGAATGGTTTAATTGTTTACAGATGTAGTACTATGTGTAGGTAGATTTACTTGTTATTTAAATTATAAGCCTCATTTATGCTCTTGTATGTTTATTGTTCTTTCGGCTTTTGGGGAAGTTAACCTACTGAGCCAGTGACTTGTGAGGCTCACCCCTTCTTCTTCTAGGTGAAGGAGAGTAGGAGGGTTCTCGTCCCCCTTCTAGTTCAGGACCGCACTGTACCGGAGTTGGGCCTACGCCACTAGTAGAGTAATTTCCTTTTTGTTGTGCATTGGGGGTTTGTCCCAAGCAGTTGTACCCTATACTTGACTTTAGTTCATAACTGAATATGTACATTTCATGTGAATATGTGTAAGATATGGAATCGCATATATGTTCAATGCGTTCTTTTATATTTTCACTGACATGTATGTATCGATATCCCTTGCGAGGTTTCGGTCGGTTTGTGGGAGACGGAGTCGGATCAGGCTCATTATTAGGTTAACGGATTTGAACGATGAGGACCGTCACAAAAAGCCTTCGACGATTGGCGTTACTTTGCTGCTCGGACAGGTCGGTACATCCTTGGCTAAGCTCCTTCCTCTATCCATAACTGGAAGAGGAACTTCTTCTTCATTCATTGTCCCTCTGGGTGGCCCTTACCGATCACCTGGTTGGCTGTGAACATTAAAGACAAAGCCTTTTGACCCCCTCTTCATTTCATTGAGGCGGAGCTCTCATACTTTAACTTGATATAGGCTATGGAGGCCCCCAACTTGTATAGTCCATCTGACGAGCTATTTGAGCTGATCAACGAGACCAGCCGAGGTCTAACATCCTTGCCGATGCCTGTACTATTGACAACGTTCCTATACCCTGAGAACTGATCCCACATTTTCTTCTTGCAGAAATGGCCGACAGGGGAAAGTCGGGGAAAGCGAGTGCCGTAGATGCAGCCAAGGACTTGTAACTCGCCAAGCTGGCTGAGCAGCAGTTCTTTTCCAAGGGCAAGAAGATTTCAACTCAACACTCGAAGAGGCCAAGGATAGACGAAGTTGAGACCGAAGTCATCAATATGCCGACCTCATAGATTGAGGCTCAATAGACCCAGGAGGCTCCTCCACCTCGGCTGAAGCTGACCAAGAAGAGGCCCAAATGGCAATAGCCTGTGCTAACGTCAGCGTCAACTGAAGTTGCTTCTGGGGGATCTTCATGGTTTCGACGTTCACCTTCGCCAATGAGGGGAGAACCCACAGACATCGAGTGGGGCCGTTGGTCAATTCCTCTGAGAGCCAAGGCCCGCACCTCAAGCATGAAATCCAATGAGGTTGTTGAAGACCTCTACAACACTGTCCAGGACCAACTAGACTTAATCGAGGCCCTTCTCCAAAAGGTGGACAACTGCCGACCAACGCCGACAGAAGGGTGGCTGTCACAATGCAAAAGGCCGATGTAGCTGAGAAGAAGGCTAAAGAGGCCAAGAAGCGGGCTTCAGAAGCCAAAAGGCTTCACAAGGAGGAGGCACGACAGGCCTTCAAAGCTAAAGACAAGGCTTCTCAACTGGTGCTAGCTGCCAACAAGTATCGCAAATCCTTCCTCGTCGAGAAGAACACGCACCAGGCAACCAAGGCCCAATTCGTCGAGTAGCTCGCGGACGAGCGAAAGAAGGCTGTCAATGAATGCAACCATTTTTAGGATCGCCTGCATCTTGTTAGGGTTGATGTCGATTTCTCGATTGTAAATGAGGTAGTCGAGGAACTTCCCAGCTCGAACACCAAAGATGCACTTCTCGGGATTCAACTTCATCTCGTACTGTCGCAACACCCTAAAGGTTTTGGCGAGATCACGAACATGGTCCTCGACGCATCGGCTCTTTACCAGCATGTCGTCAATGTAGATCTCCATTGTCCTCCCGATTTAGGACTCGAACATCTTGTTGATGAGCCACTGGTACGTCGCCCTCTGTATTCATTAGACTGAAAGGCGTTCGAGTAAAGCAATATAGACCTTTCTTTGTGATGAAAATTGTTTCTCCTCGTCCTTGGGCGCCCTGATCTGATGGTACTCTGAGTGGGCATCGAGGAAGCTAAGGAGCTCATGACCCACTGTGGAGTGGATGAGCTGGTTGATGCAAGGTAGCGGGAAGCTGTCCTTCGGGCACACCTTGTTGAGATTGATGAAATCGACGCACATACGCCACTTCCCATTCACCTTCCTCACCAGGATGATGTTCGCGACCCACTCTGGGTAGAGAACGTCATGAACCATCTCGGCGTGTAGGTATTCCCTGAGGCTGTCATCCACAACCTCTTGACGATTGGCCGACAACGACGGTCGCTTCTTCTGCTTCACCGGGCGAAAGTCAGGGTCAACATTCAGGTGATTCTAGATGACCTCTGGGTCAATCCCTAGTAGGTTGGATTCTGACCAAGTGAAGATGTCGGTGCTGATTTTCAAAAAATCAACCAACTGCTCCTCCAACTCCATGAGCTAAGCACCGACGACGAGCATCTGATTCTTCGAGACCTGCACCTGCTTAGTCTGCTCGGCTGACTCACCTCTATCCTAGCTCTCTTCAGGCACAAAGTCATTCTCAGAAACGGATAGTTCCTTTGCCTTTATTGAATTTACATAACAACGTCGGGCCTCGACTTGGTTCCCCACAAACTCACGATCCTATTAGGTGTTGAGAACTTAAGTTTCTGATGGAAGGTTGATGGGACTCCCCCCAACTTTCCCAATAATCCCTGACCAAAGATCGCATTATAGACTGACTTCACCTTTACAACAAGGAAATCGACTCAACCGTACATGGAGTGGTCAAGTGCCGAGGGTGACCTTCAATTTTATTGACCCCTCGGCATTTACGGGAGACCCACTAAACCCAAACAAAGGAGTGGCGATCGGTTTGAGGTTAGCACCCAGCTCAATCATCTTCACAAAGTAGTAGTAAAATAAGACGTCAGGAGATGCTCCATTATCAACTAGTATGCGGTGTACATCATACCATCGGACATCGGCTTGCACAACCAATGCGTCAACGTGTGGGACAGAGAGACCGACAAGGTCCTCATCTGAAAAAGAAATTACACCCAATACCGTACTAGAGCCCAACATAGTTGCCGATGCGTAGGCCTTCCTCTTCCGCACGCTATCGCCGCCCCAGCCGACCCTCTAGTGAGCACCAGGACTACACCCTTGCCACGAGGTGCAGCCCTCTCCTCTTTGAGGTCAGCTGGTTTTGGTTTCCTATCCATGACATCCTTGCCGATGACGTCGCACTTTAGCAAGTCCGTGATCTCCGCCCTCAAACTTTGGCACTAATCAGTAGTGTGCATGAAGTCCTTGTGGTATTCACAATACTAATTAGAACCAGATCTTGATGGGGGCCCTTCATCGCCTCAGGGCGCCGAAATCCTGGCAACTTCTTGATGATGGGAAGGATCTTGGAGAGGAGCCCGCCGACTCAGGTAAGTCCCGACATTTGTGCGACTTGTCGGGGCAGCAATTAGAATTAGGTCGGCGTGATCCGTTGCATCGAGAATTCTCCTCCTCTTTCTTTGTCTTCTTGGGGGGCCGACACACTACTCGTCACCCCCTTCTTGGTGGGCCGATGCAACTTGCCAGTGGCCACCAACATCGACTCCAACTGCACATACTTTTCATGCAGGGAGAAGACGTCGACCATACTCACCGGGGGCTTCTTTGCAATAGACGCGACAAAGGGTGTGTTATTGCAGACCCGCCTGAGTATGTTCACGGTCATATGAAGGTCAAGGTTGATCACCTTCATGACCTCAACCTGGAACCTCTTGGCAGGGTCCCTAAAGAGCTCGAACTCTTTCTGGGTGACTAGTCAGAGATAGTCGGTGCACAGCGAGTGTTGCACCGTACTATAGAAGTTATGTAAGAAATGTTAAGTCAAGTCTGTGAAGCTCCTCACCGATCATGTTGGCAGCGACTTGAACCATTGGAGTGCAACGTCGTCTAGAGTGGACATGAAAGCTCAACACTTCAGTGCATCCGAGATGCATACTGAACGTGGCATTGTTGATTGTACACTTCTGTTGTCTAGAGTTCTGTGCACGAATCAATATACTCACCTTCTCTAAACTGTCTCACAGATTTAAAATAGTAAAGATGAACTAGCAAAGTGGTGAGAATAGGTCATATCCACGAAGAGGCTGAATAAAACTTGAATTAAACTACTTTAACTTGAAACCATTATAACGAACACATTTTCACCAAAATAATATTGCATTAAATTCAATTGTGTAAACATTATCAATCAATTCCCTCACAACTCCGACAAATTAAAAATAATAAAAAAAACAAATAGAATTGAAATTAAAGAAACTTGGTATCACTAAACCCTCTCAATTGAGGGATCAAACAGATAAACAGAAATCTAAACTAAAAATTCTCAAATGACTGGATGAATAGATCGAATAGAAGCTAAACAAAGAAAAATGAACAAATTGGAACTCAAAAGAGACAAGAAAAATGACAGAACTAGAATCTCAATAGAAAATTATCGAACCACTGTACCCCTGTAGCACAGGGGATGAACAATCAACAATTGTAATTCTCCACAAACACCGGACCGTATCCTCACAACTCAAGGATCGGACAGAAAATAAGAAACAAAAATTTATAGTTGCTAATTCAGATTTCTACTGCTATTACTGAAGAACATGGATCAAAATGAGACCGGGAAGAAATTACAGAACTCAATCAAAGATTTGCACGGAGAATAACATGAACTAATATCTTAGACCACTGTACCGTGCAACACACTAGATCGATCTCACTATCTCTCACAACTGAACCTCCTAGTAGCCCAACAATCTGCAATTAGAACTCTCCAAACCCCACAGCAGTCGAACTAGATGTTGAATTACTTGAAGTAGCTCACAGAAGAACAGAAGAAAAAAAATGAGAAACATTACAGTAGTCCTCCAAGCAGCAAGAGCAAAGAAATGGAAATAAAATCCCTTATAGCTGAACTCTCCAAATACTCTTCGGAATGCCCAATCTCTTCTCAGCAGCAAACAACAGCAGAAGAGAAGAAGAAATAAAAGCTAAAATCCCCAAAAATTCTGAACCAGCCAACTCCTGGAAGCTGAACCCTGTTGCTGAGGATCTCGCAGATGCCGAATGAGCTCCCAGATCTGAACTATCATAGACGCTCCTCACAACAGCAAAAACTACCTTAAATGCTTACAGAAAGAACAGAAGAAGCATAAGAAAAATTACAGTAATGCAGAAGAAATGGACAGAGCAATTTAAAAGAAATGGCAGAGCAAATGCCCCTGGATCACCCTCTAGGCAGCCGAACCATTCACAGAAGATGTAAAAAAAAACAACTACCTCTGCTCACAGCAAGAAGAAAACCCCAAAAACTGAAATAGCCAAGCTCCCCTCAGTAGCAGAACAAATTCGATCCCAGACTGCTCAAACCCCCAATCTGATCCCCTCCTAGCAATCGAATCTATCACTGCCAACCATTAAACCAAGAACGGAAGAACTGAGCAAATGCACTGGATCGAAGTCTAAACACGCAGAATTGAAAAATGCAACACAATAGATCTCTCTTCTCTCTCTATTCCCAACAGAAACGAAACAAATGTCGACAGCAGCAGAGAAGAAGAAAATCTCAAATGACGAACAAAGAACAAACGAAATCCCACACCCAAAACCTCTGGAATCTCTCACAGCAGTACAGAAGAACAGAAGAATTCTGAAATCTCCAACCCTCTACAGATGCTGAAAGGAAAAATACTGAAAAAAAAATATGCCAAAGAAAACCCAAAAAACTCTGAACTAATCAACCCCCTGACCTGAGGACCTTGGGTCCTTATATAGGCGCCATGGCCTCTACTTCTAGATCAACCACCAGCTCCGCACGAGCAGCCCGCCTCAGCTCCAGTCAGATCATGCATGCCTGCGCAGCAGTCCCAAATCGCCAGCTCTGCATGCTCGGCCGCCACTTCAGCTCTGCCCAAGCGTCACACACTCGCGAGCTCTACGCACGCCACCAGCTTCGCCAAGGCCGCACGAACGCACAGCTTCTGCGCACCTCTGCACTCCAGCGCTCCCACCTGTCGCCAGCACCTGGCCCGTGTACACAAACCTCAGCAGCTTCGCTTCTCGCCTCCACACCAGGTCCAGCCGCTGTGCACGGGAGATCCTCCTCTAGAGCTGTACGCCCCAGCCTCCTCTTGCCGTGCCACCTCAGCTCCGGGCTCCATCCGCATACCCGATCCGTGCGCCAGCTGCCGAGCTCCATCGCCGCGCACACACAGGCTCTGGCCACCCCAGCCGCACAACACAGGTTCTGGCCGCCCCTAGCTTATGCTGCTTGCCGCCTTTGACCTGGTCGGAAGAAAGATTGGATAAAGTAGTGATGTGCGTGGCCCAATTAGGTTTAGATGAGAAGGGTAAATGGCATAAGTTATTATTAAAATATTTAAAATTTTATTTTATATACAAACTAATATTGAAATAATTAGAGGATGTTTATGAGAATATTATCAAAGATATTTAATATGTAAAAAGAGACAATATTTTTATTAGTTAAACTATCAAAAAGGCATTGGCCTTATTAAATGGAAATCTAACTATGTGTTCTACCCAAGAATTTAACTGAAATTTCTCAAAAAACCTATTTAGGGATGAAATGAAAATTAGAATCAAATTGCACAATATTTACAGACAACGAATGTTAATTTCAACTATATGTAATATGAACACGTCATTGTTGATTGTACACTTCCGTTGTCAAGAGTTCTGTGCATGAATCAATATACTCACCTTCTCTAAACTGTCTCACAGATTAAAATAGTAAAGATGAACTAGCAAGTGGTGAGAAAGGTCATATCCACGGAGAGGCTGAATAAAGCTTGAATTAACTACTTTGACTTGAAACCATTATAACGAACAATTTTCACCAAAATATATGCATTAAATTCAATGTGTAAATATTATCAATCAATTCCCTCACAACTTCGACAAATTAAACATAATAAAAAAAACAAATAGAATTGAAATAAAGAAAACTTGGTATCACTAAACCCTCTCAATTGAGGGATCAAAAAGATAAATAGAAATCTAAACTAAAAATCTCAAATGACTGGATGAATAGATCGAATAGACGCTAAAACAAAGAAAAATGAAACAAATTGGAACTCAAAAGAGACAAGAAAAATGACAGAACTAGAATCTCAATAGAAAATTATCGAACCACTGTACCCTGTAGCACAGGGGATGAACAATCATCAATTGTAATTCTCCAGAAACACCCGACCGTATCCTCACAATCAAGAATCGGACAGAAAATAAGAAACAAAAATTATAGTTGCTAATTCAGATTTCTACTGCTATCACTGAAGAACATGGATCAAAATGAGACGGGAAGAAATACAGAACTCAATCAAAGATTTGCATGGAGAAAACATGAACTAATATCTTAGACCACTGTACCCTGCAACACTGGATCGATCTCACTATCTCTCACAACCGAACCTCCCAGTAGCCCAACAATCTACAATCAAAACTCTCCAAACCCCACAGCAGTCGAACTAGATGTTGAATTCCTTCATGTAGCTCACAGAAGAACAGAAGAAAAAAATGAGAAAACATTCCAGTAGTCCTCCAAGCAGTAAGAGCAAAGAAATGGAAATAAAATCCCTTGTAGCTGAACTCTCCAAATACTCTTTCGGAATGCCCCAATCTCTTCTCAGCAGGCAAAACAACAGCAGAAGAGAAGAAGAAATAAAAGCTAAAATCCCCAAAAATTCTGAACTAGCCAACTCCCTTGAAGCTGAACCCCTGTTGCTGAGGATCTCCCAGATGCCGAATGAGCTCTCAGATCTGAACTATCATAGACGCTCCTCACAGCAGCAAAAACTACCTTAAATGCTTACAGAAAGAACAGAAGAAGCATAAGAAAAATTACAGCAATGCAGAAGAAATGGACATAGCAATTTAAAAGAAATGGCAAAGCAAGTGCCCCTGGAGCACCCTCCAGGCAGCCGAACTATTCATAGAAGATGTAAAAAAAAATTTAAAAATTAAAACGTCTACCTCTACTCACAGCAAGAAGAAAACCCCAAAAATTGAAATAGCCAAGCTCCTTTTAGCAGCAGAACAAATTTGCTCCCGAACTACTCAAACCCCCAATCTGATCCCCCTCCTAGCAATCGAACTATCTATCACTGCCCAACCATTAAACCAAGAACGGAAGAACTGAGCAAATGCACTAGATCGAAGTCTAAACACAGCAGAATTGAAAAATGCAACACAATAGATCTCTCTCTCTCTCTCTATTCCTAGCAGAAATGAAACAAATGTCGACAGCAGCAGAGAAGAAGAAAATCCCAAATGACGAATAAAGAACAAACTGAAATCCCGGACACCAAAACCTCTGGAATCTCTCACAGCAGTACAGAAGAACAGAAGAATTCTAAAATCTCAACCCTCTACAAATGCTGAAAGGAAAAATACAGAAAAAAAATATGCTAGAGAAAACCCAAAAAAATCTGAACTAATCAACCCCCCCTGACCTGAGGACCTTGGGTCCTTATATAGGCGCCATGGCTTCTGCTTCCAGATCAACCACCAGCTCCGCACGAGCAGCCCGCCTCAGCTCCAGCCAGATCACACATGCCTGCGCAGCAGTCCCAAATCGCCAGCTCTGCACACTCGACCGCCACCTCAGCTCTGCCCAAGCTTCACACGCTCGCGAGCTCTGCGCACACCACCAGCTTCGCCAAGGCCGCACGAATGCATAGCTTCTGCGCACCTCTGCTCTCCAGCGCTCCCAACTGTCGCCAGCACCTGGTCCGCGTACACACCTCAGCAGCTTCGCTTCCCGCCTCCACACCAGGTCTAGCTGCTGCGCACGGGAGCTCCTCCTCCAGAGCTGCACGCCCCAGCCTCCTCTTGTCACGCCACCTCAGCTCCGGGCTCCATCCGCATACTTGATCCATGCGCCAGCTTCCCGAGCTCCATCCCCGCGCACACACAGGCTCTGGCCGCCCCAGCCGCACACACACAGGTTCTGGCCGCCCCTGGCTTATGCTGCTTGCTGCCTTTGACCAGGTGGGAAGAAAGATTGGATAAAGTAGTGATGTGTGTGGCCCAATTAGGTTTAGATGAGAAGGGTAAATGGCATGAGTATTATTATTAAAATTTATTTTATATACAAACTAATATTGAAAGAATAGAGGATGTTATGAGAATATTTATCAAAGATTATTTATATATGTAAAAAGAGACAATATTTTATAGTTAAACTATCAAAAAGGCTTTGACCTTATTAAATGGAAATCTAACTATGTGTTCTACCCAAGATTTAACTAAAATTTCTCAAAAAACCTATTAGGGACGAAATGAAAATTACAATCAAATTGCACAAATTTACAGACAACGAATGTCTAATTCAACTATATGTATGAATTTAATGCTAAAAATTTTGTAATACCACACACATCTCAACCTGGCCCTGGAAGTTGTCGAGATGGTGGATTGGATTTGTTATCCCATTGTACTGCTGAAACTTAGGCAGCTGCAACTTCGGGGAGATCAGGGCTGACGTGATTTCCTCCACGAATGGCAAGGAGGAAAGGAGTGTGAGGACCGAGGGGGCATGGTTGCCAAGCTGGAGCACCTTGATCTTCCTATTCATCTTGTTGAGGTCCTCCCTCCAACGAGGCTTGGTGGTAGGAGCGACTGCCCCTAGAGGCATCAACTCCGGCGAGTAGTGGTCGGCTTCGACCGTTCTTGGCACTAGGGGGCGGTGCTGAAAACATAGGGGGTGGCGCCGAGAATGTGGGCATTGCCGTTTGGGCCTCCTCGTGGCTGATCGACAATGCCGGGAAGGGAATATGTGCCACTAGAGGCACCTGAAGACCCTACCCAGTGGGCACAATGATGGGCAGGCCTTGATCCTAACCAGCCCGAGCTACTGGGAGCTACTGATTCTACTCCACTCACTCGATCATCTTATGCAGGCAAGCCATCATCTGTTCCACCCGGTCGAGATCGAAGGAAGTAGAGGAGTCCTGCTCGCCATAGCTAGATCTTCCGAATACCACCTCCTCAAGAGTCTCGGTCGAGATGGTCTCCTCTGCCAATCAAAGAACTATTTTTCCCTTGTGAGCCATGGAACTTCGAAGTCACTTCCCACAAACGACGCCAAAATTAGGGCAGCGGCATTGGTGTTGTCCTGTATTCTCCAGAAGGCCTCGTTCTAAGGTATGCCATCCGCTTGGCTTCCCAGCTTCCAACAATGTGGCAGAATACGAGGCTGTCATCTCGGGGGTTGCAAAGTCACTAGGGACCTCTCGGGTCACGGTCTACAAGGATTTTTAGCTGGTCGTAGCCAGGTCACTAAGGATTATGAAGCACGGAAGAGAAGTTGGCACAGTACATGAACCAAGTGCTCAGGATGATAAATGAGTTCGAGTCGACCAAGCCGCAGAAGATCCTGAGTGACAATAATTCACAGGCTAACGCACTCTCAAAGTATATGGCGGCGTCTGAGCACTACCTTAGACCCACGGTACTTGTTGAGGAGCTCTGCTAGCCTTCATTGGGGGTCTCGGCCGATATCCTCTGCACTGACGTCAGGCCGACGTGGATGACTCCTATTCTGGAGTATATCCGAGATGGACGTCTTCCCGATGATAACGATGAAGCTGTGAAGACCAGGCGATGATCTCCGAGGTTTTCTTGATGATCAGTCCATCTCCATATAATTTATTATTAATTATATGTATTTTTGGTGATTAACAAAACTATGAAAATATTATCTAACAAACATTTTCTGAAGTTATCCAAGCAGTCATTCAATCAAAATCTGTAAGTTATCCTCACTCACTGTCATTTGAAGTTATTGCAATATTTGTCTAAGTTCACATCAACTTCCATATAATAATCACAATGATTTCTCTAGAAGAACATCGATTTCACCTCTACATCGGTTTCACTACACAAGACTTCCTTAGTAAAACAACGATTTCTGTCTTACAACAACTTAGAACATCGATTTCGTTGCTACAACAACTTCGCTCACTTAAACATCGATTTCGTTGCTACAACGATTTCGCTTCACTTAAACATCGATTTCGTTGTTACAACGACTTCGCTTCACTTAAACATCAATTTGGTTGCTACAACAATTTCGCCTCACTCAAACAACGATTGGTTGGGTACAAACGATTTCACCTCACTTAAAACAATCATTTGGTTACTACAACGATTTCGCCTCACCTAAACAATGATTTGGTTGCTTCATCAACTTCGCCTCACTTAAACAACGATTTGGTTGCTTCATCGACTTTGCTTTACTTAAACATCGATTTCAGTAGAACAACGACTTCATATGCAACAACTTTGTGTCTACAACGATTTCACTCAAACATCGGTTTCAGTAAAACATTGACTTTATATGAAACAACGATTTCATCTCTATAATGACTTCACTTAAAACAACGATTTCAGTAGAACAACGACTTCATGTGAAACAACGACTTTACTTGAACAACGACTTCGTTTCAAACAACGATTTCATCTGCACATCGATTTCAGTACAACAACGACTTCTGTTAAACGACGACTTTGTAAAGAACATCGATTTCATTGCATTCAAACATGGATTATGTTCACATCGACTTGGTTTCAACATGGATTACATTCTCACATGTTTCATGATTATATCATCGATTTGATATCAACATCGACTCTCTCAGTACACAGACTGTCTCAATATATCAACTCTTTATTAACGATTATATTTTAGACAGCTGTTGAATATTCTTATTTAATTCTTTTCAAACCTTCTTGAGATTCATTCCACATGATATTCAAATACATTTTCAAATCTCTGTGCATTTCAAATCTTCCCACATATCATGTTGAATCATGTAGTCTCCGACATTTATTATGATGGAACAAATCTCTGCACGATATATCTTTGCTTATATTGTAAGACACGGCCCCCTTGGCCCATGGCCTCGTCCTCGCGATGGGGGAGCCCATCGTGACAAGGTCGTGT
Source organism: Colocasia esculenta (assembly GCA_014218235.1). Classification (NCBI taxonomy): domain Eukaryota; kingdom Viridiplantae; phylum Streptophyta; class Magnoliopsida; order Alismatales; family Araceae; genus Colocasia; species Colocasia esculenta. The sequence continues at coordinate 93,607,612 of CM024760.1, read as the reverse complement.
GGCGACACACCTAGCCGTCGCGACGTGGTCGCAAGGGGGGTGGGCGTCGCGTTCTTGTCGCGGCGTAGGTAGCGTCGCGAATGCTTTTGACAGACTTGACCGCTGTCTCGTCTGTCAGAACGGTCTTGTCGGGTGTCAGGTGCGTCCAACGTTGATGTGACCTGGTCAGTCGTCGCGTTTTGGTTTCCCGGTGTTCGAGGTTTGACCGCCTTTTGGGGGTCACGCCGGGAGTGGCCGTCGCGACATGGTCGCGACGCCTAGGGGTGTCGCAACATGGTTGTCGTCGCGCCGGGCCGACCCGTCGCGTCTTGGGGCCCATCGGTTTAAAATCGAGGGTTGTGCCCCATTTTCCTCTCTCACCCTTTCCTTCCTCTTTTTCCCCCTTCTTCTTTCTCCTCCGAGTTCTCCCTCCTCTGGTGGTTTCTCGGCATGCTTGGGTTGCTCGTGGCGAGGCGGTGACATCTCCTTCGTGCAGAGGACATGCTCATGGTGCTTGGAGTGAGGAGGAGGTGGCCATTCCGACGTGAAGGCCCCAATAGGTCGGCTCTACACTTGGAGGTAGGGACCCTTGACTCCTCTCGCCCTAGCATGCTTTCGTCCCCCTTGAGATCATGTTCTTCTCGTGGTTTGGGTTGTGGGAGTGTGAGGAATCATGCTCGTGTTGAGTGAGATTTCCATCAAGCATAGATTCATTATAATCCATGTTCTGTGGGGTTTAAGGGTGGTTTGGATGATTTATGAGCTTTTCCATGTGTTTCCCATGCTCCCCTCCCCTTGTGGAATGTGAAAGTATCGGTTTCGAGGTGACATCATCGCGACGCTCTTGTGCGTCGCGACAAGGTCATGACGGCTTGGGTTGCCGCAACAATGTTGCGACAGGGTAGGTCGTCACGACATGGTCGCGACGACCCGATGCGTCGTGACTACAGCAGAGACAGGTTAAGGTCTTGCGAAGTTCTGTGTTTTTGTGCAGTTTTCGCCATTTCCGCTTCTTACTGTACCTGTGGCACCAGTGCTAGTTCCCTATTACGGTCCTACACTAGTCGTTCGCCCGGTTTGGCACTTGAGGGCTTGTCTCGTGAGAGAGGTTGTTACCATTGCCCGGGACCCCTGTCCCCATGCGCCTGTTGAGGGAGTACTCCGGGTGGCGGGCGTGCTAAGTCATGGACTCTGGAGCAGAGGGGAAAACGGTGGTTAGGACATTGATGTTGAGTCGTTTGCAGAGCTCTCGTAGTTGGTCTGCGATGCCGAGGTCGGTTTGGGTGTTCTTCCCAGCGCAGTCCAACTAGTCCTTTTCTCACTACCTCACTCTTTGTGGCCCCGGAACCGCCTAGAGAGGCCAGACATGGGACCGTAGTCCGACAAGACTACGGCGGTTACTGTTGTGTACTTGGTGTTCCTGCCTCACTCTGACGAGATGTGGAGGTTTGGACCTGGGTCGAGGATAAGACGTCAGTGGACGCACCTGACCATTGACTAGTGGTAGTGTTTTCCATAGCTAGTGTCTCTTCTCCAGGCGGGGTTCTCCCTATCTGTGTAGCCAGCTGTGTGGTGGTCATGACGTGCAGGTTCTACGGAGTTTCCGACCGTGGTATTCTCCGTACCGTTGGTAGTTAGTAGCTTTGTTTCCGCACATCCGTTCGTAGGTAGAAGATATAACTACTGTCATTTAATTAAGTACATAGTTTTGACTACCTGTTAGAGTCAGTAGGAGATTGGTAGTCTCTACTGAGCTCCTTTTGTGAAGCTTATCCCTTCCTTTTCCAGGTCAGACTTCTCAGCAACGGAAGGGCGCGTGCTGGGCAGAGGAGACGGGGTGGTAGTCGTGGTCCCTGTATCTAGTAGTGGTTCCCCCTTTCAATGTATGTCACCCTTGGGGTATGCCCCTAAGGGACTTGTTCTTCCCTTGCCTTTACTTATACTAGTTTTGTGTGTTGGGACTGTACCTAGAGCGATACGCAACAGTTTTGCTCTTCTTTCTGCTTCCGCGTGTGTGCCTCTAGTTCACCAGTTGACATTTACCTCCTTTACATATTCTGTTAGACTTATATTATAGCCCTTCTAGGTCTCCAGATCTGTGGGTGGCGACCACGAAAATCGGTCCTCGGCGTGGGCCGAGGGTCGGGTTCTCGGGGTCGTTAAAGTTGGTATCAGAGTGAGAGTCTAACATGACTTGTAGTGGATTTAAACTGCAACAGAAAGTCCCAACAGTAGTACAAGTACACTGCTAGCCGCCCGAGTTGTTATCGTTAACCTTGTTGGTTATGTGCCATGTAGGACATGGCTCCGCGCAGGCATAGGCAGGTCAGAGAGCTGGTAGAGCAGAAGGATGAGTCGGATATGCCCGCACAGGGGTAGGTTCAAGAGGAAGTGTCAGCAAAGGAGTCCATGGCACAGCCTCATGGAGCAGCGGTAGCAGCAACAGCAGGTGGGCAGCAGCAACAGGAGTACCAGCCCCCGCCACGGCAGTATGCGGATTGGTTTCCTTTGGCTGAGCAGTTCTTTAGGACCCTGTACCAGAGAGCATGGCAACCTGGGCAGGCAGCAGTGGGAGGTCAGCCTCTAGTACTTCCCCCAGTGGTATCGGAGCAGCAGGCAGATCTAGAGGTGGAGCAGCCAGTAGTTTAGCAGGTGTCAGGTATTGGGGAGTACCGGGCTAGTCGGAGGAGGACAGCTGTCACTGAGTACCGGACCGCCCTCTTGGAGAGGTTCTTGCGTCTTTGACCACCGATGTTCTTCGGTGAGTATGATCCAGACAAGGCAGAGAGTTGTACGCACGAGTTGGAGCGCACGTTCGAGACTATGGAGTGCGCCGAGGAGGACCAGGCCAGATTGGTAGTGTATCAGGTCAAGGGACCAGCCTATGAGTGGTGGAGAGTTCAGCGGCAGACCCACTTTCCAGGGCAGCGTTTGGATCAGATCACATGGTAGCAGTTTTTAGGGGTCTTTCACGACGAATACTTCCCCGACTATGCTCGACGTGAGAGACGAGACCAGTTTCATGAGTTGGTTCAGGGCGATCTCACAGTTACTCAGTACCATCAGAGGTTCGTCCGGTTGTTGAGTCATGTTCCTCATGTTGCCAGCAGTGAACAGGCCTGTGCAGAAAGGTTCATTGCAGGACTGAGGCCAGATTTAAGGTGGGGCGTGACTGCTCATATGTGTGCCACCTTGAGAGAGGCCGTGGCTAAGGCCACCGCCTTGGAGAGAGAGACCTAGCAGCCCCAGCAGCAGCAACAACAGCAGGGAGGAGTTTCTTTGAGGTCCTCACCGTACCAGCGTCCCGTAGGTAGCCGTGGTAGTGCGACTTCTTCCTCTTTGGGCTCAGGCAGTTCAGGTAATTTCAGTTTGCGCTCGAAGTTTAGGCAGATGAGCACTCGTGGGGGTGGACGAAGTAGGTAGCAAAGGCGCTAGTCAAGGTTTGCAGAGCAGTCAGTCCAGCACGGAGTGAGCAGGGCAGGTTGGAGGCAGTCTGTTACGCTTGTGGTTTGTCGGGCCACTTTAGGAGGGATTGCCCGATGGGGCAAGCCCAGCAGCCACAGCAACTAGTGCAGTATGCATAGCAGCTACCATAGTACCAGTTCCCTCCTTAGCAGTAGGCACCCCGTCAGCTTGGGCAGTACCAGCAGCAGCCTCAGCAGTACCAGCCATACCAGCAGTAGCAGTCGTTTCCCCACCACTAGCAGCCACCGCAGCAGCAGTATCCCCAGCAAGCGCCACAGCGTGGGCGTGGTCGTGGTCGTGTGATGGCTCTTACCAGGGAGCAGGCCGAGGCATCGAACCTAGTTATAGGTACCTTGCCCATTCTTGGTAGAGCTGCTCGTGTTTTAGTTGACCCCAGTGCTCCTCTTTGTTTTGCTTCCGAGGAGTTTTACGAGTCTCTGGTTCGTCACACACCTGAGAGGCAGTGTGATGTGATGGTTGATCTCCCGTCTGGTGATTATATGCATTCTTTCGGTTACCTGGAGGGCATCACAGTTGAGGTCCAGGGACACCAATTGCCGGCCAGATTGTACGCGTTATAGCTTCATGACTTTGACGTCATCCTAGGCATGGACTAGTTGGAGGCTCACTTAGCTATGGTAGATTGTCAGCGGAAGACCATTTGGTTTGAGATACTTGGAGCGCCTGTTCTCTACTTCCGAGGTATCTGGCCTACTCGTCGACCTTTTATTTCCTTCTGCAGAGCTCGTCGTTTGATCTGTGATGGCTGTGTAGCATATCTTGCTTCTGTTTGTTCCTTGGAGCCTAGAGGGTCATCGGTTTTTGATGTGCCTGTTGTTTGTGAGTTCTCTGATGTTTTCCTAGAGGATCTACCTTGGTTGCCGCCTGAGCGGGAGGTAGAGTTCTCCATTGAGCTTTTGCCTGGTACGATGACTTTGTCTAAGGCACCTTACCAGATGGCTCCGACTACGTTGCGCGAGTTGAAGCGCCAGTTGCAGGAGTTGCTTGAGTTGGGTTTCATCCGTCCGATTCGTTCACCGTGGGGAGCGCCAGTACTATTCGTGAGGAAGAAGGATGGCAGTTTGAGGTTGTGCATCGATTATAGGCAGCTGAACTAGATAATAGTGAAGAACAAGTATCCGTTGCCATGGATCAATGACTTGTTTGACCAGTTGCAGTCAGCCAGAGTGTTCTCGAAGATTGACTTGAGGTCTGGTTACTACCAGTTGAGGATCAGAGAGTTTGATGTTGGCATGATAGCTTTCCGTTTGAGGTACGGTCACTTTGAGTTCGTCGTGATGCCGTTTGGGCTCATGAACGCACCCGCCGCTTTTATGGATTTGATGCATAGGGTGTGCAGTGAGTACCTAGATCGGTTTGTGGTCATCTTTGTAGATGACATTATGGTCTACTCGGCTTCTGAGGAGGAGCACGAGGAGCATCTAAGGATCGTGCTAGAGACGTTGCGGAGTCACCAACTTTATGCCAAGTTCGACAAGTGCAAATTTTGGCTAAAGGAGGTGCACTTTCTCGGGCACGTGATCTCAGGTTCTGGTGTGGTAGTGAACCCTGCCAAGGTTGAGGCAGTGTTGTCTTGGGAGCAACCCACTTCAGTGTTAGAGGTTCGCAGCTTTCTGGGTTTGGCAGGCTATTACCGGAGGTTCATCCAGGATTTTTCCAAGATTGTAGAGCCGTTGACCAGATTGACCAAACTCGAGGCCAGATTTGTTTGGACTGAGGACTGCGAGTAGAGTTTCCAAGAGCTGAAGACGACGTTGACTTCAGTGCCAGTGTTGGTCTTGCCGTCAGGTAGTGGAGGTTTTGTGGTCTACACCGACGCGTTGAGGTCAGGTTTGGGTGCAGTGCTGATGCAGCATGGTGGGGTCGTTGCCTATACTTCTTGGCAGCTGAAGAAGCATGAGGAGAACTACCCTACCCATGACTTAGAGTTGGCAGCAGTGGTGTTCGCTCTGAAGTTGTGGAGGCACTATTTGTACGACGAGACGTTAGAGATCTTCACCGACCATCAGAGTTTGCAATACATTTTCACTCAGAATGATTTGAACTTGAGGCAGCGCAAATGGATTGAGTACCTGAAGGACTACGACCTTACCCTCTCCTATCACCCAGGAAGGGCTAACGTTGTGGCAGATGCTTTAAGCAGGCATGTTCACTTGAGTTCATTGATGGTCAGAGAGTGGAGGTTATTTGAGGATCTGTCCCAGGGAGTTTTCTACCCTTCGAGGCGCAGAGACCGTGCAGTGATGACCAATTTGTTAGTTCATCTGTTAGTGTACCGTCAGGTGCTGAAGGCACAGCAAGCAGACTCAGAGTTGGTAGATATTTTGCAGATGCCAGATGTTGAGCTGGACGAGGACAGTGAGGTTAGATTCAGAGGCTGATTGTACGTTCCCCGTGATGCGCGCCAGACACTATTGTTAGAGGCACATCGGTCGAGGTATGCTATTCTTTCTGGCTCCACCAAGACGCATCATAACCTGAGGAGGTTCTTCTGGTGGCCAGGGATGAAGAGGAGCGTGGACGAGTTTGTCACGCGGTGCCTTACCTGTCAGCAGGTGAAGACTGAGCATCAGCGTCCTGGTAATGAGCTGCAGCCGTTGCCCATTCCCGAGTGGAAGTGGGACGACATCACCATGGACTTTGTGGTTGGTTTGCCCCGTACTCCGCAGAGGCATGATGGCATCTGGGTGATCGTGGATCGATTTGACCAAGTCAGCGCACTTTCTTCCAGTCAGGATGTCTTGGTCAGTGGACAAGCTTGCCAAGCTGTCCATGGATAGAGTTGTTCCGTTGCACAGAACCCAGTTTTAATTGTTTCTAACAGAGATCCAAGGTTCACATCAGGTTTTGAAGTAGGTTTGCAGAGAGCTCTTGGTACAGAGTTGAGGCTAAGTTCAAAGTATCACTCGCAGTCGATTGAGCAGTCAGAGAGGACGATTCAGACTTGGAGGATATACTGAGAGCATTCTGTTTGGACTGGAGTGGCACTTGGG